>JASVER010000052.1:4528585-4887568 GCA_030449065.1 Oceanodroma leucorhoa
TAATCACTGGTTAAAAAAAAAAAAAAATTTGGAAGGATGACTCTTTTGCAGGAGTCTGCTCTGAAAGCAGGGATACCCCCAAGGAGCTAGCGGCAGCGGCGCTGGATCCCGCAAAACCAGAACTGCCTGATGTGGCATGTGCTTCTCTCTCTTTTTGCAGTTCCTTCTGGGCCTGTGTGGACTAGGGGCACAACGCGGCGCCTGAGTAGCAGGAGGGGAAAGCGGAGACTCCTTCAGGTTTCCAAAGAGGTCCGAGCGGACTGCATTAGTAAGTAAATACTCCACGCTCGGTTTCTGTCCCTATGTTCTGCTCCTCCAAACCTTTTCTTGGCATATACGCGCATACACAGACATATGCGCACACACACATCTTTATATACACACACATATCTTTATATATATGTGTGTGTATGTGTGTGTATTTCTGCTTTTAAGTCACACTGTTCTGGTCAGAGGGGAACTTGGCTATGATAATGTGAACTGTTTTCAGTGGGAAAAGTGCATGAAGCGGTTTGCTTGTCTTTTATGAGAAAAGAAAATTGCAGGTGAATACTTGTCTAAAGAAAGTGAGTGTGTCAAGTATTGTGTAATGTCTACCTTAGTCCGAGTATAGGTGTGTGTTAGATTACAGACAAAATCCAAACAAAGAGACTCTTCCCCAGGAGGGGTCTACAGCACGGTGTGACCTSCTAAGTACTGCCAGGTGACAGGGCATTCAGTTTAATGTAAAATGTGCATGCATTATAGATACTAAGAGTAATTTTGTCTGCACTCAGTTGTAAGCATTTTTAGTCCACATCTCTGAAGTTGTTAGATTTTTCATGAAGTTTTATATGTATAAAATGTATGTATATTTTTTCTTCTATTGAGAATGACAGTTCCAGACAACAGGTTTGCTTTCTAAGCGCTTTTATGGGACATATTCAAAAGTACTGATGGCACTCTTTAAAATAGGTGCRAAAGATCTAGGGGAAACAGAGAGATAAACTCATTTAAGAGGGCTTCATGAACAGTAGGATTGAGGTTTGCTSGCTGAACTGTAGAGTTGACAGAGGGTACAAAGATCAAATAAAGGTATGTCATGAAGAGTCTGCTCTTAGGTGTTGTTTAGCACTAAATACATCTGCATCTGGGGAGGAGAACTTTTGCAGGCATTATTGCTCTTGGGACAGTGGACACATTATCGACATTTGCTGCATCTCTGGTAGAGGAAACAGCTAGTACTAGTAGTTGAGGGTTAACTGTTTCCTAGGTAAAGGAAAGAAATAAGGATGAAAAGTATGTCAATGAAAATATTTGCTCATGTTTGCTAATTTCTAAATAAAACCTTTGTGTTATGTCAGTAGAAATATAGTTGAGTCAGGTGTTTTGAATGTACTGGAAGGAATCAATAGCATTTCAGCATTTTTTTTCTATTCCTGCCAAATGGACTTGGATTTAAATTCGTCATGTGTTATTGTATCTATTGTAAGGACAATATGGATTTGAATTTGAATAAAATTAACTTACTTCTTTACAAATTTTTGACAAATTTGGATTATTTTAAAGTACAAATTCAGAATAATATATGGGTACTGTAAATAACCTATACAACTCAAATCTCTTATGTATTATGTTTTTACTGTTCACCTAATCAGAATTAGCTTATGTCATTAGAAGCTSTTAAACATGAGTTTACAAGTGCATTTAAGCATCTCAGTGTGAAATTAATGTTGCATTTTCAGGTGTAATTCAAAGTCAATCACAACTAATAAATGTTGCCAGGAGTGAAAGTTTATTAGGGTCAAATTAAATGCTTTTCTTTGTGAAGTAAAGAAATTAGTTTATGTCACAACAATAAAGGTTGAGGTGAAGGTAAAAGTAACAGTAAAGGTTTAAACAAAATTTATTTAGGAAATTAATATGACACAAGCAGAAAAGGTTAAATCTGCAGTAGCAGAAGCATGGCATTCAGAGTTGCTTTCAGATATTCATAATTTTAAAGCTGGGAATAATTACAAAGCACAGGCTACAAGTTCTGAGGTAGTGAATCAGGGTGACTTTCATGTTGCATCACAGTACTTTGGGTAATTGACAGTAATATTTATGACAGAAAAAATACCCGATGAACTTGTGAACTTGAAATAAAAGGATAACACATCTGCTGGCTTAGTAAGGAATTCTACTATTACTGTTTTAGTACCATGAATTTATGTTTCAGTTAAAAACAAAGCTTTTTTTTTTTTTTTTTTTTTTTTTGAATAGGTAACATTTGACATGGCTCATTGCTGTGTTGTACTCCCTGTGGGCAGAGCACTAAAATAATATATCCAGACAATTTGCCTGAACTGTTTTGGGAATGTGTACAGAGAAGTTTACTGGGTTAAGCTTTCTGTTCTGCTAGGTTGTCCCAAACATGCAGCATACAATGTTGAATGCCTAACAAAGTGTCTATTTTTGCAATAAAAGAAAAAAGATTAAAGTATATTTGACTAATCAGATAGGAACTACATTGTTTAGTTTGGGTTGAATCACAGCATACTTAACGGCTTTATTAGTTTGGAGCATAATCTTCATTATTTGTCTTTAGGATCTTCTTTAAATCTAGGCTATCTCCTGGCAATACTTCAGTATCTATATGAAAAATGACTTGACACATACTCCACTTTTGCTCTAATACTACTTGATACTGTGGGAAATGACCTGAGTCAAATCCTGGCAATTAAGTTTGATATATATTATATTTGATCATATATGTATGTACAATCTTGATTGTAATTGTTTATATAGGAAAATGTCAAATCAGGTCAATATAATTCAGAAGAAACAACAGAGGACTTAAAAAAGACCTCTTGCTGTGAAGATATAAAGTTGATAGAATAAAGTTGCATGTGTCAGCAGTAATGTGTTTTATTATGCAATTGTTATTCAGATTAGATAATGGCCTGGTGAAATATATAAGCAGTCTGCAGGGAATGAATGATTAATTCCTCTAACGTGTGCTTATTGTAGGAATTCTTACTAATAAAATCCTACATACCTGCATTAGTTTGCAGTAGATAAAGTCAAATAGCATTGTCTATATTAATATTAATCACTTAGTATACCAATGTACTAACAAACTTTGTGGTGATAACTATGATGGAAAAATTACGACAGACTATGCATTCTTTGTTTCATGTGGCTTTACCAAGGAAACTGACAGTATGCAAACAAACATGATGCTTGATAGCACAAACTAGTTTGAAATGGTGGATATGAAAAATATCAAATAATACACAGATGTTTTAGTCAGCTTGGTTTGTGTGTCTTATTCTAACAACTTATATAGCATTAATAACTTTTATGTGTATGGATGCTAATTCTACAGGTTCAAAGTATCATAACAAGCTGGAGAAACTAAGATATCATTGACTAAATTGGAAAACAGGCCAGTTCAGCATTTTGGGAAAGGTTACTGACTTTTCATTAGTCCAAAGCTTGTTTAGTGTGAAAATGGAGTGGTACCTGAATCCCACATATTTAGAGTAAGCTTAATTGATTTAGTATCACTTTGAAGACCTTGTAAGCAGCAAATGTTCTTGGCAGCAAATATAGATTTAACAGTGGCATTTATGTAGATGGTCTGTAATTTAGGGTTGGATTTTGATATCTGTGCTCAAGGAAAGTAGCTTTTTCCTTCATTAGTAGCCACAGGGATTCTAGGAAGCCAGCTGGGGAGAAGGAAACATTCAGGGCATTCTTTAAAAAAGAAAAGAAAAAGGAAAAAAAGCCGTAGAAATATCTCAGATTCAAAAGTATTTGGGCTGGAGAATGCCTGTTTATGTGTTTTCGGATTTTTTTTCTGCATATATGTTATAAGGTCATTAATACTAGAAGTTTCTTAAAGAGCTTTTATGTTATTCCCTCCTTCTTCTAGACTTTCCACCTTGCAATTTTGCATCTATAATCCTAACAGAAACTCTGATAAAGTTAACAAGGGGTTTTATGTCACAGTGATAACAGAATGATGACAATAGGGTCACAAAGTATTGACAAGGAGTGCATTTGGTCTAAAATTTTTGGGCATATTTGATTGCAATGAAAAATGTTTAGTAGCAAACAGATGGATTTAAAAGTCCAGTAGGAAATAAGCAGTAAGTATGGATGAATTAATTCTCAAACAAGAATTAAATGTACTTAATAATAAAGACTAAGAGAAGGAAACATGCACACAAGATTAGGAAAAAGGAATGCATAATGCAATTTTTTTTTAGCATTTTTAATGCTATTAGATGCTATCTGATTTTCAGTTTATCTGTTCTAGTAGCTTCTTTAATAAGATTCAGTATAAAACAATAACAGAAAAGCTGGCAATAAACGGAAAATTGCAGATAAATTACTGCTTTTATGGTCAATCCGAGGATTGAATTACGCATCTATTTTCATTTGTTGTCAATAGTTGCAGAAACGGTCCTATTTCTCTTATATTTCTATTCTATTAAATATACTTTATTAAGTGAAAACTATTGTGCAAGAAATCTCATTTTTTACATTCAGTATTTCTCTACTGTCAACTTTGTAACTACTTCTAAAAAGTGGATTTTTTTGTCAATGCATAAGCTTAAGATCTAGTTGAGTAAGATTTTAACTGAGTGGAGACTACAGAATCTGGTTTATAAAATCCATTTTGTAAAATTTCTGTCAGCAGTACTGTAAAATTTACCAAAATACTAATATGTTTTAAATTTATGCTGAATAGAAGCATGCTTTTAAATGCCTTTAAAGTTGTTTGAAATACTATTACACTTTCCAGATTATGCACTTATATTGTGCTGAAATGTAAAATTAAGGTTTTAAAGATGTATTTGGAGAAAGAGATTTCTTGATGTGTATGTTTGCAGTATGAAGAAGGCTCCGAATAGTCTGATGATTTTTCCTAAGAATGCTGTGTGGAATTTGTTCCAGCTGTAAGCCACGTGAGCTCATGTACTTACCGGTTAAAAGATAGATACATACTATAGGCCCAGTCCTCTGCTTTCTCTAGACACTGGGTCTAGCAAGACATCCTCTACAGCAGTCAGTCCCATGCTTAAGTCTCATCTCATTGTGAAAAGCTGTAAGGGTGTTTAAGCTGGATTCTCCACTACGTTTCAGGATGGCTTTCCAAAAGGTAAGGTGAACATTTTGGTGCATATGGTACATTCTGCTCTTCTCCTGAATTAAAAAAAAACAAGAGCTGTACACAATGGCTGTCGAGAAATTAGTCTTTCTCCAAGCTGCTGCTCTTTATTTGGTTTTAGATTACCTAGCTCATTTGCAAAGTATGTGTAACGCTGCCCAGCAGTGAAATGTGAAATGCTTATGCTTTTTGTTCATAGTGGAAAGATCAGTTGGAGAGGTAGCTGTTTCAGCAAGGGTGATTGCCTGGTCTATAAATGTGAGGACTCATGGTTTAATGGGATGTGGGACTATTTAGCTGTTCTAATTATTAGTGAAACTGTGTGAGTAAGGTAAACTTATATTTCTAGAGTGCTCAAGAAACCTCCTGGCTGGGCTGGTGATCTTCTCACAGGTGACAGAACAATTGCTTTATGATGACTGATTTAAGGTGAAGAACTTGAATAAAGGTCCTCTGGTGGCAGCAGGTTGGAAGTGTACACCAGCCAGTCTTTCGGGAGCTGTAATTCCTGAGGTTACTGCAGCAGAAATAACTGCATAAGAACACTTGCATCTACTCTAGTCTGGAAGTAAAGTGATTTTTAGACTCTCATGCAGCAGTTTAACAGTCAATGTGGGAGTATGTCAGGCAAAGTAACTTTGCTCTAGCTTTGACGCATTCTCTCTCTCTCTCTCTCTCCCCCCGCCCCCCCTACACTCTTAAAATGTATCTGTATCCTTCCTTGTGGTGCAAGACATACAGTCTCAGCAGGCCCTGTACTACACAGGGCAGCATCCAAAGTCGTTCRTGTTTAGCTCTGAGATATTCTCCTCACTCTCCTCGCTCTTTTAGGCAAAAGTGGTTTTCTTCTGTCTAGCAAAAAAGTGTTCCTCTACATTGTAACCAGGTGTAACATATCACATTAATTTAAAGTCTAAAGATTTATTTTTTTTTCCAAACAGGAGTTAAATAAGAACATTTACAGTACAATTTTTAAATCTACACTGAAAGACTTCATTCTAATCTTAAAATTTTAATCTTTTAAGATTAAAATGAAGTTTTGTATTCAACTTCTGGTGAAGTACAACATACTTTCAATACCTGCACATAAGTATAAGGGAAAGCAATGATATAGCTCTTGGGCAACTACAGAATTGCTGGCCATAATAAAAGATAAACCAAAATGATGTCTGAATTGCTGTCCATTTGGGCGGARGTACATAAGGATATCCATCACATCAATTTAAAAATGACAGAAAAAAATCCTACAGGATAGTGCATTGGCTGAATCTTGAAAGATTTCTTTTACATTGAAAGGAATGTGCTGTGATGTAGTGTTAGGCAAAGCTCAATAGCAACAACAGTTCTCAATGGAAGGGGTTCAAGGAGGAGAATCCGTATGAGCCATCCATGTCTGCATGAATTGCTTTCCTTTTATTATTGCAACCATGAGGTTGCCAGATGGCATCCTCAGACTTCTTCAGAGAGCCGGAAAACCATAAGGAGTGCTGCCTTCATCAGAAATCATAATAGTATTCTGAAATTACAGTTGGTATTTTTCTTCACCTAGGTTTTCCTTAAAGGAAGTGTGTGGTTTTTTGGCTGTTAATTATTGTGGGTTTTGACCATAACAGAATCATGCTAATGCATTAGTAGTACAAACCAAATCCTTAACTGTATAGCTAGGATATTAGAGTTCATACCATAAGAAGTCAGACTTGAAACCTGTTTTGAGACCTGTAAAATTCCTGTAGTGAGAGGAATGTGCTGAGAGAGGCTTGATCAACATTAAATTGTTATTACTGAAATATCCTATGTATGCTAGTAGAAGTATTTGAGGAATATACAAAAATTTCTCTTTAAGAGAAAATTTAGTTAACTGTTTTATACTTCTGTAATCCTCTGCAAATTTGTAGGTATGAAGAAATAATAAAAGTTAATTTCAAATAATATATTGCATGTAATATGTAATGTGATTTTTGTGCCTACTGTTCATAGAAATATTCCTAATGAAAAGTTGTATTAATCACTGGTATTCCTTCACAAATGGAAGTCTGCCCGGCAAAGCGTGACCTTAATTTCAGTTTGACATTAGTAGATTTGGGCTGGCATCATTAGCATACCAACTGGAGTACTTTAAAAAAACAAAACAAAACAAAACAAAACAAACCCCTGATGCATTAATATAGTGATAGCCTATGTTCTCCTTTGGATAATTTAGCCACTTCCTCAGTTTTAAGCACAGTTATTCTGTCAAATTGTCCTTTCTCTGTATGAATAAGACATACTAATGGCTTTTTCACACAACAACTTAAGTCCTAATCTTCCTTTTTTTTTTTTTTTTTTTAAAATGCTGGGCAGCTAGACTTGAAAAGCAGCACAAATGCATTTGCCTGTTTTTGCAGAGCATAAGCTTTGAAATGGGCCATATGGTTGATTTGACTCCTCATTTTCCCTGTGAACCCAGTGTCCTCTGACAGTTCAGTGAAGCTAAGATCAGTTAGTGAAGTTGGAGATTCTTTTATGAAATGCCTCAGCTAGGAAGTGTACAATGGACTGCAAAGCTTCAAGAGCAGCCAAAAGGTAYGTAGGTCACCAAACCTGGATAAGCAAATACTGTTAACCATATTCCCTATATCCATGATATGGTCTTCTGCAAAATTAATTTATTCAGTGAGAATTGGGTCAGCAGCATATAATAGGTGTTATTTGGAAGAACTGAGAAATAATTTGAAAGCAGGGTCAAAATATTTTCTGCTGCATTTTTAGAACAAAGTGCAGTGGGCTTCCTGTGCAGTTTGTTTTCAATTTTCCATTCTAATGGAAGTACGAGAAAGGATGCAAAGTAGTGCAAAAGTCATGTTAGCTACCGGAGGTGTGGAATAAAGTGGTCAGGAAGTGTGTTTTTTCTGTGCAGTCTGTAATAAAAAATATTCTATAATTGAATAATTTCCTGAGCAGCTTCCATATAGATTGTGGTGCTCTGCCAACCTAATCAGAATGCACGGTTTCTCCTATTTTAAAATCTCTTTCCTTTGAGACCCCCATATAGGTTATTTGTTTTCTATTCTAGGATTATTAGAGAAAAGTGATTTTTGTATTTGGCACAGCAGTAGTAACTTCTGTTGCAGCACCTGTTTTTCCTCATCAGCTGTAGGTTTTCAGAGGTTTTTATAGGTGTGGAAATGAAGTCCTTGGATGTTCCCATTATCATATTCAATATAGGATCAAAAATCARAAAATATCCAAATGTGTTTGTACTCAGGATCATCTTTCTTTTCTCAGCATGGAGGCCAGCCTTTCCCACCCTTCCCTGTTTTCCCCTTTTTCATACCCTTCCTCTGCAGAAGGCTGGAACATGGTTAAAATGTCTGATTATTTTGAAATTAGCTCATAACTTGGATTTCTGTTCCTTCTCACTGATCCTGAGGATAAGAATTCACTTTTAAGTAGAGTGATGTCCTTAACTTCCTTATTTTGTTTTTCCTAGAACTGATAAAAATGAGAAAGAGAGCACTCCAGCTTACATCCAGTTTACGGGAATATCAGATGTTTCCTAATRTAGGGTGAGAGATGAAGAAGTAACTGACAGTGTTCTGCTGGACTTACAGAATTAGTAAAGTAGACATTTAGGAATGTTGGGGTGACTTAGGTGTATCGATATCTTTGGGCAACACTCAAGTGCGGTTACACAGATTACATCTTTTTCTCCCTCTCCCTACTCTGGCAGGTGTTGGTTGCATTGAGAACTTAAAGAGGAGGGATAAGGAAGCCCATGAATATTCCTACCTGTTCAGTGTTCTGTTGATTTTATTAATCATCAGTGCTGAACAAATTAAGGAAGGCATGGATTGTGACATTTATTTCAACATTTCTTGGTTTCTTAAATAAGGTTTTATAAAAAAAATTTGCAATGTATGTTCCATTGTATATTTAAAAAAAGGGATTGTTAGAAGATACATGAGGAGGAAGGAAAGGAAAGCAAAGTGAGGGTAGAAAATGGGTAAGTAATGGGAATGGAAGAAATCCTCAGCAATGAAAGGAGTCCCGTTATTCAGGTCTCTGGTGCAGTGTCAAGTCAGATGACACTTTCTTTAATCACTGGGGATGAGATTTAGTTGCCTAACCATAGGTGGCTCATGCCTTTTTAGATGCCCTGGGGTATCTGCTCAGCCCCGGGCTACTGATCTCTTGTACCATATGTGCCAGTCCTATACAGGTATTTCAGAAAACCAAGAACGTGTACAATTGCACATTTATCTGTGTTTGGGATTATGAATTGTGCATGCCTATATTCTGATGTTGTGTCTAGAACTTTGCCTTTCGTCCTTGCCTTTCCCAAAGGCAAGGATTTTTTCATGTTATGCTAATTATATCTGAAGCTAACAGAGAGAGCTCCCTTAATCAACACTTGTGCTTAACTATCAGCATAATTAGATTAATTATATTTTGGAGACATCCTAGAAATCCTAGCATGCATTTATGCATCTGTGTGTGTTGGAAGTGACATCATCCTTGTCTTTATATTCTGAAACAAGCTTATCTGTTGTTTTTTGTTTGTTTCATGTTCATTTTTTTCCCTTTTCATAGATGATACACAGATTGATGGAGTCCGAAAGCTTATGCTACTAACTATACTCCATCCACAGAATCAACTTGTGTGCTTTTCTGCTCTGACACCATGCTGGTGCTTCTGAGACAAGGCACAGGGGCACTGCAAAAGTGATGAACTGTGTAATGTCACACTGCTTTTTTTTTATTTGCTGCTTTGGTAGGTTCCCTTTTTCTGTTTCTTGGAAAGGAAAGATGAACCTAGGGATCTGTGTAATGTAATTATGCTGAGGTGAGGTGTGTTTTCTGTTTTTGTATTATTGACATCTTGACCATTATGCAACCAGTAAAGATTACTGGCAATAATATTTTCTTCTGAGGTCAGGGCTATTGATTTTGGAGTATAAGCAGAGCTGATATGATAAATCTTATGGTAATAATTCTATTTGGATTTAACTTTTAATATCATTTGGTTTGGACAAAAAGTTTGAGATACATGAATATGCATTTACTGAAGTCATTTGGATATTATGTTTATTAAATGATTGTTGCAAAAGACATTCTAAGTGTTCTGCTTGATAAGGGATATTGAGAATAGCATGCACAAGAGACTGCTCTTACAGATGGAGGTCTCTGTAACCTATCTATCAAGGTTTTAGAAAGGCAAGAGAATAGATCTTGCTTGTAAGCCAGAAATGTTTTCCATAAGCAGAAGATGAAGTGATCTTCAAAATTTATCCTAATAATTACAAAGAACAGAGCAGTTTCATGAGCAGAAAAAAGGATCCAAGAAAACTTTAGTCTGTATCGTTTCATCTAGCTTTATTAATATATGTGGCCCTAAGCAATATTCCATTCCTGTAGGATGCTATCCCAGCTCATGCAAACTGAAACATTTGTTTATGGTGTTTCACTGGCTGTCTACATTTTACTAACTTGGGGAAACAAAACAAAAATAAAATAAATTATGCCAAGTTGAGATTTGCATAACTTAAGCTCACTCTATGTCTCTAAAAGTAGTACAGTATCGTTTGTTGTCATTTATGTCTGACTCATATAAAAGTTGTGATCCAGATGGAACTTGGAGGATAATAAAGAGGATGGCTAATAATTATGATAATAATAATAATTATGGTGATGTCTTATGATTGAGTGAGGGCAAGACCACATTGTAAATTTCAGAGGAAGTAGGTTTTTTTTTTGCTCGGTACTCATGGAGAATATATAGGAACAGAGTGAACAGTGTAATGCTTCTTTTTTGTCTGCTTTGCTATTAATTTGTGGTTTTAGCAGTGTTAGGAAGGAACTAAGATGGCAAGGCTACCTTGCAGAAGAACATTTGCAGTGACTGTTCTGTGGTAGTAACTTTTCTCCTTATTTGTAGCAGCTAAATCTCACTATTGACTAAAAATACAATTTTTAAAATCAGTTCTCACATAAGCAGATACGGTAATTTCCAAAGGGTTGTTATTYGATAATGGCTAAAATAGTGTCAACAATGATCTGACGTCATTTCACCTAAGTTTCTTTGAGCAAGAAGTATTGTGTTGCTGGTTGCAGCTTGAGTTGTGCTGCTTATTTTTTGGTGCAATGCGGTGTTTTTTGGGGTTTTTTTTGGCCGTGGGAGGGGGAGAGGGTGTGTTGGTACACATGTGAGAACGTCTAGTGATTGTGCTGTCTCATCGTGTTGGTTGTATTCATTTTGAATTGCTAAATTTTAAGTTACTGCAAAGTACAGTATCACCTTCATCTTCTCCATATCCAACACTTTCTGTTAGTACCTTTGAATTTCTTTGTCAGGGAGAAATAACAATAATTCTTGGTAGTGTGTGGCTTCAACACCATCTATACACTTTCTTGAGGTAGAAAATGGTATAGTTGTGAAACCTGTTATATTGTATTGGGAAGTTAGTTCTTAATGCTGTCTAACAGTATGGAGTTATGTTGTTGATTTAAAAAAAGCTAAATGTCCAAGTTAGTTAATACTGTATGCACTTGGACAGAAAGTTTTTTAACCTTTGTTTATGGTGGCAGACAATGAATTGAGGAGAGAAAAACGCACCAGTGTACTGCCTGTGTACTGCTTGGCTTATGATGAGAACAGAGGCATACATTCCCTCTGTGCTCAGGAAGAATTTTCTGTGGAAAAAATTAGTTTGATCATGCAGGTCCATCCCTTTCTGCTGTCTGTCTTTACAAGATGAAAGCTACAGAAGCTTCTTTAGTGGTCAGGAACAAGCAATCAGAGAAACTAGAGCTGATTTAAAAACCTGCATTGGTTTCCCCTTCAAGGGATCAGCAGTTGCTTGTATGTCGGGGGCAAGCCTGTGCCCTGTTCCACCGTGACAGCTCCAGTGGAGTGAAACGCCCCAAAAGTCTGTGGTAAGAAGCTACGTGAAAAATGCTTCTTTCATGTGGAAGTTTTGAAATATGATGATCATTAGACTAAAGCTGTCTGTGACTAGTCAGGTAAAAGGAAACATACCTTGGTGAGATTTTGTGAAGGCTGTCTTGTTCAGCTTGTTTATCTTGCCTTCAGTCAAAGTTGGTAATGAAGTGGGAAGTGGCTCAGAGAGTTTTCCTCTCTTGAACTTTGAGAAGAGCAAACCAGTTAAAGGATTAGGAGTGTGGTTGTGTCCCGGTTATTTTTTTCCATAGTCCATATTTAAAGTGAGTGTAACTCTTTTTCTCTCAACACCCTTATACAGAAATTCCTTTCATATTTTTTTCCCTTTGGAAAACATATTCCTGTTGTAATACCTAAGTAGAAAAAGGCGACATATAAACATAATTTGATTTTTATCCCATGAAGCCCTGTAGGAATGAGAACCGGTAAAATCTGAAAACAAGGTGTTTAAACAGTTTTATAGGTGTCTATTCCTTATTAGGAAAAAAAATATCAAGTGTGACAGATGTGTTCAGACATTAGTGGAACAGTAGCTGAAGTGTTAATTGGATTATATTTCCCTGAACATCTCTCTTAATCCCTATAGCCCTTTACTTGTCCGTAGCGGAACTACTGTGTGTTTTAAATTGTAACTAAGAAAACAGGAGTAGTAGGGAGTACCAGATTGGGCAGTTTTATGAGGCAAAGATGTCCACTCAAGAAGAGCATGGCACTGCTAGGCTGTTAAACTGCTTCTAACAAATATCAGTTTGTGCCTTCCATCAGTAAAAATTTCACAAGGAAGGCAGTGGACAGGAACCTGAAGGAAAGGATACGATTTTTTCCTTCCCCCCTGGGATCAGGAATCAAGTCTTTGTCTCATCTTTTTTACAAGGTAGTTCCAGCAGGCTTTTTTTTTTCCTCTTACAAATTTTGCAATGCATTTTAAACTCTAGATTTATTATAAATATACAAATTAATGTGGTTGGTATATCCCAGTAGCTACAGGCAAATCTTATTCCCAAAACTGCATTGAAAAAGGAAGTTATTGTAATACACACCATGTGTAAATTCATGGAGAAACAAAATATTTTTCCAAAAATATTAAATTGGAGCATTAATTCAACTATGTGTCAGTTTTAGAGTAACTCTTGTAAAGTGAAGTATAATTGTCCTTGCTACTCACTTTCATCATGGTGTTTGAAAACAACATTCCTATCATTAGAGTGTTAGAATTAGTGCAACTACAGAGGAAATCCACAATTCCAGCAATGCATATTCCAAACTGAAACCATTCAAGCCTTTCCAGTAAGTTTATATTATTTTAAGTACTAATTGCTCATTTAATTTTTATATTCTCATGGTGATCAGTAGTTATTTTTTGTTTGGAGAAGGCTATAACACAATTTTTATATATGCTTCCCAGGAAAGACTGACACAGAGCAAGTACGGTCCTCTTCCCCCCTGCTGCTATGTAATCATTGGAAAGATTTCAAAAAGTGGTAATTAAAACGTGTGCACTAGAAACACACACATCATTATTAAATATAGCAGTGTGAACTAATTAATTTCGTTGTGTTATATGAATCAAATAGTTGCAGTGGCAAGCACAGATGATACATAAAACAAGAAGAGCCAGCAATACTCAGGTCATAAGCTACTACTGTACACGCAAATATGAATCTTACAGGATAGTAGCCTCCATGTTAATCATAGGACAGCYGGCATTGTTTATACATTGCTAGCAAGGTACTTTTTATGTGCTTCTTTTATACAAGTTCATCACCAGCTAGAAAACGTAAGTAGTCAGTCAAAGTTTACACAGTTTGAGCACATAGTTTCCTGTTCTTCACAAGAATATATAGTGCATGTATTGTCAAGTCTGTAAACAGAAACAGCAAAATCTACTACCTACTGCAGAAATAGCCATTCAAAACATTTTAAAAATAAAAGTCATTTTTTATACTCCTTGAAGATGACAGTATGGTTGTAGGAATGTTGTAAATTGCAGACTGTACTGTTTTCTGGCAGCATCTCAGATTATTCCAAACCCTGTTGCCTGGCTCACTAATATAGACTTAGTTATTTGACTGTGTTTCTCAAGAAGGAAGGCTTTTCTTGTGTAGTTAGTTAGGCAAAAGTATGCAAAAGTTTACCATAGATACATACTCTTACAGAAACTTACAAAATTATGTGAAGTTCTGTATTTGGCCTGTAGTGCTGTAGGACAGAGAGTATCCTGCATATGCAGTACAGTACAATACTGTAGTATTGTCATTTGATATTTTGAATGTAACTTTACTATTTTTGATCTATTTGTATATTTTTGGTTTATAATGAAAAAATAATATGTCATTAATTACTAGTTCATTTAAAGTTATTTGAACAATAAGAGGAATATTTCAATATAATATATTTTAATCTGCAAATACATGTTTCAGSTACCATAGAATTCAATATGGGTATGTATACATGTTCTCAGAGGTTTGCATGTGTACTGAAGCTAGTGTTACATTCAGCAGCAAAGTTCAACTAGCCCAAGATTTATTTAGTATTTATTTCTTCTTTCAAAAGAGGAACTAGTACAATAAACACCATTATACAGATCATGAATCAGAGACCTCAGTTTCGTCTGTTGGAACTATGTAATCCATGCAACTGGTAATCTGTAATTATTATGAAACTGCCATAAACTATGACTTAATTTATGGGTTTTTTTTTAAAGTTTTATATACAGTCTGAAAAATTTCAGAAGTGCAAGAGCAAGGTGGTTGTGAACTGGATCAGAATGGGAAGAGGCTGTATAAAGAAGCTTCCACATATTCTGTCCTTGCTGTATTTGGGTATTATTGTTTTGGTACTACAAATAGCGGTGCATGAGAATATCTGAACTCAAAGTACTAGTCACAAAAGTCACAAGAGTCACAAAAATAATAAAACAATGAATAATAAAGAGTTATAACAAATACCTACATGGGTACTTTTAGGTTTGGATCTTTATCCAATCCATTTGCTGCCTGTAGGTAAGGGCAGGAGAGAATATAGAAAAGGGAAAATCTGTTCCATTTAAATAAGAAAGTGTGATCGTAAAGCCATACAAACTTTGTATAAGTATAATGGAAATATGTATCAGAAACTGCTTATTGGGAAAGGAGCTAGATTTCAGATGTACTATGAGATACATTAAATCATTCCCTTCAACTTGCAAAACCACCAAGTAGGATTCACAGAAAATGATAGAAGTTACCACTGAAGGGGAATAAAGTCTTCCTTGGATATACGGTCTCATCAGCTCAATTTTAGGGTGCCCACGAAAAGAGGATAACCTTAATTATGGAAATTGCTACTAGAAACCTCTTATAATGTTTGAATAGGATTACAGTTCCTCCTATAAATTTAATTTCAATGATAAGTGGTGGTCCTCTAGTCTCAATTTCCTGTCTAGAAATCTGACTTGAGGAGAAAAGTGAAAAATTTTTTCTGCTAGCCTGGTAGGTGGGGATAGGCCAGTTTTTGCAGTTCCTGGATCTACGTCATAAAGCACACTGTCTGCTCTTCAAATATGGAGACTATGGAATCAATATGATCTAAGGAGCCCTTGGGCTTTGTACTCATCAGAAATGAGTACCAAGTCCCAGGTCCTGCTGATTAAAAACCTTCAATGATTCTGCATTATAATTAGATTCTTGGAAATGTGCTGGAACGATGATTAGGGAGACTGAGAAATGACTTTTTTTTCCCCTGTCAAAATAGATCAAGTGTTGTTAAATGCCACTTATTTTAACTGAAATATTTATTCTTTGTTTGAGTGAATTCTTGTTACGTGGTCATGAGCCAGTGTCATGCAAACCAACAGCAATTCAGTTGGTTTGCAATTCAATTTAAGATGCAGATTCTCTTTGTAGGCTGCTAGTCATTCCTGTGGGACACCAAAACATGTTATAGACAGTGAGGCTGACTATTCAAGAAATATGTCACTTTCATAGTAAGACTGTAAAAAGAACTTTTTCTGTGTCTCTCTGATTGTTGTAACTATGAAACCCTCAAATTACTTAAGACACCTTTGTAATAAAGCACTCCAAGGTTCTAGTTCCAAGCACGTTTAATTCTAGAGCAAAAATTCCTGTTGACTTCAGTGAAAGTTACACAGAACTCAGAACAACACCTTAAAAGACAAAGACTGTACTTGTACTTTTTCTGAATAAGGTGATGTTTACCTTTTTTGTTGTTATTTTGCTCCATTATCTCTCTTTCTTTGGAGGGTATTTATTTGCCTGAATATTACCTATTTTTAACTTCTAATGTCAAAGTGCCTTGTTTAGAGAAAAGAGTTTTATTGAACTTTGAAAAATCACTCACCTATTAAAAATATTAAAGTCTTACCCCTTAATTTATAATTAGCAGTTACATCAGCTCATAGTTTAGGAACAYAGATTCAGTTAACTCATATTCAGGAATTAAGGTGTTAATTAAGATTTAAGTTGAAGTTGAAGTTCCTATGCTGGTTTTCAAAGATAACTTTTGAAAAATATATGATGAGAACTGGAGAACATTATTAAATTGATATTTTTTTTCTTGTTGAGTTTGACATATGGTTTGAATTAYAAATGATGAAAACCAGTATTATTTAAGTAATTAAGCCAAGCTGTTCTGAGACATTGAAAGAGAAATCTACACAATGTTTTTTCTTTTCCCTGACAATGTAGAAGTAAAATCTTTATATATTTGCCTCTTTGAAGTGTAAATGGTAAAGTAAGGAAATAGCTTATTTCTTTCAATTTGGTGACATTGGAATTGTTCTCCAAAATAAAGTTTATCTTTCAGTATGGGGACACCAAACTATTGTATCCCAGGCATATCGTTACTTTCCAAGACTTTTGAGTTGGTGGAGGATTTCAGATACCTTGCTAGATGAATGACTGTGGCAGCACTGTGACCTTGTAGTACTGTGATGTCTTCCATTCAGTGATTTGATCAGTTAAATGGGTCAAGCTCAGAAAATTGTAAGCCATTTATTCAACTTATGCTGTTAGTCAGTGAACTTCAATCAGATATCAAATGGCTTGAGAAAAACAGCAGTATAATAAATGTCTGTCAATTTAAAAATATTCTCTGATTGGAAAGAATTTTCCAGTCTCAAATAAGTAATCTTGTGTTATGTCATCCCCAAAATAAACAATTGTAAATGGCAAGCATCTCTCTTAAATAAGGGGGGCCGTGGCAGGATTCTGCATGCAAGCCTCCTTTATGTCTTACTTATATTTAAAGATGCTTATGCAGTGGAATAAAAAGAGTAAAGATGAAGTAATACAGTGTGCAGTATTACTGATACAAATCACCTCTTTGTAAAAGAAGAAAGTGGTAGGGTTTTTTTTTTTTGGAGGGGGGGGCGGGGACGGGAAGGAGGTAACACAAATTCAACTGGAAAAAATTTGTGTGTTTGTTTTTTTTTGTTTTGTTTTGTTTTTTGTTTGGTTGTATTTTTTTTAAGAGTGCTTGGTATTCAGGACTGGTGTTTAACTGCTAAAATAGGAGCCAAAAGATAATGATCTTAATGCACTTATCTTCATTTGAAAATGACATCTGAGATCAGTTTTGACTTAATGACCCTCAACTCCAGTATTGATTCCTGGTCAAAGTGCTGAGAATAAGAGAGTTGCAATTTTAGAGTTCCTGATGATACATTCATGTTACTCCTTTCATCCAAGAGAATCCCATCATATGTAACAAAGGATATGCTTTGTTAACTTCAGTTAGAATGTGTTGTTTTTCTGAAATGAAGAAATAAATGTAACCTTGTTACGTATGATGGACATGTTTTTTTTTTAGAGCATGTCTGAATTCATTTTCCCTTTGTTCATGTGTATGTAGACATTTAGAAAAATATCAGGAACATGTTTGCTAGCAGAATGGAAATGGGTAAAATAAGTTAAAAAAGAAAAAAAAACAGGCAAACATATTTGCACTGTCAAGAAACAGCTTTCTTTCTGTCTTGCTAGTGTGGAATACAAAATGATGTTCACCGTAGAATTTCAGCAGCTTGTTGTGTTGGAGGTAAACATTTCTTATGAAGCTATTACCATGCAAATGTGAGTGGAACCAAAGCAGAATGGAAGACTGATGAGGAATAGAGCCAGCGGTCTTAAGTGTGCAGTGGCTTTCTGTTAACAGGACATATTTCATAATAATTAATTCTTTACATTTGTCTGGATTCTAAAATGCCACAAATTAAATGGGAAAAGGAAAGTTGAAATGAAGTCCCTGTTGAAAGTTCTTTCCAAAGAAGAGTGGTTCAGAAGAATGAGCTGTATGAAGAAGAGAGGTTAATTTAACACAGGAACATTCCTGAAATTTTGTGTGTCTGTGTATGTATGTGGAAGAGCAGTTGTGCACATGCATGTAAGTGAGTTCCCACTGCTCTCATCTGCATGTAGTGACAAACCCCTTCAGGTACATAATCGTTTCAGTTTCTTGCTGTTGTCTTACAAAGAAAAACAATGGAATATTATTATGTAAATATTTTTCTCATCTGCATTGTTAGTTATGTGTTTTTCCCCTGGTACAGAAGAACTGGGGTCCTGCCACAGCCAGAGGATTGTGTAATCTGTATGACAACAGACTTGCTTCAAGTCTGTAAGAGTACTGGAGCAGAAGATGAAAGACTTAAGAGCATTGTACATCCAGTATGTGTGAAATCTCTTGTCTGTGACTTCTGTTTGTGGAATACTATTATTTTAAATCCCAAAATRGATGTTTCCAAAACAGTAGACAGCTAGGTTAAGCAAACTGTCTAAACCAGGTATGTGTGGATTGGTAGGCAAACCCAAATCTATCTGTCAAGATGCAGCCCAGTGCCTGAAATTCTGGAGGTTTCTAATAGGCAACAGAAAGGTATTTCTTGATTTTTTTTTTTTTTTTTTAATACCACCATTTGTTCCAGTTTTTATCTGTTCCTGCCTAGTGTGAATGAGAAAGAACATACTGAAAACAAAGCAAGAGATAATGTAATCTCCATATAAAGTTTATTCTTTGATAAGAAAGGTAACAAGCAAGAGGCCAGTCTATAGTTGAGATTCCCCCCACCCGCGTCTTGGCAAAAGGAGGAGAAGAAATAATCTAGGAAGATGGTTTTTGTTTGCCAGTCCTTCATAGGTTATGCTCATCATTTAAAGTCTTATTCAAAGTACTTCCCCTCCCTGCCCCCAAACTAACATTTCTGAAGTTAGGCTGTTTGATTAATCAATGTGGTGTGCTAAATCACTTCCTTATCCTTATACAAAACTTTAGGGATTTTCATTTGTTTATTTTTCAGATTTATTTCAAAGTCTCACCTATAAAATTAGAGTGGTTTTACTTTTTCTGTAATGATTAAGTCTGAAAAATATATTATTTTTAATGTTACGATGAAAACTTCACAGAATATTCAGAGAGCTTGCCAGATGAATTTGCAACATGACACATTTGCAACCTGCAATTGTAAAGGATCTAAAATTGCTTCCTTATCTTGCTTTGATGTATTTAAAGGAATAYTCACCACCTTTCTGTCTTTTTTTTCGGGGGGGGGAGGGGGGGGGGCCGTGGGGGCAGCTTTCTTGTTTTGGTACAAATCTATTCATTAAATGTTTGTGTTTATTATTTTTATATTCAGCTTTTACTGCTTTACATTTGTCAACATTAAATTTCAGTTTCTGCTTGTCAACCTAGTTACAGAGGAAATCAGAATTCATTTAAACTTGACTTACTACTTGCTAAGTATGCAGTTTTCCTCAGAATTTTATATTATCAGCAAATTTAACAATCTAGGTCATTTGTAAAAATTAAAAACCAGCAGAAGTCTTAGCAGAGATGACCCTAGTAAAACCCCACTAGATCTTTCTGTGTTCAGCACTTCCATGTGTGAATACAGCAATTTTTTTATAGTCTTAAACACAGTTCAGAACACCTTAAGGAACTGGACTCGACTTCTGTGTCGAGCAGAATTTTAATTCTGATTTTTGAATGATTGACACACCCAGTGCAATCTTGAGTTTCTTTGTTTTAAGACATGAATTTATCATATCTGAAATTAGTTAACAACTTAAAGGTGTATTTTTAAAATAATTTTTTTGAATTGTGGTTTAAGAGAGATCAATTTGTACAGAACCACATTTTATTTTTTCAGTGTTTTTTTTTGACACATTAACTAAATTGATGGCTTATAGTTTGTTCATCAGTGTCCTTTAAAAAACTTTTGTGAACCTGAAAACTAGAACTGGATATTTGAGCAAGTCACAAAGGACTGTTATGATATGCAGAAAAGCTGGATGACTTTAATTGGAAGCCCTGTATTTTTTTTTCCTTTTTAAATGAATATTCCTGTAAATACTTGTAGCTTTCAGACGATTGTTTTATCTAATAGATTAGCTTCCTTTTAAGTGTAGATAGTTTTTATTAGTTTTTTTTCCTATTCTTGTATACTTTAATATAACTCTTATAAAACTATAATGTATAAAGTATTAGTATACTATTAATACTTATAATACATATGTAATAGTATACTATTAATACAATGTAACAGTATTATATATATCCCTCCATGTCTTGACCTGTAAATTAGACTGGACTTGTCTTAATGTTTGAAATTCTCTAGCATCAAATTAGATATTAGGAAGAAAAAATGTCTGTGATGTTCTTCAAACTATTGATTCCTCACCTGCAGCAGATCATGACATAAAAACCAAATACATGGTATAATCTTAACCCAAAGTCTGTTTATGGCTACTGGAATGTTTTGCTATACAAGAGAGATTTGTGTTGCATGTTTGGCTCCTTAGAGTTCATCCTTTTTTGTTATGGGTACTTCAGTAAAATCTCTCAGAAAATTAATTTTTTACTTTTTTTCTTTTAATTCAGTTCTATAGTTGCTAATCTTTGCTTCTCCCCCTGCCCACCCCCCACCCCTCCCCAGCTTCTTATTTTGGAAATAAGATTAGTATGTCACCACCTTGTGCAGCCCAGAAACATTACATATTTGCTAGCAAAGTTTCCTTCCTTAGTCAGATACACTGTGGCTGTCCTTAACTGTGCTGTGCGGACAAGAAGAGGTGATGCCTCTTCCCAAGTTTAAGGATCATAACCTGCCACATAATCTCCACTGAGATGACTGACTGTGTTTAAACAGCCTCAAGTCTCAAACTTGTTTCTCACTGCCAGTGTTATGGCAAAACTGTGAGATCCCCAGGCTACTTTTTTTTAAATTTTTATCTACAGCTTTTGAGAGAATGGCAAATACAGAATATTGAAGGGTCTGAGTGTGACTGTCCCAGTCTGGCCTTTGGTTATAGGCAGTGTGGATGTCCTGAGCTGTGTGAGATAATCTCTCATTTGAGAAGAACTAATTTTCTGGGTATTGATGGGAGAATTGAGGAGGTAGGAGGGTTGCATTGCAGCTGCTGGATTTTAGTGTTGTTGCTTGTGGTGAGACTGTGTTGACAGGGATTCTTCCCTTGTGTTAGGAGCTAACACACTGATTTGTTTTTGTCCTAGAAGCTAGATTCAAATGGAAAGGAGAAGTGGGACTCTCCCCACTCTCTCAAGATGTCTATTGTTAGCACAAAGTCTGTTCTGCATCAACAACAGAATGACTCTAAACCCCAGCAGAGGCAGAAGTGGAAAATGATTACATTTGGGCTAAATTTAAAGTGTTTTGTTTCATTTTTAAAAATACAGGGTTGATTTGTACACTTGAAGTGGTACCAGCCAAGAAGGGGTGAGTGTTTTCCCCCTTTAATGTATTGGCATGCCCATTATTTAGAGAGAAGCTAAAGCTCTAGCAGTTTTAAAAATAAAGAGTCTGGAATGTCAGCATCAGCTTCTTCGATGGAGTAGGTGTATTGATGTACAGTTTTACTGCACAGCAGAGAGAGTGCTGGCTAAAAAAACCCCCACAGATCATGGAAGCATGCAAAATCTATCATCTAAATTATTGTATCAGATGTATTTCCATAGTATCTGAGCCGTAAAAAACCTAACCTTGACGCATCTTTTCTATAATAAAGTCACGGTCATATCTAGCTCTCTTTTCCAAACAAGACTTGTCAGTCCAATGAAGTATTAAAAAATTGTATTAGGCCCATTCTTAACATACGACAGTGAACAGATTCTGTCTAATTATGATATTACATTTACTGTATGACTTTATGGCAACTGCTTGTGTTTAAAATCCTATAGTTGCAAAGAACAGAATTTAAAATGCTATGTGAAACTCCTTTTTTGGTATTTACATTCATTTATTTTTATGACAGGAAAGAGTGGGTAGTCCAAGCACTATGGAGGTTTAGTTAAGCTTCAGTTAAATAAGTATTTTAGTACACTTGACAGAATTTTCATTCCAGATGTAGTGTATAATCAGTGCTGGTCAAGCATTTACAATGAAAATTGTATTTTCTCAGAAAATTGTGTTATGAGAAATACCTGCTTTCTATATGAAAACAAATTAAGGAAAAAAACCCCTCAATTTTTCCAGGAAAAACAAGCAAACAACAATGATGATGACAAAACCCAGAAAATCCCACAACTGACTGAGTTTGTAAAGTTGCTCAGGTGCTTCGCGGTAGTGGGGGCACTTCAGACCTATTTTTCTGTAAGGTCTGTTCTTCAGCTCAATTTATTTTCCAGGGTTCAAGAAAGGAAAATGTGCCCCCAAAGAGCCCAGATGACTTCACTAGATGTGAGATGTGCCTTAATTTGCTTCCAGCAACTRAATAAAGCCCATCTTGTTACTTTTATGAACACTAACTGTGAAAGAAAAATACAGAAAACAAGAAACTGGCCACTCTTCCAGCTTTCTGCAAATTTGTACAAAATCTGGAGGAAGATACCAATCAAGCTACTGTTTGCCAAGAAACAGATACCAGGTCTGTTTAACTTAGTAATACATTGTACATTTGTACATTTTTTCCATCCCTATCTGTCTATCTGTCAAATCATTGACAAAGTGAAATAAGTAAGAAAATCTCTTGTAGCTGTGGAACACAGGGACTCACAAACCTCTGCTGTACTTGCTCTGGCACTGCCTTTATGTTTCGTAGTCTATCACACCAGTTGTTTTTCAGACATGATTTCTACAGCTTTGGTGATGATACAATTGTTTTGAAGGAGAGAGTCAGCCTGCAAGTTTTCTTTTTCCAGGGAACATGTCATATTTCTTTGATGTATTCTTTGTCCAGAACAAGGAAAAAACATGACAAACTTGAAGTATTTGGGGTATTAAGGATAAGATGTCAGTCTTCAGTGAGTGTAATGTAGCCTGCAAGACAGAAACGGTTGTGCTTTTTGGGTCTCCCAATTGCATGGTTTACATGTGGCCCATTAATTTTTAAGCACCATTTTCAGCTCCAAATTTATAAGGCTTTATTTTGATTTTTAGCAGTGGAGGAAGAGTTTTTGAGGAAACTGGATCACATATTGCCCTTAAAAAGCAGGCTAAAGAACTCTCTTCAGGCCATCCAATAGGTGGTGATATGGCATAGACTTTTTCAACGTCTGCCCGTCAAAAAGACAGATGGAAGGTTCTTAAGAAAATAAGAATAAATTCTCTAGCACTTGCAGTTACTATTGCTAAATCATTCACATCCCTTTTTTTTCCCCAGTAAAAATTCTTATGAGATATCATTAGACTGTTACAACTTATAATAGAAAAATCAATGCAGTAAGAAAATTAAATTTTACTGAGAGCCTTTAGGCAAAATGCRATGTGAAAATGCATTTTAGCTTCCCTTGTGGTTCAGAGGAAAAGGAAGAAATGGAATCTAGGTTAGCTGTCAGTGCACAACAGTTTTTAGAAGCCAGCAAAGCAGCCTGTGAACGAAACTCTTGCTTAATGTATTTCTTCCCTGATTACTTAATAATGTGAAAATAACCACCTTAATCTGATCATTTGAAAGGTCAGAAGTCTCTTCTACCCTTTTTAAAAACCAGTCTTTGGTCAAAATCAATGAGTAGATTCATCTTCCCAGGAAGAGGATTTAACAGAAGGAAAACTGATTCATCTGCTAAGGTATACAGCAATGACATCTGAACCCCTGGAGAGAGAGAGAGAGTGAGAGCAGCTAAAGTGGAATGAGGTGATTGTGGTGTAATCAAAAAGAAGTCGATCAAAGCTGCCAACAAGCTCTTGTGGAGAAGTGACATATATACTACATTTGGTGTACTTTGTAATCACTGTAAGTGGTCACTGTCTCTTGCTTGCAGACAGATATGGCAAACACAAACTGACACACATGGCAATTACAGATTTAAAGCTTATTAAAAAAAATAAAAAGTCTGTACTTTGGGTTCACTGTTTTAAAGTAAGATAAACATTCTTAACTGTTTTCTATTTCATGCAATAATTTGTTTATACAGAATTTATAGATACAAAAATCTATAGCTATCAGAATCAAGGTTAGAAGACGGTGGTGGTCTTCTCTATCATTAGAACAAATGCATTCAAATTCTAAGTAAGACAATTATATTTTTTAATATTTAAAATGGATGAGTCATTCATAAGTTGTACACATGAATAAGATTAATCTGTTTTAGGAAGATCCTTGAAAGCTAAGAGTAAGCATCATTCAGCAGCTAGTTGCTTTACATTTTCACAACTTCCCTGGCCTTCTAGGTAGTAACTGTATTGTCTGGGAGAGGATTTACACATATCTCTACACACCCATTATGTTTACATGAAACAAGTGTGTGCCTATGTTTATATAATATGTATGTGCATAATATGTTTGGAGAATATATGTTTATATCTTATGTATACATACAGACTCTAAAAACTGTAACTAAAACACTTTTATTTCCAGAACTTCGATTTCTGATTCTCAAACTGAATTGCATTGCTTTTCTTTGGCAAAGGCTAATATCACCTTACATAAATTTATTTGTTTTTTTAACAGAAGTATGACAAATTAAAAAACCACCAAACAAACAAGTTATTACTGGTAGCTTAAAACATTGCATTTCTTTGAAGGACTAAAAATAGAAAGCTCATTACTACTCTTGTGTAGGTTTAAAAGAATGAATAAATATTSTTGATAATTCTGGCAGTTGATAGGATCTCTTGTGGCTAACTTTTAAGGGATCATTTTTTGACCTTCTTTAAATTTAATTTTTTGACAGATTTATTTCAGTTTGCAAGTAGAGACAAGTTTTTCTTGTATGTGTATTAATTAACAACTTCCAGACGTTTTGTCACTTAACAACATGTACTAAAAAGAAGTCTCCGAAATCTCTTTTGTGTAGTACATAGAACAAAAACATTAGTTACCAACCTCCAAAGACTAATGAAGACTGAGTCTTCTTTTATGCTACACATTGAAGTAAAAATATAGTTAGAGTATTAAGGCGCCAGGGAAGAGGCCTATTTATAAAACAATATCTCATTTATACAGAATATTTTGCAATGGTTGTCCAGATTCTGTGCAAGCCCAGGTGTGACAGGCTAACTGAGCAACTGACCTTCTCACCACAGAAAGGAAAATGGTTAATGGAAATAAGAGAAATGTACTGAATGGTGATTTCTGCCAGATGTGAGGGAAATCTTACTTATGTTTGTTATGACAAAAGAATAATGTCATGCACATGCGCTGTGAGCAATGCACCCAGAATAGAATTTTTTTTTCTGGTTTAAATTTACAGCCAGAAGTATTGTCTTATCAATCAGAAATAATCTCTATAAATCAACTTCCTTCAGAGGGAGGAACGTGCATTTTAGAAACTTTCTGTGTAGGATTTCTTCTTTCACCTAGAAAGGTAGATCAGTTTCCCCGAAATATTTAATTATGTGTCCCACTACAATTGTCTTCCAGTAGTGAATCTTCTGATTTATTAGTTGCTTCAGCAGGCAAATACGTTAAGGTAGGAGATGGGAGAAATGTATGCCATCCTTCCTTTGCTTCACAGACTTTTACCTGGGTAATGTATGGCTGTGTTTTATTAAAAACACGAACAAAACCAAACATGATGCTTGTTTGTCTCACCTCAGAAGCAGTCTGCTGGAGATGGCTATTTCCATATTTACAATTCACTGTAGCTTCTCTGCTAAGAGAAGGTGAGAAAGGGTATGCAGCTGTAGGTCTAGCACCTCCATGTGGCTGGTTCTGCCCTCCCAGAGGAGCTGGTGTCCTCTATGAGTGACCCATGCAGAATTTCCTGGAAAAATCTTCTCCGGAACACATTTTGACAAGAGAAGAGGCAAACTAGTCTGTTAAGACATATTTGTAACCAGGACTAATTCCATTAAATAGGTAAGCTCTTTAATCCAGTAGCATAATCTTTGGATGGGTGGCAATAGCTGCCATCGTGAACTCATTATTGTAATGCCAATCACGATTAATAAATATTGATAGTTGTATCCGTAGACAAAGCTGAATATTACATAATGATAAACCACATGTTATTCCCTCCCCTGTCCCCTTTCACTGTTAGTATACTCATTTATTAGTTAGGATATTCATAGATTGCATAATTTAATTGTTACTATTGTGGTGTTGAATCATAGAATAGTTTGGATTGGAACGGACCTTTAAAGGTCACCTAATCCAACCCCCTTGCAATGAGCAGGGACATCTTCAACTAGATCAGGTTGCTCAAAGCCCCGTCCAGCCTGACCTGGAATGTTTCCAGGGATGGGGCATCTACCACCTCTCTGGGCAATCTGTTCCAGTCTTTCACCACCATCATTGTAAAAAATTTCTTCCGTTTATCTAGTCTAAATCTACTCTCTTTTAGTTTAAAACCATTATGCATTCTCCTATCGCTGCAGGCCCTACTAAAAAGTCTGTCCCCATCTTTCTCATAAGCCCCCTTTAAGTATTGAAAGGCCACAATAAGGTGTCCCCAAAGCCTTCTCTTCTCCAGGCTAAACAACCCCAGCTCTCTCAGCCTTTCTTCATAGGAGAGGCGTTCCATCTCCGTGATCATTTTTGTGGCCCTTCTCTGAACCCACTCCAACAGGTCCATGTCTTTCTTGTGCTGAGGACTCCAGAGCTGGAGGCAGTAGTCCAGGTGGGGTCTCACCAGAGCGGAGTAGGGGGGCAGAATTACTTTCCTTATCTGCTACCTACACTTCGTTTGATGCAGCCCAGCATACGGTTCGCTTTCTGGGCTGCAAGCTCACATTGCTGACTCGTGTCCAGTTTTTCATCCACCTGTACCCCAAAGTCCTTCTTGACAGGGCTGCTCTCAATCCCTTCATTCCCCAGCCTGTATTGATACCAGGGGTTGCCCTGACCCAGGTGCAACAGCTTACACCTCATGAAGTTCACATGGGCCCACTTCTCAAGCTTGGCCAGGTCCCTCTGAATGGCATCCTGTTCCTCAGGCGTGTCAGCTGCACCATATTACTACTGTTGAAATATGCTTAGTTTAAAATGTTGAGACACTTGGTATAACATTTGCTGTGTTAAGTTCTCCATGAGAATGCTGTTCAGGCAAATACTGAGCTCCTGACTTAAGAACATGAAGTTCCTTGACTTCAATGTGAGTGAAGGATGCTTTAGAGCCATGCACTCAGCTCTTTAGAGCTGAGGGATTATTTGGGTATGAGTAAATATCTCTAGAGAACCACAGAAAATCTAGATCTTATGAAAGATCATCCCACCTTAAGTATTTTAACATTTCTGATAGTGAAATGGCTGATCTTTCTGCATCTGCCAAATTACACGAATGTCCAGGCTCCTAATGTCTAGAGAATTTGGGAATTATTTTTCCCAATAAGTTCTGTGTTACCTTACTTTCTAGTCTTGATCTATAAGTGTAATTTTTTTGGTGTTTTTTAAGTGGCTTAAATTTGTTTAAAGTGTAACATGTCTGATAAATTGCTCACCCAATAGTTGTGAATTATTATGTGTAAAATCAATCTACAAAAGGTCTGTAGTGTTATGTAGTTATTTAAGAAAAAAAGTTGAGGTAAGTAGGGAGAAATCTTGGAAGTTGAAACAATAAATTTAATTTAAGTGGAAAAAAGACACTAATTCAAGCCTCCAGCTGTTGATATAATATTAAATATTTGGATATACTAATTTCGGTAAGAACCTATAGGTGCCACCTCAAGATGATGGTCAAAGAAGCAGCACTTGTGGACCATGCTCTGAGAGGTGATGAACACCTGCCTTTGATATGGAAGCTGAGGGGTTAGCTAGAGGTTAGGTAATGACGTTTATTAATCTAGTGGGCTTCGTGCCACTGTTTTCTATATGGAAGTTATTGTGTCAAAATGTGAAAAGGTTTAGTATGATACTGCATGTATAGTGCCTAACTTTCTGATGAAGTGAGTAAAAGAGCAGCTCAGTAGCTACCCTGTTAATATACAGCATTGTGTTCGAAGGTAAATACCCAATAAACGTTAAGAAGAGTATCTGTTGAGTTCTCACTGATAAATACTAAACAGACAATTACTGTACGAAGTAACGACTATGCTGGGATAGATTAGTAAACCACAGGTGATTAGTGCTTTGTTTAGAAGGTTCCAAATTGGTGAATCCAAACAATAGATTTATACTGATGTCRTGCTGTTTCTTAGATAGGTAATGTTAGCTGAGATACCTAGTGAAAGGCCCACAATGAACATCAGCATCAGACCATGCCAGTGAACAGTCTAGAGCTAATGTATAGTATACATTTATCTAGGATTTCTGATTTGTATTATGCTGTACATTGGTATTATAAAAGTACATAGCTATGAGAGACTTACTTTTATCACCAGTACTTATGAGGCTTGCATTTATTTGCAGGAAAACACTATGAGGTGCATTTTAGCACCTGCATTTAATGTCTCAGAATGGCAGTCTTCAGCATACTTCAGTTATGTTCATGATATATGCAGTGAGTCTTTCAACCTTTGTGGCACATCTCAGTGTGAATTTGACAATGAGTATGGCAAAACTATTGGGAAATAATGGCAGAATTGCACACTTAGAGCTTTTACATTGCTGAGAAACAAAAATCAAGTCCTTATTTGTCTCATACTTTACCTCTTGGAAATATAATGACAGTTGACCTAACAAACACTATGGATGGACTACTTTTAAAACCATCAAGAAAGTTTGTTTCCAGTGACAAAATTATTAGGTCCTGAAGCATTTGTTGTACTAGTGTCACTGAAAATAGCTATGTACAAGAAAAGAGTATAAATAAAAATCAAAATGTGTTACTTGAAAGTGTGAAAAAACATCATCTAGGTAATATAACTGAAATAGTTCAATAATACATAAACTAGTTACTTCCTTCTGCAAATATATTTTCATTTGTGGATACAAAGACTTTTTTTGTGTAATATTACAATGCCTTTTTTTACGTTTCTAACTTCTTTTTCTGGGTTGTGCGCAACAGAAGTTGCATCTCATTTACTAAGACCTAAGTGTATTTATGTCCATTAAAGATTAACTGAACGTCTCTTCTTAGGTACATATCTTTAGCATATTATCATTTTTATTTTTCAATTTCAGATAATCCTTACTCATAAAATATCTGATAAAAAACTGACTCACATAGTTATAATTAAAAAATTAGATATAAGCAACAAGGAGATTTTCTTTATTCTTGAAACTGCACTTCATACCTCTTTTCTGTCAATGCTTTAYTGGTTTTTTAGATACAACAAATTTATTAAATGTATTTTGTTAAATTACTTATTTATGTGCTTCASTAATGCATAAAAATGTTGCTGCCATGTAAATGTAAAGCATGTGTCACCGGTACTCTTTCTTTTTTCCTAGAATACTTAATTGAAAGTAGAGAAGTTTTAAGAAAGAAGTATATGGCAATCATGAATCCCAAGCTTTACACACTGAAAAGCTGTAGAAGACACTGTCTAAATACAAACTGTGGTTGTATGGATTTTGATGGACTTAGGCTGTGCTCTCCCTAGATTTGTTCACTTCACAGGCACAGTAGTTATGTATATAGGGATCCATGTCAGAATTTAAACCTAGTTTTTGAAAAGTTATGTGGTCAGCCCTTAAGAGGAAAATAAAATAATTCAGAATTGTGATCCGAGTGCAGTCAGTGTAACAGGACCTCAGTGTATGCAGTGCATTAGGTGTAATAACTAGTAATGTCTTCCCATCCCACCTATCACCAGGCTTGATGTGACCTAAGGGGATCCCACATTTGCAGTAAGGGAATATTGAGCTGTAGACTTTTAATGCCTCTTGGTATCCTGAAGTGTTTCCTTGTCCTAGATTGAGCTTAAATGCCTCCCGAGATTTCAGTTTTTCTTTGATCTGCAGGTCTGCATGGGTAAAATCAGACATTCTGTCCCATCTACCAACTGCTCATGATACCCCCTAAAAAAGTACCACTAGGAGGAAGTTGAACAGTTCTCTACTTTCATATGGTATAAACAGTGTTAACCAGTAGCAGTACATAACTTTCAGCTGTTTCTGTTTCTTTCTTATGTCATCAATTTGCACATGTTCGGAATTTTCTGGTTGTCTTCAGATTTAAGAAAAAAAATGGCTGCAAGCTTAAATTCTGAAAGAAAAGTGGAGCTTAGAAAATTTTGATTCATTGACTTGTCATGAAAACAGACCATTTCACTATCAGTGTTGGTGATAATGTCCAAATGTTTTCAGTAAAGTGGCAGCTTCTACTGTATGGATCAGAAATAAAGGTACTGTGATAGTGCAGTGATATTGCTTCAAATATTTCTTTAGATTTGTAATGTACTTTTCTGTTYATTAATGTTAAAAAAAAACCCAACAAAACAAACCCAAAACTTGTCATTCTAGCTTTTTTTTTTCCCCTCCTTAACAGAGAAACAGTGCAGACAAAATAAGAGCAGAGTAAGCCAGAAACTGGCTGTTTTTGAATATCTATCTTCTCTACAGCTCCTGGCAGAAAAGCAGCCATTTGCTAGTACTAGGAGTAGTACTAAGACTTTGCTGTTGTTTACTGGCTTTTGTTAGAAACTCTCAAAGCCCTTAAAAACCTGTTTTTTTTGAACAGCTATCAAAGACGGACACAAAAGGTTCCTCATCTAACAGATGAGAAAGATGGCACATAGTGGAACAACAGCTATTTTATACAACCATCTCTTATCTAGGACATAAAAATATCTGTGTGGAATATCAGTGATTCTGTGAAAGAGCCAGGAATAGCAACTGGTCTCTTTTCTCCATTTCCTTCCCCAGGCCCACAAAATAACTGTTTTGCCAGTGAGAATAAGAACTATTAGAACTGTGAAGTCATGTGAAGTTGTGTGAAAGATAGACTTTGAGTGAACTGAATACGTAGGAATGTGGCAGACAGGAGGATTACTACAGAAAATTTCCAAAATTCAACTGAGCTCTGGGGGAAGATCGGTCTCTGCAGACTTTTGTATTTAATTTTTTTACCTTTGAAACTAGTTAGCTTTGAAGGTGGATGGCACCAGGCAAATTCTGCCTCCAAGAGATCAGTACCATTACAATCCTTAAAACGAGTGGGAATTAAAGCAGTTTTTATAATGGTTGTAATATTTTATATGGTTGAAATATTTCTTTTCTRAACCTAACTTTCCATCTGTTCTCTGCTCTTCAGAAAAGCTGCCTAATAACACATATGCAAAAATAATTAGTAAAATAAACAGTGTGAACAAAAAAGAAAACAAAAAGCAACCTCAGGCACAGAAAATTGATTTTAAGCCTCTTCTTATTTGTACAACAAATAAAGGAATCTGTCTACTGCATAGACATAGTAAAACTAATGATTTTAAGAAAACCTTATATGTGTGAATTTAAATCATGGTGAGACTCAGTAAAATGAAGTCTCTTGACTATGCAAATCTTACAGATGTGTTTAATATGTTACTCGTCTCTACTTGTCATGGAGGACGTTTGTATTCCTACAAAAAACGTCAAGGTTACATGTTTCTGAGGTGACTGTATTAGCACAAGCTTTAATTAATGTCATCGATAAAGTGGCATTAAAATCAAAGATCTCAGATCTAAACTGTGAGTGTGAAGAGCATTAAAACACATGGCCATTCATAGTTGGATCATGGATGATCCGATGGCTGAATAACAGCCTTTGATGTTTTTTGATGAATTATTTTAAGAGTTAATGTTTTTTTGCCCAACAGTCAGAAAGCAACTGTACTTTTTGTACTTTGGGGAACCCGTTTGGTTCTTGATGGCTTTTTGCCACTGTGTTTGCCACTGTGAAGGGGGCTAGAACATCTGCCAAGATCTTGTATTAGTTTGAAAGTGGAGTCAAAAAGCTTGTGAGTTTATTACTGGAGGTTTCTACACCCTGATTTTCTGAGTCACTGTACAATTTGATGGAATAAAAATTAGCTGTGTATACCTTGTTTGGATTTCTTTTAAGAGGAGCGAGTGTATGTGTGAGCTAATTTATACTAACTTATTAAACTGGTTAGACAGAACTTTACAGTGATCAAATTGAAGTCAGAATTAGGATTCGATAAATAAATCAATATCTTAAAATTATCAACCTACTAAATTAACACAACAAGTTCTCTAATGAAACTGTGAGGTCAACACTAAAATAAACTATTTCTTGTTAGTCTTGTCTTCGGTAAAAGTAAAGAGCCAACTCCCTTTTGAGCCAACACCCACTGTAGCTTGTGCTGTAACATATAGTGAATAACCTAGCCAGTGAAGAACGAAGTGCAGTAGCCTCCRTTGGATGTGACAGGTTTCTGCACTGCTACCCGTAGTCTATAGCAGTTCCTTTATAGCAGAGATAAATACTATCTTCTGTATCATTATTTATATCTGATTCATGTGAGGAAATGTCTGAAACTGGTCAGATAAATTGCACTTTTGAAGTATGTATTTGTTTCCAACAAAAGGGAGCCTACAGAGACTAGTGATGTAGATCCTATAGATATCTAAAGATAGACAACATGAATCCTATTCTTCAGTGTACATTTTGATCTTAAACTCTTGCCAAGTTGAATTGCTCTAATTATTGTGCCATTTTTAACATGAAGGGATTAACTGAAGTGGATGCTATGAGAGATCAAAGAAGAGTGAATCTATGGAAAGATAAGACATCTGGTACGATAAATTTCAAGAGACTTAATATAGTAATGGCAAGAAACTATCTACAGGCTTGCCCTTTCCAAAAACAGAGCCTTGGAATCAAAGAAGGTCTTAAAAAAGATCCTTTAGGAGGGTAGGGGAGACTGCTCTGTTGGCTCATAGACAAGAACATACGGATTTAGATGAAGACCTCTAAAGACCAACTGAAGACTGGTACAAGTAACTGTGACGATGCAACAGTACAAATAGACATGAGACGTGTTGTGTTGTCATACCAATGCCGATGTTATTGAAGAAATAGTATAAACACCAGTAGATCACTGGGATAGGACAGTATGTGCTTAAGAATTCCAGCACAGTGTTGAAACAACTTAACTGCTAACAAGGGCATGTAAAACTTCCTTGATACTTGAGAATTGTGAGACGGGAAGTGTGTTTCCCGTCTTCAGAAAGATGTTCCAGGGAGAAACCTATGGTTCTGTATGCCTGACATCTCTACTGGGCAAAGGACTGAATGTTATTGTGAAGGATCCAGTTATTGAATATGGAATAAATATAATCTACCCGAAAAGGAGTAAGCTTGCTTTAAAGAGAAGTCTCACTTTAAATTCCTTTTGAGTGTTTTGAAGGAGTCAGGGAATATATAAATAARTTGCTGTAAACTACCTGGATTCCCAAAAGGGCTTTTGAAGGAAATTCAACATCCATGGAGTAAAAGGAAAGGTCTGGTGTGGATAAATAATTCACAGCATAAAGAATAAGTTCTTGCAGTGTGAGAAGCCACCATAGTAGTTCTGCAGGTATCTGTTCTGGTATCTTTTAATATATTCCTTCATAAAACAGACAGAAAAGAAGATTGACCCAGTGAGGTGAGAAAGTTTGCTGATAGTACAAAGCTACTGAATGTAAAAAGGGTGAGGGGTGACTGAGAAGAATAACAGAAGAACCTTACAAAATTGAATGACTGGGCAATAATATGGCAGGTGAAATTCAGTGCCATCARATATGAACTGAGGCATAACAGTGATGATAATAGTTTCACATATTAAGTGATGGGTTCAGTGCATCATTACTAGTCAGGAAAGAGGCCTTGAAGTTGAGATAGATACTTCATGGAAACTAGAGATCAATGCTTGACAGCAGTCAAAGAAACAAGTGACATATTAGAAAGGATTAGAAAAGCAACAAAGAACACAACAGTGAATATGATTTATACCACTGCATAAATTCATGGTTTGCCACAACTTGAAGACTATGTGAGGAGTTCTGGTTACTTGTTTCAAAAAAGAATGTGTGAGAATTGGAAAAAAAAAAATTCAGGGCAAAGCAACATGGATAATCAAAACTATGGACTGCACCTAGTGTTTTAGATACAGCTGCAGGTACTAGGACTCATCAGCTTAGAAGATAAAAGGGATAGAAAAAGTCTGCAGAATCATGAGCAAAAAAGAATAGACTGCTCACTGCCTCTTCCATTGCAACAAGGAGGGTTTGTTAAATGCAAAGTATGTGGAAACTGTTTTAAAACAAAAGGATGTAATTCCTCATGCAAAAGGTGATAGACTTCTGGAAGTCTTTGTATGTACATTGTGCAAATTGGATGTGGACATAGATGCTGTGAGTGCAAAATGTTTATATATATTTGAGGAGATGGAAAAAGAACTTGGAGATTAGCTGGAGTTTACTGCATAATTCACATTGCACTCAGGAAATCCCATGAAACATTATGAGATAGCATCAGAAATGTGTTATTCTTACTCTTTCCAAGGCATCTTTTATGGCTGTTCCTAGAGTGCGGATACTGTGCTAGCTGCGCTCTTCATCCACCTTGGTCTGGTTGAATATCGCTGTTCCTGAAAATTCATAGAACAAAGCATGCTCTATTCTGAAGAAGTTTCTTGAGTCACTAATCATCCCATAGTTTTCAAGAAGAAACAAGTGTATGTTACAAGTGTTTGGAGAGTTAACTAAACACAACTGGGGAATTGCAGGCTGCAGCCTGAAGATCCTATCTAAATGAGTGGATAGCAGAACTCTTTCCAGTTTTTGATGCAAAAAGTCTGACTAAATAGTTGAAGGTTTTACAGAAGCAAAGCAAAAACTGTTTTGAGGTTTTCTTTACCTGGCACTGTAGTAGAGAAGTTGGCTCTACTTTTTCTCGTAGTTACATCTGCTATCGTGGATACCATAAGAGAGAAGGCATAGGAGGTGATGTGGCTTAATGCCGTATTAGGATTCTCACTACAGAGGGACTAATTGCTTTAGGGTTAGTTTTGCATCTTTCTGGCTGTTATATGGCAGAAATGGCTAGCTGTCTTTAATTGCGGACATTTATGATACAGTATAGTTGCCTGTTAAACTGCAGCAAACAAATAATACTAGGACTGACTGTGATTTTTAGAATGCATACATCATATTCACCCTTTTGCTTCTTCATCTTTGTGTACTCTTTTCTAGCTCATATTCTGAAAAGATTCTGTATAGTGCAGTTGTCTTTGATTTTTCCAGAAATAGCTCATTAACCATTTAATTGATATCTTGACCTTCCAATTGACTTTCTAATTGATGTTTCCTTTCACTGCACCTCTTCAACAATTCATTTTTATGTGCTTATTATATTGTAACGGGTTGTCTTAGCTGCAGCTATATATATTTTATTAATACATATGGTGGTTGGCATTTTAAATCAACTGCATGTTCATTTCTGAATCACTTCTTTTTTCTCCTTATTCAGTATACTATTCTGAAGTAGAATGGGAAAGATTAAGATAAATAAAACATGATGCAGTTCTTATTTTCCCTTTTTTTTCTAGCCCAGTGACAGACATCACTAGGATACTATGATAATATTGTAATTCTGAATGCAAGTGGTGTAAGCCATATCAATGTCATCGCTGTATTTACTATAACAATCTTGTATCATCCTGTATGCTGACCAGGCTTGTATGCCTTTGAATATCTTTTTTTTCCTTTCCATGCCTCTAAAGCCTGTCAGTTATGCCTGCGTTGGGGAGGGACTGAAACTGGGAATGAGGGAGCAGCAACGGCAGATAGTGGTCTGTGAGGGGAGCTGGGAGATGAGCATCACAGCAGGGCAGAGACAAGGGTGCTGTCCCACGATACCTGAGCCAGTTGAAGGGAACAGGTCTGTGATGGTGGCTGGGGTCAGCCAGCAGTCCATGGTAATGGGGCAACTCCAAGATCAAGCCAGGAAGTCAAGGCCATGAGTCAAGGTCAAAGTCCTAGTGGGGTGTGTGACCAGGCACAGGTGGGGCTGCAAGCTCAGACAAGGACAAGGGGATGAGCCTGTGCTTAAAAGCAGCTCCTAAATGACTAGGGGGCATGCCCCCATTGAGGCTGTCTGATGCAGAGCTGGACAACTGCATTATAGCTGGCCCTGAGCACAGGAGCCAAGTCCCAGGAGGACTAGGATGCATGCAGGGCTCTGACACTCCTGCCTTTCCTTCTCATTTCTGTTCCTGTTCCCCTTCTGCTCCTGCTTTCCCTTTCCCTCTGCTCTCCCTCTCCTTCTTCTTCCCTTGCTCCTTCCCTTTCCTCTTCCCTCACCCTGCCCTTCTTATTTCCCCTGAAAGAGTAGGTGTAGAGCAGAGTGGACACACAGCTAGAGGCAGTGAGAGTCTGTGGAGACAGGACTGGGAGGGCAGGGCACTGCGCTAGCTTTACATTAGTGCACCTCCATGCAGCAGCTTTCAGCTATGGGGTCTACAATCATGCCATCTGAGGAACAGGATGGCACTGAAGGGAGAAGGAGTGATCTCCTGTGTCCCCGAGTCCCACTGAACCCTTTCCAAAAGATTTAATAACATTCATATATTTAATGATACAATAGTTGTTTCAATGTCAGAATTGAAATGGTATCGATTGTCGCTATATAGTTCGCTGTGTATTTTTATATCAATCTTTATTTACATTGTGTGCAGGCTAAATAAAAAAAAAGGAACAGAAAAGTATAAATGTAAACAAGAACCAAAGGTAATCATGCAATTTGAGAAAGAACATATATTACAGAAGCCTGCTTTTGCCAAAGGTATATTTTGATGCCTATAAATGTCTCCTCTTCATAACTCCACACTTATCCCTCACAGGAACATTAGACTTCACCAAACTCAGTTATCATTTACTCCTGAGTGCCTCAGGGTGCTATAGTTGTTCAATAAATTTCCAGGCATTGTGACTGAAAAAAGCTATTATGAAAATTTTTCTGTTTTGGTATTAGAGTAATATTTTAAGATGCTGTGTCTGCTCCATTGAAAAATTCTCCAAAGCATGGAGAAATTCATGAAAAATTGCTGCTTTTTTTGTCAGTCCTGAAAAATGTTGACAATTTCTTTTAATGATGCTAAATTCTAGCAGTATCTGTGCTGAAAAAATAAAACTCATCTTTGATTCTAGTTGTAGTCTGGGTTGATGGATGTCTCAGTCTATAACACCCAGCTGATTGCATTTATCTCCCATGGAAATAAGGGGTGACTGTTCTATAGTAGTGTTCTAGTGAGTCTGAATTGCAGTTGTTTCAACTTCATTCAGTATTTATATTTCAAGCTGGAAGGCAATGTTTTTTTGAGGACTGTGCTGAATTGCTCTGTCCCTTTATACTTTTTGCAAATTTTCACCAAGAATTTAGGCTCAGTATTCTTTTAAATTACAAATAATTTGCCTGCTAATTTCTGACATACACTTAGTACTAGAGGCAAAAGTAATATGATTGTCCTATTAAGGTCATGAGTTCAAAATAATAATCTTGCATTGGCACATTTCAACACTGCAAACTGTCATTGCTATTTGTAAAATAAATCCTACATTCTTGTCATAAAATGTTTAGGTACAAATGACCAGATAGTATTCTGGCATCTTGTACTGGTTTTGGCTGGGGTAGAGTTAAATTTCTTCACAGTAGCTTGTATGGGGCTGTGGTTCTCACTTTTACCCTTCTGATTCTCCCTCCACCCAACTGGGAGAGACTGAGTGAGTGGCTGTGTGGTGCTTAGTTGCTGGCTGGGGTTAGACAACGACACATCTCTTATGAAGAAATAGGGATCACACCCAGACCAAGATATATATGGTACTTAATTTTTAGTTAGAGATTCTAAAGAGTTTTGATAACTTGAGTGGAGCTGATGAAGGAAAACTATTTCCTACATCAACAGTAAGGCAGACTAGTAGCATTTGCACTTTCTTGTTTGGTTACATCCTTTGAACTGCAGTGTACAAATAAGGATGAAATTTTAGAAAAATCAGAAAAAGTCTGCTTTTGCTAATGCAAAATCTCCAGCCTGGAAATAAAACATAAATTTCAAGCCAAGATACAAATTTTAAGAATATGTTTACCACAATTGCAACACAATTCTAGATTCTTTATTATATTACAAAAGTTTGTCGGTGTTCCTGAGATTTTTCAAAATTCGTAGGAGGCATTTTGTCATCATTAGAGAAAGAGAGGATTTGTCGTCCTGGATTCTAGTGACAGAATTAGCCATTAGAGGGAAAAAAATGTTAAAGGCAACTGCAAATACCAAGCATTATTAATAGTTTCAAAATGCAGGCAGATTTGGTGGTTCAAGACTGTAATATTGTTATGAAGTATTTATATAATTCTGTGGTAAGTGGAGTACAGATCAGATATGCTGTCTACCTCAAAAAGTTTCAGTAGGACAAAAACCAAAAAGAAGGAACAGGTCTCCAGGAGGAAGACGTGGCATTAAGACTAACAAAAAGGAAGACAGACATTTATTTATTTATTTATTTATTTTTGAAGGAGAAATAAAAATGCATTTGGTAGGATGTGAATTTCTGGTGAATAAAAACGAGAGGCATTGGTACAACTAATGGAGGATGCTTATTTTGTGTTTATCATAAAGAACTCATACAGCAAAATATGTGGCTACAGCTTATGCAGCTAAGATATAGGACAAGAGCTGTCATTTGTATAGCCTGTTTGAATGTGTTATTTTCTTACAGTTTTGTACGAGAGAGACGGGGAAAAAGAAGGACACTCAAGTTGGAAGTCTGAATCATCATACTTTACTGTAGGAGTTAGGGTATGTTTATAACATAGTCTCATTTGGATGCAAATTTGTATGAACCTGCCAACGTGGTAAACTAAGTTGCTCTTGAGACAAATCTTACTTTTGAATTTGGAGCTGAATTATCTACTGATCTCTTATCAATTCTTAAATTGCATTCTGTGTACAACTTGTCTTTAAAGGTTGCCTGGATAACAGTATTTTACTTGGAAAATGAATAGCATTCAAATTTTCTTTCTTGATGTATTCACACTCATTGAGGTCAAAATGGTCATCTGTAATCTTTTGCTTGGTCTTAGTTTGCTTAGAATTAAACAAAACAAAATGCCGTTCTTGAGCTTACTTATCAACAGAAATACTGCATTATTTTCATTGCATCTGCTGCCAAAGAATTAAAACTGTATATAACTTTTACTGAAGGTGTACAGATAACCGTTAATATTTATTTTTATTGCAGTCTAAAAGTCTGTGATACTGTTACATTACTTTGGGCCAGAAAGAAAGGCTTATTATACTCTGAGAAAACTGCTATAAAAATAGATGATTACATGATAGATGAAAATAGATGATAACATGGGTTAAAAAAAAGTAAAGAATTCCTACACAATCCTTAAACTCTACTTGTTCAGAAATGTAATCAGATAGACTGATAGGCTGATCAGACTTCTCACAGGATAACTACATCTCTGTCTAGGCAAACATTTTGCAAAAAGTCTAAGACAAAATAAATAGGCTACACAGAGTACARTGCATGTGACTAATACCTTAGATAAGAATTTTCATTCTGGTGTGGTTTGGGGTTTCAAGGAAAGGCTTTAATATCCAGATAAGTGTATTTATATCACTGACACTGCCATACAAACCTATTACAGACACTTGGACAATGAACACTGGGTACCAACTATGTCTGTGCCTTTTGAGAATATCTGCATTCACTGTTTGTGGACAATTCAATGCCTGTGAAATAGAAATGATAACACTTATCCTTTTTTGTCAAACAGTGTTACATCACTGAATCAAAGTTTAGATAGTAATGCTTCTTTCTTTTTTTTTTTTTTTTTTTTTAATTCCTTACTTGAAAATAATGCCTTTTCTGCAACTTCTTATATTTTTCTACCGACTTGTGGCTGCCAGCGCCTATGTCCTCAAAGGCTGACAGAAAAAAAACAACAAAAGAGCTTTTATATATTTTTTTCTCCCATTACAGCACAGGATTTGATTCAAAGTCTGAGTGATCTTTATGACTGTTACGGAGGGAAAATATCTTGATTATCAGGAGCTCACGGTAAGTTCGAAAGTGTGCTTTCACCTGTATGTTGAAGTGTCTGTTAACTGGTTCAAGAAGATAAAATCTCTCCATCCAGGTGGTAGGAAGGAGAGGGACCTTACTATATAAAAATTAGTCCAGATGACTGGAGGGAATGAGGGAATTTATTGCATTCTCTCTTCTTTTGTGGTAAATTCATAATACTCAGTAGCTAAAAGCCAGTTTTCTAAAATGTCCAGTAACAGGCACAACTTTCTTTCTTTTCTCTGCTGTGATGTAAAGTGATGTAAAAGTTACCAATTCACAGTCGGTGGCCATCTAACATTTTGATGTATGTTTGGCAGTGTCCTAAAGATCATTTGCATTATTCCAGTGAGCTGTTTTGCCTWCTTACCCCCCGTAGAGGTTCTCTAATCATGTTGAAGCGTATTGTTGAAAACATTGGCAGAGGCCCTGTAGTGCATAAAAATCATAGACATTTTTTTGTAAATGCTTCAAAATACATATGGCAATTACGATGGTTATATTTTTAGTTATACTTTCAGACATAAAGTACAGTGGGATGGCAGGACATCAGTAGGGCAGTTGTGACCGAGACAGATAGGTAGGGACAGAACTGGCTTGAAAGAAGAACCAAAATACTTGCTTGCCCGCTATGTACAACACACTCAGTAATCGAGAAATTACTTATCTATTTATTTACTTTTAATTCTGTAATTTGTGGAAAAATCTTCTGCAAGTTCTTAGAAAACCTCCTTTCAGTAATTCTGACACCTGTAGTGAATTTAGTGGGTAGATTACATAAAATCAAAAAGGATGCTCATACAAATGTCTCCATATATTACTTAATTTGGTTCCACTGCAGGGAGTTAGAAGGGGCAGAACTGCTGTGACTGCAGTTACTGGGACAGCTTGCATTGACTTCATTGAGTTCATGATCGGAGATTTTACCCTTCACAAAGTCAATGCTTTTATATTGTGCTCCTCTCTATTCTACTGAGGGTAACTGTCTAGCAAACAGCATTTTAATATACAGTATACTTCCCTCAACTAAAAAAACCCCAAACCCCAAACCTCGAGATTTATGTGGTTTGCTTTTCTTTAAATCGTTACATAGCAATTAAAGCAAAGCAATGACTGGGGAGTAAGTAGAAAAGTATATTTCATATCCTTTCAGTGAACTAATAAAAAATTTATGCCATTTTATAATACAGTATAAGCTGATGCAGGGTTACAAGGGATTGGAAGTAGGATGTTATTCTTAGTACAGAGCATCTGTGTTTATAAAGCAAATTTTGTCATTATATCAGCAAGTATAGTTTACACTGGTTTATGTAGATCAGAAGTATTACATGCTAGTCTTCGAGTATTAAAAAAGCATCACAGCAGACTGCTGAATTTTAAGGTGATATTAAGATATGATAATTTACAAATTAATAACTTCTTTTGAAATAAAACTAGACTCTTCTAGAAAGATAGATATTTATATATGTATATATAAGATAGATAAGAAAGAAAGATATTTCCACTTTATGAAAGTTAATGGGATTTCAGATCTCTTTAGCACAGGCAACTGCAAATGGCTTTAAAAATATTTTAAAAACTTAATTATTTCTTCATGGTTGCCATTTTTTTTTCTTTGAAACGTGTTCTTCCACTATTCTCTATTACCAAGATACTGTTCCTATAAATTATTTTTAATCCTAGGACTAGCCACCCCTGCTTCCACCTCCTGAACCCCCTATAAATGCTGCCATTTTTTGTTGGTTGAATGAATCTCGTACTAATTTTTTGCATGGTGGTGATGTTTTGGTTTATATCCTTTATTATTTTTACTTGGATTCCTCTATGAGATCTTAATTATGCCTAAAAAAGAGTATGTGTAGCATGATCTATAGCATGTTCTAGGATGGTGACACACCAAATCAACATTCTCTTAAAATATTCCACCATGACCTTTATATATAAATTAATTTTTTTAGCTCATATTTCAAATAGATTTAATGAGGTTTGAGTATAATGTTAGCTGGATTAATTAGAAACAGTACTCCAGGTGTTTAAAGTTCTCTTACCCCAATTTTCTGTGTGTTGCTGCAAATTCTAATGGTGCAGACTGCTACCTACAACTCCACCAATGGCTACTAAATTATTCCATCCAAATCGTTCGGTAGGTTGTCTGCATTCTTCACTAACTAGTGGATTACTACTTGTGGAATATATGTAGGCCAAGTAAAGCCATGAATTTATTATTAGACTAGTTAAAGTCTTAACAGTCTAGTGAAAGAACTATCATTATTCCAGTCGTAGTAATATTGACACATATTGTTCAGTTTATCTAATTATTACAGCTCATTTGCATTAATTGTGCAATCACAAATAATATAAACCAACTTTGTAGTATCTTGGGTGTCATGATCATTTCTCCACTGCTCCTAGGTGCTAWGGTCAATGATTTCAATCTTGGGGTACAAAGAGTACAGTGGACTGTCAGCAGAACATGTCCCTGACTGGAAGAAGTGTGATACTAACTTGGGGTTTTTGTCTTCTTACTCTTGGATCCACTTGGGATAATTTTTACATGTTTAGTCCTGCAATCCACTAACTTGCTCTTTCTTTATTGGTTTGCAATTCTGTGTTATAGCTTGCATTTGTGATATGTGAATGTTTGACTCTATATGAGTTTTTCTTCAGCTGGATATTTGCTTTTGTGCACTTTCTTGTCTCTAAAACTGTTTTTATCCAGCTCCCAAGGTTGCATTTGTTTAATGCCTGCTAATTGACCATTTGTGAGTTGCTTATAGACTGGGTCCTCCCGTGTCATCATGTACCTGTACTTTCAAAGCCTCTGCTATCCGTCCATGCCTGTACTCTTCTACACTGCATTTTTATTTTAGCGGGATAGATAGTTCATCCAATGCAGAATTCTGCTTGTTATTACTATCATCTATTGGTTAGGCATATATAAATAATAGTACAGCTGTACAAAGCTCAGCAAAAGCTAAAACAAAGTGTTTAATAGTCATCTGGTGGTTACACAATTGCTGTTACTGCTAAACAAGCTAAAACAGAGGTCAAGGCAGTCCAAAAACAGGTTTAGACAAAGCTTTTCCAATCCTGCGGCTTGTGTTCTTAGTTTAACAGAAAGCCCTTGGACTTCTTATAGCAACAATGGCAACAACATATTTATTGGGCTATATGGCTACACGTATCTGATGAACACATGAACCAAAGATGAACACATCCGCAAATCTATGATACTTGGGTACTCAAAATGAGCGTAAGCCCTTTAAAGTAAGTGGATATTCTTACCCATCATTCACATTATTGTAGTCCTGCTCTCTGTCCATGGACATGCTTCAGAGAGAGAAGTATTATTGTTCTAGCTATACAGATAGTAAAAACTGACATCTAAATTGCCTTCCTATCATACAAATAACAGGTCAGTGTCAGAAGTAGAAATCCAAGATAGCCATGGCATCTCTCAGTTTCCAAATGTATTTCAAGTATATAAAATACTAATTGTCCTTATCCCTGTTGTTTTTTCCTACCTAATATCACTAACTGGAATTTAGGAATTTGCTATTTTTGTGATTAGAACATTTCCACACTCACTGCTAAAGTAACTATGTAATACTACCATTGTCTGAGGCTGTACTTACACATCTGCTGATTTATTACTCTGTAACGTTATTTCATGATAAACAGATTAGAAAATTAGGCAGCCAACATATTGGCATTTCAGCAATGGGAATATTTTCCCCATTATGAAGCTTTCAAAACTCGGTTATATTTCTGGAAGAAGTAGGGGGAATAGAGTTAGAATACTTCTCTTTCCTTGTCCCATCCACTTTGGTCAATAAGTATCTTGCTGTTTTTTTTTTTTTTTTTGGTTAGCTTTTTTGATTTTGTTGCACTTTATTTTTCATGAATATAAGCAACTTACAGCATTGCTAAAGAGCGAAACAAGCTTTCCCATATACTTCTGCCAAAGCACTGACCTGCAAAACCCTTGGCATTTCTTTCCTTGGCATTTCATTCCTTGGTCTTTCCTGAGTAGAAGCTGCCAATCATTCAGAACAGTGCCAAATTGTGTAGTGCTTTTGTGATGTGAGAAAGGATCTGCTAAATGCTGGTGGGAGACTACCCATCTGATTTATTTCATTTCAGTTGCAAAGAAAGTAAATGAAGTCACAAGGCATAAATCTAGGTTTTTCAAGACTAGAAAGCTAATTCAGTCATATTTTGCTTGCAGCTAGTGAATTAACTGTTCTTTTTAACTGGTTTGATACAAATATAAATGGATTTATGTTTTTTTTTTTTTCTGTATCATGCTTAACAGAAACTAAAGGAGCAAGGAAAAGAGTGAGAGAACCTTCCTGGCATTTGCCAAGAAAGACAAAAAAAATTTAATGAGAAAAGTCTTGACAGCTAGACTCAGAAAAAAAGTGGTGGGGACTTTCTGAGAAATTAGAAGATCTGAGAATGGAAATACAGGGGGAAATGAGAGATTTGAGGTGGAGCATGACATTGGCAAATCTCTTAGTCTGGTTTGTGGATGAAAAGGAAACCATGAGCTGAGTTAAAAGAATACAAGCTGATTCCCTTAGAGGAGAAGAACTACAAATTAAAGATGGAAAAATTCCAGTAAATCAGGATTAAATCTGTATGTCATGGCCATGAAAACAAAAGTGGAGAAAGAAAGAGGGATGGAATATGTGCTCTAATGTTGTTACTTCAGAGGAGGCTGGCTAAAGGGCTAATAGCCAACATAATRTAGCCAACAATATATAAGCATGCATCAAAGTGTCTTAAAGACCATGAATTCTTCAAGTGAAAAAGGTCTATAGATCTAAATCATCTTGAAAGACTTGTGTAAGAGCCTGTCACCTTTGAAAATTCTGGAATTTGGTTTTCATGCTTGTATTCAACTCAGAATAAAAGATCTTGTTCTCCCAGCTGTAATGGACGTGTTGGTGATAAGCACAGGGGTTAGGCAACAGAGTAGGTGAAGGTATCATGACTCCACTAGCTAAATATGCTGAGATAGTCTTCTGACCTCTAACTTCAAAACCTGGCTAGGACCTTGGCTGTTGTTCCCTCTTAGGTTGGGTATCRTGCTGCAGGGGACATCCAAACTTTCATTTCTCTAAGCCCTATCTTTTTCACGTGGCTTTCAGTTTCCCATCAGAGTGTTCAGTCATTGTTCTTCAGTTGTTCAGCTGATAAAAACTAGCTCCTTGTCATGTTCAAGGTGATGGCAGTGGATAATGGGAGAGTGGATAGTGGGACTTCACAAGCCCTTAGTGTTGATGTTGAGACTGGTGTTATTGGTCCCGGTATTCCTTTTTTGGGAAAACAAAACATGAAGTGGAGAAAATCCTTGTGCGATACTGCTTCACAGACCATTTCTCAGTGAACTGCAATATCAGGGTCACATGATACTTGGTGGGATGAAGAAGAAAGTAATTGGGATAAGTATGCAGTATTTATCTGTTGAAGTCCTGGATTATGTGAACATGTTTTGAGGGACAGAAAATGTGGGCCCAGTACGTGCTTTATGGTTACATATACATCACTTATGGAAGACAGGACAATATTGGTGTCTCTGTCAGGGTAGTGCTCTGGGGTATAGGAGTAGCAGAGGGTTATCAGTTTCTTTTTTCTTACTGCTTTATTGGCAGAGAGATTAATGTCAACTTCTGCAGCACAGAACTAGACTCCTACTCTTGTCAAGGGAAGTTGTTTCCCTATCCTGTAGTCCCGTGCTACTGCTGAGTAATCACATACTTCTAAGAAAGCCTTCTAGCAAATTACTACTTTTTTTTTAATCTCTCCACCCCTGATATGGTCAGAGACATGCAGCTGGTGCCAGGCCTGACTGTGCTCAGTCATAGAYAGGACACCCTCTCCTTCCATTGAATTGCAAATAGGGAGTAAAAATCTGCCTTGTGAGTCATTACACATTGTGTGAGGTGGCTGGTCAGCAGAAATACATCTGACCAGGATGCATCACTATTCACAGTTTCTCATTTTTACGAACATTTTTGCTTTAATAATAGCTGCACACCTTAAGAAAGCAACTGGGAGAACCTGGCACTTCTGTGCATGTCTCAAGCTGAAGAACACCTTCCAGGTGGTATCTGTGCCTTTGCCCTTGAAGTCAGAAAAACATTACCAGCTTTCTTCTTCCAACAATTTCAGATATGTTACGTGGTTGACCAATGGAAGCAAGAACAGATGAGTTCTAGGTTTCCCTCATGGGATGGCACAGAGCATGGTAACAGGTTTCCAAAATAAAGATAAGGCGGCTTCAAGGAATGCAGAAATGCCCTTATTCCCATGCAGTACCTCGGGTGTACGTTCCTGCAGATAGTAGTCTCGTGTATGCATTACTTGGCATTAAATCAAGGTGGTGTCTTGTTTGCAGTAATTTTTACCTGTCCATCTGCATTCCTTTTGCCAGTGGGGCTGATTCTTGTTATTATTTTAGCCTTCAGCTGTAAAGTTCAAACCAGCTCTTTGAGCACTACTGGTATTTCGACCTTGAAGATTGTTTACCGATGTTGAGGTCAACATTGCCCAAGCAGAAAATGAGAGAGCTTGTACTGGTGTTGAATGTCTTGTTATTGTTAAGAAAACCTTTTCTAGGCTATCATTCAAATTTTCCCATCAGTGTTAGATTTACTTAGAATGAAAGAAAAAAATGAAAGACCTCACTTTATGAGTTAACCACATCTTTTATTATTAATTCAAAATATAGTATGGGGGATATAATATGATCAAGGGAATGTATTCCTTGTTCTTAAATGCAGAAGAGCCCTAAATTGATTTATGGCGTGGTTCTGTAAATATTATTAAATGTGGAGTTTGGCACATAGTTATTGTTATTAAGTATGTATATATCTAGTAAGTAAGGTATAGACTCACTCATAATTTAAATATCAAATTAACATTGCCCTTGATAGATCTCACTTACTCCAAAACCTATTTTTTTCTCAAAATCTCTTTTTCATTAAAATGGCATTTCAGCTTTATGCTTGGCCGGTATTTTGAATGAAAATTTACTTTATTTGGGGGCTTACTTTATGTTTCTTACGTTTCCCATTTTGGAGCTTTTCTTTTTGACCATGAAATATACCTTCTAAAGAGAGAATAGAATATGTGTTAAGATATTCTTATGACTATCTTATACAGCTTATAATTTTGATGTGTGCTAAAATCACATGAAGGGTTTTTTTCCCGCCTGACCTTTAGGTGTTTTAATAATCATATGCTGTGATGCGTTTTACACTATATTTTATCTCATCATCTATATTGTCAGCATTAAATTTAGGAGGACTGCCTATCCTCTCTGTTTTCTGTTTTTTTCTGGGCATCCAGATCGAAATAATTCAATATCTCACTAAAGTTTTCATTCCAGAATTATTCAGTCTCAAAAGCTCCTGTTAGGCCTCACTGGGATTTTAAGTTACACTTTCTTTGCGGAAGTAATGTATCAAACCGGTACACAAGTTACCTGCAAGTGTATTCCTTCACTGATGTCTCTATATGCCTAATATGGTGAACAAAGCCTGTGTGGTCATCTTGTAAAAGTTAATCATATTCCATTATGAAAAACATACTTATATGGTTCGGCCAATCCAATTTTGTTTAGAACTCTTTCCAAAATCTTACTGGTTATGATTCCCCTGTTTGGGAAAGACAAAGTTTCAGATTAAGAGAAGCAAAAATTCAGAAATAGGCAAAAACTTGAGAAATGCTGGGCAAGTATGTGGATATAGTGAGACTACACATGGATTACCAGCCTAAACCCTCACTGAAAATTCAAATTCCCTTGGAGGCGAYGCTCAAATAATCCCTAGCTACAAATTTGGAAGAGTGCAAAAAGCTATGTAACTTTTCCAGCAAGGTATGTAATGTTAAGGAAGTTACGCTATTGAAATTGTGCAATTTGAATATTTTAACAGAAGCCTTCCAAAAAGAAAAAAAAAAAAAAGAGCTGGAGTGACTTTCCACGTATGAGTCAAGGTTTTGCAGATTTGGAACTTGCCTTAAGTGCTTTTCAAAATGTTACTTCGGAAGCAAGACTTTAGTGGCATTAGTGTTAGCTCTCTGTACTTATCTCACATTTTCAGTCAGTATAAATTTTGTGTAATTGTGTGGAGTTATGTTACTATGAAATTGGTATTAATGGAAAGAAACCAGGATTTAGTCCCAAATTTAAATGTGAAGTTTACATGCAATGCTCGGCGTCTGACTTTACATTGCCAATCTGAATTATGTGTTATGTAGTGTGCAAAGAGAAAAGGTAAAGGAAATATAGTGATAAATGTAATAGTTGCCACCCATCTCGTTATTGTCAAGGGATGGAAGAAAACGGTGACTACCTATTGGCCACTGACACTGATATTTAACAAGGCAATAAAGAAATCTGTGTGTGCAGAATCCCTTTTCTTTCTCAGCTCTTGAAACACTTTTTTTCAATATGGTAGTACGGATGCATTTTTGCCTGCCTATTAGTAGAATAAAATGTGTTTTTTATTATTATTAAATGGCATACATGCAGTTTGAACAACAGCATACAAATAAAGAGGAAGGATTGAAATAGGATATAGCAGCAACTAGGTTTGACTTTTTCTAATAAACTACCCATAAATCACAGGATATTTTTTTGTACAAATGGGAAACTAGGCATTTAAACTAGATTTTCTATGAAGAAATTCAAGAATTATTATGATGAAGTGAAGAGAAACTAGTATACCCTCTGATTCGCCTCCCTTCTTTGCTTGAGCTGATGTGTGGACTGAAATCCAGTATTCAACATTAAAGCAACAATCTGCAGCAGAGTGGATGAATTTGTGATAAATTGTCCCTTGAGGTTTATAAAACACATTCTCTATAAAATCAGCCACAGTATGTTTCTCCACATTAGTCAGTTTCTGACATTCAGGCTGCTGAAGCTTCTAGGCCAGTACTGGTATCTGCCATCCCAGAGCTGTAAACAACTCTTTGTTTATAGCAGCAGCGCTCATACATCCATTTCAAGGTTTTACAGCGATAAAAGGCTGACTGCCTACATAAACTGGAGTGGGCTGCAATGTTGTTATTTTGTTTATTGCTCTTTTACTGCAGTGGTCAAATAGTTCCTCTGAGACTAGACACTGGTACTCTGCCATCTGTACAGTCAGTGTTAGACAACTTGTGTCAACTAAACAAACCACTATGACAAACAATTATAATGAGCATACTAATTAAATAAAATGTTGCTGCATTAAATTGTGGGGGAAATGTGGAAGATTAATAGCAAATTAAGAAGAACTTGTCACTTACCTTTCAATGGGTAATGACAGTAGCCCCTGGAGAGGTTTTGATTGTATTAACGCTTCTTCATGACTTTAATCTGCACTATTGTTATAATTCATGTTATTTTATTACAGTGAGAAAATAGAGGTTTGCTACTTAAGAGGGGTAGGAGATTTTTGCTATGTCTCCCTAATGTTAAGAGTTGCCAGTTTAGAACAGAACTATAAAATTTTGAAGTTTGTGTACCATTCATTCCCACAAAATTTACTGTTGCAGTCACAGTGTTTTCTCCTCTCTTCATAAAGCTCAGAAGTTTCTTTGAAGAAAATACACACTGACTTCTTTTCTTTTTCTTGAAGTTGACCTTTCCTTTGAAAAATCATAATGTTAATTAATGGAAAGCCAAATTAGTGAGGCATGACATCTGCAATTTAAAAAAACCAAAAGTGATACAGATGTACCCCCAAATCTAAAAAGCTGTTGCGATTTCTTATCCATAAGCTCTGATTTTTTAATCGGCTCAATATGCCATATTATGTCAAAATCTTGAAGGAGTTTCCCCAAATGATTATTCCTTATTTAGCTGATCATGTTTCAAGTCACTCAGCACTTTCACATAAAAAAGTGTGCTTAATTTATTTTAAATAATACCAGGTTCTCACACCACTGAGGAAGCAGCAGATTACATGGGAATGTAATGGACACCTGGAAATACGCATTTTTTATTGATCAGTTCAGAATCTGTCTTTAGCTTCAGTAGGAAGTCTTTAGCTCCAAACTATTGTCACTGTTAAAGGAAAATGGGAAGAAAATGGAGTATGGGATCATCTTTTCCTCTTACTTGAGTAGCTACATTATAAAAATTGGAAGCCTGACAGACTGTTTCTCCAATTAAGCCTAGGCTTATTGTAGGTAAAGTAATTATGGGGATATCCCATGGCTTAATCCTGACTGTTTTTGATAATGTGGTGTTAAACTCAAAGCTCCCTGACCAGCATTTTCTGGTAATAAGGCAAAAGGCTGGCTGCTTTGAACTCAACTTTAATGAAGAGCTGTTACAAAACCTGAACTTCTGTTGAGCACATTAAAGGTCTTGCTTAATAAAAATCTTTAGGGAGCATACCCAAGAATTTTAATCTGCCATGAAAACATTGTAGACTGAAGTGTGTTCCTCTTTTCCAAGCACAGAATTTTGAGTGGTTTTTTTAAGTGTAGATAAAAGTAATACACTTTTTGGTAGTTACTATGAAGCATATTATCTGTTTTGGTTTAATTAAATTGGAAAGGATGCTTAGAAGGGTAATACGAATTTGTTAGTAATAAATATTATTTTCTGTCTTCTACAAAGAAAAGATACTTAAGTATTTTCACTGTTAAATAAATTATAAACAAAGGATTTATTTCTTCTCCGGTATAAGAGAATGTAAGACTAAGGGAATTGCTGGCTTCAAGAAATTGAGATGAACAGTACTACTCTCTCCCTAGGGAGATTGAGGTAAAATGAAATGAAATAAAAAGCTGTGATAAAATCCTCTGAGAACACACTAGTACATTAAAAAAAGGAGGGGTCATGCTGCTCAGAGTGGATGCTGATTATTTAGATTAAATGAAGATGGCATAAATGTAAACCTAAACAGTTTGTTTTGCAGTGAAGTTAGGAAGATGTTGGCAATTAGTTAGACAAGCAAAACTTTGGTCATGTAGCTGAGGCACTGGATGGGATATCAGGACATCTTGCTTCAGCTGCAAATTTCAGAACAAATTCTGTGTAATGTGATGTAAGGTACTTAAACTTAGATACGCAAACACTCTGCCTTGCATTGAGATCAAACACCCCTTGAATCTGTGGTGTTAGATTGTCTGTTTGCATTGTAAGATTGTGGCAATGGTAGGGAAAGATTCAATCTCATGACATACATGTATGGTATCCAGTAAAATGAGACATCATTCTTATTGCTTGTGTAATACAAATACACGTTAAAACCTTGTTTGAGCTTCAGACCAAAAGAAAAATATTGCAGGGTTGTTTTCTGTTGTCCAGCTCTATCACTAACTTTCTCAAGTTAACACATTTTACAACTGCTTTTTCGTCTACTTTCTGGTTAATAATAAAAATTTATGAAAGATATTTCCACTATGTCCATGTACACATAATTACCCCAAAGAAAGGTTGTTGTAGTAGTACCTCAGGGGGAAAATGGGTCCTGAGTTTGGTCGTCTTGCTGTCTTCTCATAGAATGTGTGTAGTAATGGAAAAAAAAATATATATACCTATTTTAGTAATCATCTGAGCCCTGAATTATTGTACTTGGAGTAACTAAAGCACCTGTCCTCCTGGGTAGAAAAATGGAGAGTTTTTGTCCATTTTAAATGCTAACGTTTTATCATCCTTTTCTCTTGGCAGTACGTAGTGTGTACTTAGATGCATGACTGAAAGRTCTTGCTGGAGCCCTTCTATGATGTCCTTCTGAAGGCGAAGTTTTACCTCTTTTCAACAGTGCAGCCGTCCCTGACTTATGCTTAAAAAAAAAAAAAAGCTTTATTACGTAGTGTCATCAGATGTTCTCTATAAACAAATTATAGTAGATATAGAAGTGTTTGTATGTATGGGGGGGTGCTTGTGCGTGCATGTAAGTCTGTCTATCTGACAAAAAATAGGCCTTTTGTAACATCAGTAATTCTACCTTTGCTGGATTTAAAGATTCTGTAGCTGACACTTGTGTGAAAGGGTTAAGGTCGTCTTTGTTGTCAGGAGGATGGATGGCTTCATTATGACTACAGTGCATGACTGAGAAAAAGAAGGGTTGAAGTGGGAACAGTCACAGAGTTGCTGAGCTAAGAGGCTAAGTGCTGCTTGGGACAGCTGATTTGTTGTTGATACCCAATATATCATAGCAAGCAGGAAACATGCATGCTTTATGGAGAACCCTGGCAGAAAAGGCAGGTGTTAATGAAGTAAGCCCAGTTGTTAATGTGCAGTGGTAAACTGTAGCAATTACAGCATGATGCATGAGAGGTGATAGAGCTGTTTGGTTGTAATGCCTCATTCAGTGATGAATACAAATTTATATATTGTATATAATACTAACAGTACTAATTTTATCTATATAAAATTAAGTAACATAAACATCTCTTTAACTTACAGCGTGATTTTGATAAACTACATTAGACTTCATTAATTGTTCATGATCCATAGAGCGGCTGTTTCTCACTAGGAGGGGATATTTACTAAAAAAAGAAGATCCTAGACTTGTTGTTCATGATGTGATGTAATTTATGGACACAACTTAAAGCATCAAAATTTTTTTAAAAGTATGGACTCAATTTCTGTCTGCATAAACTACAACACTATGGATGTATGGCATTTCAGTAAGTTGCTTTTTTATTATGTATTTTTCCTTTACAACCATTAACTCTCATTTTATTTAACTGGGCTATCTTGGCCTACATCATACAACTTTTTAAATTGTCCCAAAAGCCTCTTCTGTACCTCTTCTGTTCCCTGCAATCTTTTCATCCTCATGCAAAGCAGATGTAAAACATTACCATTTTTATTTGGCAAAGAATCATTCTTAGTCTATTCAGCAGGTGTAAAAGTGCAGAGTACAATGGAAAATTAGATTATGATATCACCTGTGGTCCTCTTTGACTTGAACTCAATTGACATTGCTGGATGTTTTTTCTGAATATTGACAGAACTCCCAGTTGCTTTTCTGTAGCTGGTAATCTCTGCCGATGCTATGGAGAGCATTACTACTAGTCTAAATTGTAGACTATTTCTTTATCAATTCTAAATAAAGTTTTTTGAGTTTTCATTACTGTGGTTAAAAATGCAAAAAATGAAGGCTCTGTAGTCAAATCATATACTTTGCATTCATGCATGATCAGGTCTGTCACTGAACTATTTAATTTGCTTCAATGTAGTATAAATTCTGAATTATATCTGTATATAAATAATTTTCTCTTTGTGAGTAAATGTATGTGCCTTTAAAATAGAATGCGAATAATAAATAGAATTATGTTTGCAGAGGATCAACAGGTGTATTTGATCGTGACCTATAATAAAAAGTTGGAAATTTAATATATAATATTTTATTCTGCAATTTTTCAATAACTGTACTCTTCATAGCGTAGTTTGCATCAAAAATATTAGACAACCACAGATGGTGTAGGGACAACCGTGATCTGGCTAGGTTAACATATCCATCATAGCACCTATTTTTAAACTGACTGAACAGTAAACCAGTGTTTCTACAGTTACACTGATCTTTTTGACTAAGAAGTATGATCTATTATATTGCTGAATAATAATAATAATAATAATCATAATATGCATGCTTTGAAAACTTTACCCTTTTCACAATTAAAAAACATAAAAATTGAATCTCTTCCATCATGTCTTTGTCTATGTAGGTGCCACAACTAACTTCATTTTCTTTTAGTAGGGAGGAAGGTTGTCCATAGGATGTTTCACTAGTACTGAGGTGGTACCAAAGGTCCATGCAATGGCCTGCCTGGGGCCAGAGTTCTCCTGGCTTTTCATTGGCAGTTTTCAATGTGTTTTCTTGTAATAGCTTGTACAATAAGGAACATAAGAACTGTGCTCTTAATGCTGAAAAATACATATATTAAAAATACATGCAATAGAATCATAGAACAATATAGGTTGGCAGCAGCCTCTGGAAGTCATCTAGGCCAAAGTAGCTCAGTTAGGCTGGGTTGCTCATGACTTTGGTAAAGTTTTGAGTATCTCCAAGTATGGAGTTCTCACAACCTCTTTGTGGAGCCTGTCCCAGTGCTTCACCACCCTCACAGTGRAAAAATACATAACTTTAATCAGAATTGCTTTATTTCAACTTGTAATTGTTGCCTGTCATCCTGTAACCGTGAACCTCTGAGAAGARCCTGCCTCCATATTTTCTTTTCTATCGGGTATCCGTAGATGCCAATAAGATTCCCCAAAGCCATCCCTTCCCAGGCTGAACAGACCCAGCTCCCACAGCCTCTCCTTGGACAACCAGAGCKCCAGCTCCCAATCACCTCGGTGGACTCCATGACACTCGCACCAGTACATCAGTGTCTGTCCCATAGACGAGAGCCCCAGTTTGGGCACAGCACTCAAGTGCATCTCATGGGTCCCAGACAGTGGGGCAGGATCCCCCTCTGGACCTTTTGGTTACATTATACTCCTGTTGAGCTACTAAGGAGGGAAAATATTTTAGAATATACATGAAATACTAACTTCAACACTTTCAAAGGTAAATGAAACAAAACCAGTGCAGGCAATTCAGAAGTTTTAGCAACTAAGTTATTCTTTGGAATTTCATATCAGTTAATTACACATTGCTAACGGAAGGGCAGGATGTATGTTCCACTTTAAAGCACAGTATCTGGAGTGTCATGCTTATATCAGGTGTCGAAAAGGCCATTGTTTCACTGTTTCTGTTTCTTCTCTTGCCCAGAGAAAACAAACAAAGAAACAAACCCTACTGGTGTCTAGTCTAGAATAAACTGCTACAGATTTATTTTTTCTTTTAACAGAACTAGTTAGAGAAGCATCCCATGATTGCAGGTATTGCTTTTTCTCTACAGAATGAGTGAGGCCTAGTACACAAAGAGAGAACAAGAACAAAGAGCCAGCCATGGTATYGGAATCTAAGCAGCAACAGAATTCCAAATACATTTGATAAAGATCCAAAATTATGAGCAGGCTCATACAGATTTATSTTTCTTGTGAGTTTTGTATCTAACTATTTAATTAAAATACTGCATTTTGAGCATGGAAGTATTAAACATTTTGTGCATACCCCAGAAAGGCATGTCATAGTGTAAAAGGGCAATTTTAAGAATGAAGAGGTCCTGCATCTGGAAAATGTGACTTTTCAACTCTTGTCAGGCATTCATATAAGAAACTATTAGTTGACTACAGTTGTTCTGCAAACTGCTGGGAAAATCACTTATTACTTACTTAATTGCAGGAGAAATGTTTTGCTTGATCTCTAGAGTACTAGAGAAAATCTGTGCTACTCCTGTGTAGTTTAATAAAGCATATGTGTCTATTCACAATCAATTAACAGAGGGACACACACTGGTTTCCTAATCATCCCTTGATTTGATGTCAGTCCACAGACCAGAGGAGCATGTAAGGAAGCGGTCATTTAAGTCTATTTCACCATGTGACAAATGGTCGCTAACATATTGACCTTGCTTTTTCAGAGAATTTGAAAGAAAACTAGATTTTTACAAGTGATTCATTTCTTCCCTCTTGTAAATGGTTGTTTCAGATGCAAGCACTCCTTATACTTCACTCGTTTCATTCCCTGCCAAACACTCACAGATGCGATCACAACTGTATGTAAGATATACTTTTTAGTCATCTCCTACTATGTTTTACCAGTTGAAATGGTTACGTCACTGTAGGAACTGAGTGGCCCAGTAGGATGTATCTCAATTGACAGAATGTCTGAATAACACTGTGCTGGCTGAGCTAATTTTCATCTTCCCAGCTTCCACATTTTTCCCCAAGAAATTTTTGTCCTTTGTTGACATTTAGTTTTACAGAGTAAAATAACTTTATGTTTGTTCATTGCYTAAGTAGTAAATTCTATGACAGTTGAAAACACAATTGCAAGCTACTGCATCCAAACATTATTAAGTGCTGCTCTCAGAAGGTACATTTCAAGCTATTTTCTTTTTTTCCACGTATAAGGCAGCTCTGTATCAGTTTGGATCCTCATGCGCTCAGGCCATTATCTGAGAAAATCATATTATGCAAATTTATTGCATGGAATATTTCTGTTTCTTAAATAGTCAATCAACCTTCCATACCTAGACAAGTTCAAAATGATTTTGTGTAATTCTAAATATTCTATAGCTACATATGGATATATTATCATAGAATCATAGAATCATAGAATGGTTTGGTTTGGAAGGGACCTTTAAAGAGCATAGCAGGGACATCTTTTGCCAGATCAGGTTGCCCAAAGCCCAGTCCTACCTGACCTGGAACACTTTCCGTGATGGGGCATCCACAACTTCTCTGGGCAACCTGTTSCAGTGTCTTACCACGCTCATCATAAAGAATTTCTTCCTTATGTCCAATCTAAACCTACCCTCTCCTTGCCACTACAGGCCCTGGTAAAAAGTCTTCCTCCATCTTTCTTATAAGCCCCTTTATATATATTCATATATTTGTAGCTAAAGAAATCCTTCTTTATTATACTACAAAAATCAAATCAAGATACAAAATCAAATCAAGATACAAAAATATTCTTGGTGGCCTCTACAAACACCAAATAGTAGTTAATACTACTTGTGTAGCCCCTTCAAAAGTATGTGTGATTGCACCCAACCAGGCAACCATTTTTTTCTGTAGCACCAGAAGCTTTGCTTTGGAGCAATCATTTTTTCTTGAAGTCTGAGAGTTATTCAGCCCTTATTTACTCAACTCTCAGTTCTTTAAGGTGTGAATTGACAGCTGTGATGGGGGACACTGAGCTGTGTAGGATCTGTGTTTCTGAGCACCTGTTTGTGTATGTGTGTGCACAGTAGTGCTTGTGTCATAGCTGAATTCTTAAGATTTGTTAGCTATTTAAGTTTTAATCACAGACACATTTACCTGCAAATGAGTAGTCACTTTGTCAAATTTTATTAAAAAAAAAAAAGGTGAATGATACCAAACCCAGATGAAAAAAAAATGACATAAATGTTTTTATCCTTCTTTTTTTCCCCTGAAATACAGTGCCCTCCCATGAAAAATAATAAGCCTTCTTACTTTACCAATCACGTAACTGTGCTTTTTCAGAAGCAAACTCAGAGACAATCCTTCCTGCATTTTTTAACTGTAAATTGGAGATGAATAATCTGAAGTATATCCTTTTTTACTGGTGGTTGTAACAGCAACCCATGCTGCTTTTGTTAGTGAGCTCCAGTGGTCTCTGAGCAACATTAGGTTCTGAAAACCAGGGCAAGACAAAATTTCCATGTCTACAGCTTTAGCTTTACATGCATGGATTTCAGCATGGATTTTCCAGGTCTGCAGGCGGTATGACATAGAAATGTGGAAACTGGCGACATCTGAAAGTGGGCAAACAGCTTTGACACATACTTATGAAGATGCTTCCTCCAAACACATTTAGCACTTTCAAAATCGGAGCTAGCTGGTTCACTTTAACTGTATTGAGTTTTCAAGAGGCTTTTTGACCACACAGCTTTTAATCCCATACAACTGCAACCAAAGCAATAAACACCAAGAACATGGACAGGAATCCTGCAGAGTTCCTAGAAACAGATAAAATACAAATAAAGAATGTTGCAGCTAAAGATCGAATTTCTGAAATGTGTAATGGCAGCCAACCCTCACCACCTTGCTACCCAAGCAAACCTCTGCATAAGGAACGTTGACTTTTCCTAACCTGAGTCTTCTCTTCTTCATAATCTTGGTCTTTTAAAATTCTAGGCAATAGAATTGTCTACACAAGTCTGTATAACACCAGAGAAACAGGGGTCGTGTGCTACCCAAAGCTTTTTCAAATGTTCCAAAAATATAAAGACGACTTTTTCTGTTTGGGATTTTTGTTGTTTGTTTGTTGGTTTTTTTTTTTTTTTTTCTCCTTAAATTTGGTATCAATCCACTAACATTTCATTAACAGTTTGTCATTTCTGATATCTGATGAGAGTAAGTTAAAATTCTGGTTCATTGTTAGTTTCACAGAATCCAGCCTAGTTTATTTTTCTAAATCCCCCTATGCTTGTTTTGAAACTTACTTAGATAGTCTGGATATTTCATCTGGCTTTATGCTGTACTATTTGCTTTAATTGGGAAAAGAGGTAATTATGGAAGACATTTGTTGAAAGAGCTTTAAACAACCATGCAGCCATTTCTCCTTTCCTTTCACTTCACTCACTACTTTTATTTTCATTATTTATTTCACTCTAAGAAAACATTTTTAATACTGGTATAACTTATTTTCTTCTATTTTAATAGAATAGATCATATATTGGTCTGTATTGCTTAGCTATTTTTTCTACATCAAAAAAGAAATGAAGCACACATTACTATGTTTTATGCACTTTATTTTTTCTGTATTWGTAATAGTAAACTTTTCCAAATCAGACGTTGCCCAGTGTTATATTCAGTACCAAAGAAGATGAAATTAAGTTCACAGAGCAGTTATATATTAATTGCAGCGATGCAGTGAAGCTCAGCTTCACTGAAGTGAAGTATGTATGTAGCAAGGCAACACACTTGCCACATTTCCAATAACTGAGATCATGGCCATGCTTTCAAATAATTCTTTGATGTGCAGCTATTATTAAAAAAGCCTAGTTATTAACTAATGGAGCTAGGAAAGTAGCTGGCCTGTATTGCTTGCTGATTCTTAGTATATTTTTAATCTTTGTTCATTGGAATGTAAAAACATAGAATCATAGAATAGAATCATAGAATCATTTAGGTTTGGAAAAGACTCTTAAGATCACCAAGTCCAACCATAAACCTAACACTGCCAAGTCCAAAAAAAGTCTTAAAAGTCTAAAAAAAAGCTACGCTGAATTCCAGTGTTCTTAAACTAGCTGTTACTTTGCCCAGAGACTTCACTGGATAGTGTTAAGAAAAACTGCATGAGCCATCAGACAATGCGGATTGTGAGCATTTGAGGACAGACTCAGAAAGGTATCTGATCAAACTTCTGGCTAACTTCTCAGACTTCTATTTTACAAGAGTCAGAGGGAAAAAAGTCTGTGCAAGTGCTAGGTAATTGTAATTGTCACAGATGGAAGGTGTTGGAGCTTACAGGTAACAGGCACAGCAGGGTCTGGATTACAGAGCATTTGTCGGCATCGTCTTTCTTTTCTCCATGGGTTTATATTTCAAGCTCTGAGATGGCACCCCCTGCCTTCCTCTGACCTTCTCATGGAGAGATTCTGGGGGGTGTCAGTAGTCTTCCCCTGGCAACACACCTCCTGAAGAGCCCTGCCTCTATCTCCCTTTGTACATCTTCTGAATTTCAGTTCTCCAAGTGAACACCATGCTGTGACTCTGTAACTGATTTTCTTAGTGGCTTTACTCATGGTGGTGACTATGAGCAGTAAGGTCCTGATCTGCCACAAGATTTTTCTAAGGAGTTTGTATTAGGATACTGCCTTTGACTTTTAATGAATAAAAATGTATATTAATATCTGTGTAATCAGTCTTTCTTAAAGGTATTGGAGTTTAGCTGTAGCAAGTGGTCTTTAATTTTCCTATTAGAAATTACTCATTTTCACATTAATGTTCTTTTCCTTTATGATATTAGTCAGAATACTCGCTGTGAATTAAAGTTATCCAGAAATATGTCTGATTTGTAGTTCACCTGTCATTACATTAGGATAGTAATCTGCTATTACAAATGTAAATAAATATTGACCTCTGGTGTTACAAAAAGAGAAACATGTCTTTTCACTTTCCATGTCTAGTCAGAAACTAGGTTCATGTTTGAGTGGGGCAAATACATATACATTCTTAATGTATACTTGTGTGTATATATATATATATGCTCTGTGATTTATTTTCATGATGATACTGCTAGATACAAAATTAATAAAGACATTAGAAAAAAGATTTATTCTGGGTTTTATTTTTCTTTTTTTTTAATAATTCGCTGCACAGCTTCTCCAGAAAAATTAAAAATAACTTCTAGTTATGGGGTTTTTTAGATGAATAAATAATGCTCAGAGTAACATATTCTGTCAGGCAGCTCGGAAACTTTAATCAAAATATGTTTTGAAAAGAAATATTGGAGGGTGATTTTACAGTGGTGTTCAGAATGAAAACCAGTGTTGTTCCTTCATATTTCTTATCTTATCTCATGTAACCGATTCAGTTTATTTCTGTCTTTTTTATTGAATTATTTGGCTTGGAGCAGAACATAAAAGCATCTTCAATATTCTTTTTTCCCCCCTTTTTTTCTGTGTGTTTTTTTAAATTGATTATTTTATTTTAATTAAAGGCAACCTGCTTATGGGTGTGAAAATACTGATTTCCAATAGTATTTGATAGTATGCACACTTTTCATCATAATATTTCAAATTTTCTCTTATTGCCCTCAAAAATTTCAATGTTTAATAGTCTGCATTAATACAGTAATATTCTCCTACTATTTAATTCTTTCCTAAGACATRTACAGAAAGTTTCTAAGATATTGCAGGTAGTACAGGGTTAAGATGTGAAGGTACCTCCCTAGTAGTTACTGGGGGTTCAGTCCTTAATGGAAATGTTCACTGGATAGAACGAACCCTAGTAGCATAATATATACTTTAAAGTACTCGGACAAGTGTGTTGTGGCTGTTTAGATTTAACCAGTTGAGTCCAAGGCAGAAAGTGGAGTGCTGATTAATTAGCAGTGATTCAGGGACCATAGGAAGAAATAAATTTTCTTTGAGAAGGAGTCCCACGTGGAGCGCAGGGGCAGGAAGTCTGCTGCTGTTCCTGCATTTACCAGGAGAGAAAGAAGTGGAAGGAGAGAAGGGAAATAGCCTCAGGCTATCTTACTCAAGCAATTCCTGCTCTTCTCTACTTCCTGAGATCCTTCAGAGCACCAAACAACCTTTCCCCCCAATATGATCAGTGTGATTTACTGGATGGCCCTGGCGGGTGTTGTGGGAGAGAGCTACTTGTGTCCTCCAGAGAGAAGACACTGAAACTGCCCATATGCCAATGACAGTTGTGCGGGCTAGAGGAAAGAACCGCAGTACTGAGGTCAGTATGAAGTTCATTCTTGCAGATCCACACACAGTTGTGCTCTGTTTTACCAGTCTTCTTGAAATGGAGCTTACTTCCTGAAAAGCTCGTAGCCAAAATGGGGAAATTCAAAATAACAAGCAATGTTCGTGTGTCAGAGAAAAGTTACAGATTTCAGTTTCTGAACCTCCTTTTTCATGTGCTGTATTTCCTGAGTGAATAGTAAGGTTTTTTTCTTCTTGTTCCTTGGGAAGAAACAAGATTTTCCRCAGGGCTCGGTACTGGGGCCAGTTCTGTTTAATATTTTTAACAACCATCTGGATGAGGGGATCAAGTGCTCCCTCAGTAAGTTTGCAGACAACACCAAGTTGGGCGGCAGCGTTGATCTGCCTGAGGGTAGGAAGGCTCTGCAGAGGGATCTGGACAGGCTGGATTGATGGGCCGAGGTCAATTGTATGAGGTTCAACAAGGCCAAGTGCCGGGTCCTGCACTTGGGTCACAACAACCCCAGGCAACGCTACAGGCTTGGGGAAGAGTGGCTGGAAAGCTGCCCAGAAGAAAAGGACCTGGGGGTGCTGGTCGACAGCCGGCTGAACATGAGCCAGCAGTGTGCCCAGGTGGCCAAGAAGGCCAACGGCATCCTGGCCTGTATGAGGAATAGTGTGGCCAGCAGGCAGAGGGAGGTGATCGTGCCCCTGTACTTGGCACTGGTGAGGCCGCACCTCGAATCCTGTGTTCAGTTTTGGGCCCCTCACTACAAGGACATTGAGGTGCTGGAGCACATCCAAAGAAGAACAACGAAGCTGTTGAAGGGTCTGGAGAACAAGCCTTACGAGGAGTGGCTGAGGGAACTGGGGTTGTTTAGCCTGGAGAAAAGGAAGCTGAGGGGAGACCTTATCGCTCTCTACAGCTACCTGAAAGGAGGCTGTAGCGAGGTGGGGGTCAGTTTCCTTTCCCAAGTAACTAGTGATAGGACAAGAGGAAATGGCCACAAGTTGCACCATGGGAGGTTTAGATTGGACGTTAGGAAAAATTTCTTCACCRAAAGCATTGTCAGGCATTGGWACAGGCTGCCCAGGGAAGTGGTTGATTGACCATCTCTGGAGGTATTTAAAAGATGTGTAGATGTGATGCTTAGCTACATGGTTTAGTGGTGGACTTGGCAGTGTTAGGTTAATGGTTGGACTCAATGATTTTAAGGGTCTTTTCCAACCTTAATGATTCTATGATTCTAAAATTTATTTTTGTTCTGTGAAGGTTTGATTATAGGTGTTTTAAAATAACTATCACTGTAACAGAGAAGCTTAAACCGTTCCTTGATTTGGTTTTAACTCTCTCTGCGGAATCTGTTTCTAAATATGTAAGGAGAGTTTATGATCTCTTCTTATATCGAACAGATTATGTAAATGTATTGAAAGCAAGTTGGAAGCGTAAATCACAGATGTCGGTTTGATGGAAAGTTTGTAACCAGAAAAATCTACAGCTCCCAAATCCCAATGTGTTAATTATAAGGCGGCATCTGGTATACAAATTTATGCCGAGCTAAGAAATGTTCAGACTAAAATAGAGTATGCCTAAGTGGGCTTAGTGTCTAAAGCCTACAGTCATCATAGGAAAACTTAAAACCATGTGACTGTGAAGTGTCTGTGCTCTAAACTGTCTGCAGCTAGAAAAGTGATATAAGCTGAAAACGAAGGTGGGTAAAGACAGTTGAGAAAGGCTAAATGAGATAGTCATGTGCACCTGGAGCAAGTTTTGTTTCCCCTTTATGTAATATACTCACCTGTAGGCTGGATAGAAACATTCAGAAATTCATTAACTTGACAGCATATAATTTCTATGACCTTTAACCCTAACGACGTACATGTGTTTTTCACTGTTTTTGTGTTAAAAGGATGAACAGTGGAACCAGTAATTTCTGTTGGATGTTATGTGGTTACAGAAGACTATATTATGCTGTAACACATTTTATGAACAATGTGGTATTATTTGAAAATGAGGTAATTCAAACAGAGCCCCATCAAACTTTAAGGAGGGATACTATGCATTTAAAAAAAATAGTTCAGTTAAATTTTGGCACTTACACTTTTAAAACTGAAATACCCTCAATAGCTATTCGATGTCCACTTCTGTTTTAGGTTGCCTGTAGAGTCAAGGAGTACTCCCATAGTATAACGAACTCCCTTTTTTTTACCTGTTAGAGGAACTGCATGAATTAACTAGGGAGAAAGAGATTACTGGAATTTCTCTACCTGAGGACCAAAATGATTATTTTGCTACTTCAGACTAACTGTATCATCCATATGACAGAAATCAACATAAGAAAACCTGTCTTTGAAAGCCTGGCAGATCATTCATACTGTACATTTCAGGCAGGGGAGTCATTGTATAAACTCAAGACTTCATGCTGATTAACAGTGAAGGAAAAGTAATACTCCATAATTTGACTTCAGATGACTGTAAACTGTGGATGACATCAGTTAAGGATAATCCTGGCCCCTACAAGTTCCTATTTTGAGTACTCTTAATGAACCTGCCCTGGGTTAAAAATTAAATTTATCACTGGGAGTGTGCAAACTTTTAACCTTGAAATCATATATATTTGGAAAAACACTGTAGAATAGAGTCAGAAGATCAAATTAACTTGCATTTGCTTAACCAAAAAAGTTCATTGTGATATTACAGCTTTCTGATCACCAGGGTTGTAATCCAATATTTGAACAAATCCATGAGTAGAAACCACCAGAAAGCTACATGATCTGGATATATTTAGTGACACTGAGCTAGCAATCTTTCAAAGAAATAGTTGGCAGTCTGTTTTGCTCAGCCAAGGAAACTGCAGTAACTCAGTTATAGGGAAGGAGTCCAGTTTCTGTCCTGAGCGCTGCCTTAGATTCAAAGCCTCTCTGCTGTCTGCATTTGTGCACTTCCTCTGTCTGTTTGGAAGCGCAGCTGGTTTGCAGAGGATTATGGAAAAACTGTCAGTTCAGTCTCAAACTAGAAATATACAGCATTCCTGAGGGATTGAGAATAGATATGTAAAGGAGAAAGTGGAGAGCAGTGCCTGCTATAGCAATAAAAAAAAAATCCAAATATTGCAGATGACATCCTGCAGGCACTAGAGGATTATGTTGTTGCAGGGGATGAACACTGCCTGCTGTGCTGATTCAAAGAATACAGGCACTGAACTAATAATGTGAGAGACCTCGTCCAAGTGGCTGTGGCACAAAACATTAAAAAAACTAAACGTCAGTGTGGGAAATGTCTTAAGGCTACATAGTGAAGATCATCTGGACGTTTTCTAAAGAGACTGTCTTCTTCTCCRGGAGATTACATTACAAAAATTTCAGAATGCTTTAATGACACAGACGTGAGTAAAGTTTTCCTGAAAGAATAGGAACCCAGAATTGTGGCTTTTCATGGAAAATTTGTACCACCTTTATAGATTTAGTTCATACTGAGTTTGGAGTAGACCGTATATCTATAATGGTAATGTCTCTAGTGAATACCAAAATAGCTGTTATTTAGAAAAGTATAGAAATAGGTTGTCTTGAATATTAATAACATTTTGCACTGATATTAGTCCCAACTTTGATTCATAGGTCTCAAAGTAAATTTTAGAAGTATTATTGTTCTCATGGTTTTGTTTTGGTTTTGTTTTTTCTCCCTAGAGACAGCAGTTTATAGATTATTTAATTTCACTTAGGAATTTTAAGTTAGTGGTAGATCCAAATGTAAAACCAGGTGGAGATGCTGCCAGACCTTGTCTTAAACACTTGTTTCTACTTACAAATGTTGAGCTGTTAGCTATTAATCCAAGAGAAGCAAGTAACGAGAAAGGGCATTTCCAGTCACTGTGTATATGCTTTGTAGAAAATGAACTGTAGGCAAGATCTTTAGCTGAAAATTAAACTTTCAAAATCAAAAATAAATGCAGTTTATTTCCACTTGACAGCTGGTTTGCTTTTCTTTGCCTGTGGTGATTTTGTCAGGTTTTATGAGAATGTTATGCTATTCAGCAAACATAAGTGTTGTCCCTTTCCAGAACAGTGCTTGCTACATATGGCACTTTTGAGCGGCCAAACTGCAATGTAAAGAAGTACACAGAAGAAGTATGAAGGAGGGACTAATGACTGTGAGTTTGCCATAAAGAAAGAGTACATCAAGAGACTTAAATGGCAGGTGCTTATGGTGTGTGCTGACCAACACAGTGCATTCCCGATTGTTAATTTAAGCAGGAAGATGGATACATGGATTTAGCTTTGTACAGGCAGAGTTGGATTTTATTGTTTAAAGTAGGTTGTTGTAGAGGACCTAAGAATGTGCTGCCACACTAGAAAGACACAGGTCTATGCCATGGGTCTCAAGTCTATGTCATAGCTCTGAGACCAGTATGAGTCTCTCAGATGATCCACAGCATGCAGCATGGCAGTACATAACTGTGTTCAGTCCCACCCACAGATTCAGCTGGTTGACAGTTACAGCTCCCATTAATGCAAGACATTCTTGGTTACAGAAGCTACTTATGGTAAATGTGTTTTTCTCCAGTGTATTTTTCTATATGTATTTTTCTCTAGTGTAGTTGAGCTAATTTGTAAATGCTGGTTAACAGAAAATAGTGCAAAGATTGTAGTGTGCTAAAAAGAACAAGCAAGTCTATCTTTAGACAACACTGTTAGGATTGAAAGATTAAGCAGGCAATTCAGAAAATTAAAAAATGAAACAAAACAAAACAAGGGACTCCCTGCAATATTTTAATTTGGTCTCCTTGTTTGTGTGCACTATGTCGTCATTTAATTGTCTAATTACATGCTGTGGTTTTTTCTGTCAGATCCTGCCTCTTGATTCATGGAATTGGCAGTACTTGCTTAATGAGCAGTTGTTTGATAAGTTTTTCATTTGTTGTTCAAAGAATGCACCCCCTGCTGCATGCTTCTTAAACCCTATTCTGAAGACAGAAATYAGTTTTTTCTTTGACTGCACAGTAGATGGTCATTGCCGTTGTGCCTGTGTTCTTCGCAAGTAGAACCTGGAAATCTTTTTTAGTGAGGTAGGTTTTTTCATCATAAGATACAGAGTTGTTGAATCCAAATGCATTTGCCAGAATGTAACAGAGGTGGTGAAAGATTTCGTTGAGAAAGAGCACTGATACAGAGCTACAGCTCTGCCATATAGCAGAGGTGGAGCTACCCAACTAGTTATCTGAGAAGTGTCCTGTATATATTCACTTAGATAATACTAATATGTAGCACATTTGTTCATTCTTCTAAATATTAAAAACACTAAACAAAAAGGAAGAAGAAAAATAAAAGTGAAGAAATCAAGAAAAATGTCAATGACCAAATTAGCTAATTGCTTTTCCTGAGTTGGGAAAGACTGTTGTAATGGGTAACAGGAACATTGTTTCTGGAGTGTTTTCTGAAAAACAAGAGCAGTTACGTAATGAGATTTTTTTCTTCTTCTTCTTTTGAAAATGAAATAACTTATTTGTAAGCTTACTGGGAGTTCCGCTCTTTTAAAAATAGCTTGAAGAGTTTCAAGTTTCCAGCTTTCATACTGTTTTTTGAACCATTACTGTTTTTTCAACTAAGGTCCTGCCGTTCATCTTGGAAGATAGTGCATACTGCTTGATTGGGTAGTTCTGTCCCTGAAGTAGCCATTCACCCCTCAGTTACAACAAATACGTAAAACAGACATGAACTCAAGTTCTGCAGAATGTTGTAGATAAGACAGAATTGCTTCATTAGCAAAACCTAAAGAAAGGTGATTTTGTTGTTGGTTTGTGCTAGTAATTGTGTTCTTGGAAATTAAAAATGTCCTGAAAGATACTTGTTTCCTGGACCTAGAAAAAGGACAGCATTCACATTTTGTATCTGGTCAACCAAATAAAAGCCCTCAGGCCTGGGCTCTTGTTTCTTCACTCTCTTACACTTCCTTCCTTCATTTCATTAGTAGTTCCCATAATAATTTAATTTATCCTGTTTTGTTTTCCCTTAGCATCCTAGTCCCTTTCCAGTGAGGGCTGTGGGGTTTTGGTATGATCAGGCTGGCAYCTGACTTCCAGTAAAATCAGTGAAGACAGTAACCAGTATTGTTATGTGGGAGAGACCATGAGGAAAATCCGGGCTTTTACTGGCATTTCTTAAGAATATCCACTGACCTTTTCACTATCTGCAGCTCAGTTTCCCCACCTAACGTGTCACTTTATATGGAGCCGCCTTCTTCTACACAGAGAACATTTTCCCTTGTAATTTTCAATGTTACATGTAACTTTTAATCTGCAGAATATCCCTCCCTGCTAAGCGGTCTTACTTTTCAAGTCCTGTTCTACTTATTTGTTTCTTGTACAAAAGCCATTTCACTTCATTGTGTATCTTTTTCACCATTCTCTGTACCTTTCCGAGGCCAATTGCACTCTCTTTGAGAAGGATGCAATGGGATTTGAACATGAGTTCGGAAGGGTCTATCATAACTTCTSTATGTTGCATATTTTGTTCAGTCTTCCTTCCCTAGTAATTCTTACCGTTCAACCTGCGTGCTTGATGACTACTGAGCAGTGAGCTGATATTTTCACAGAAAATTTCTAGGTAGTAGTAGTTAGTTCATTGTTTGTACAAATGTATTTTTTTCTTCCCGCGTGTGTCATTTTACATTTATGTATGTTGAATTTTATTTCTTGGCTTTTTTAATCAGACAGTCACTTAAAGCTCTTGTGCAACTCATGCCTTAAATTTAGCACTCTGTATACTTGAATACAATCATTAAATGTCATCACTGGGCAATTCACCCCTTTTTCTGAATAATTTGTGAAACTATTAAACAGAACAGCACCAACACAGTCATCAATGGCAACAGTTAAAAATGATCATTTATTCTTGTATTATGTCTCCTGTTCTTTAACTGGTTGTTTATTTATGTCAGGGCCTTCCGTCTTTTTCTGTGACATCTTACTTTCTCCAGGGCTTGTTAGTTAAAGACCTTGTTGAATAATTCTTGGAAACCCAAACAGGCTGTATTGATTGGATCTCTCTCTTATCTATGTGTTTATTGAGCCTTTCAGAGAAGTCTATTAAATTTGTGAGGCATGTATTTCCTTTACAGAAGCTATCTTGTCTTTTCCTCATTTTATCACTAACTATAACTATAATTAACTTCAATAGGGTGTTCAAAACTGCCACTTTTAGTGAAACTGGACCTGTGTCTTTTTTTTTTCAGTCTGTGAGAATACATTTGTATTTGTCATTAATGTCATCAAAATGCTGTTTTTGTTGTGGTTGAACCCAGCAGGCAGCAGAACACTGCACAGCTGCTCGCTCACTYCCCCGCCTCCCCGCAGTGGGATGGGGGAAAGAATCGGGAAAAAAAAAAGTAAAATTCGTGGATTGAGATAAAGACAGTTTACTAGAACAGAAAAGGAAAGGATAATAATAATAATAATAATAATAATAATAATAGTAGAATATACAAAATGAGTGATGCACAATGCAATTGCTCACCACCCGCTGACGGATAATGAGCCGCAATTGCTACTTCCTGGACCACGTACCCTATTTATATACTGAACATGATGTCACATGGTATGGAATACCCCATTGGCCAGCCGGGCTAGCTGTCCTGGCTATTCTCCCTCCCAGCCTCTTGTGCACCTGGCAGAGCATGGGAAGCTGAAAAGTCCTTGACTAGTAGATTACCTAGCAACGACTAAAAACATTACTGTGTTATCAACGTTCTTCTCATACTAAATCCAAAACACAGCACTAGGAAGAAATTTAACTCTATCCCAGCCGAACCCAGGACAATTTTCTAGATGGATATCTGACATGCTGTTTCATTATAGTAACTGCTCTCCAAAGGTGTTCATTTTATACCCAGTGGTAAACTGGATTTCCGATAACAATTAGAAGTTCATCTTCTTTGCACACATCAGAAAATCACTTCAATGGGCTGCATCATTTTATACTAACAGTGTTAGCCTATACACGAAAGAGAACATACTTCATTTATTATTTTAAATATAACTGCTTGTAAACTGATTTATACAATATTTCTTTGATTTTCTTTTTTCATCGTGGAATTGCACAGTTTAATAATGATTASTTTACTCCTATGCTAAGAATGATTTATGTAAAGCTACAATTGTTTGCTTTGTGGCTTTTTATTTTGTTTTTACGGGTTAAACCTGGCAACTCTTCCTTTATTCTGCTTGAAAGACATTCTTCAGATTTATGTTTTATTTCTCATTACAGAATCTTAATATGAACACATTTCACAGCTCAAAGTGTGGAAAAAGTCATTAAACTAGTTTTCTAATCAGGAAGATGTAAAAGTGTAATTAAACTAATGGAAGACTGACTTAATTATTCAAAAATATATTAAAGCACACATAGTACATGTGCTCGCAATCTTTTATTTCATATAAGACTTTTGCACTACTTTAAGTTAATGTTTGATTCATAKCCATAGAAATGGCATCAACAACACTAAGTAGTAGTATTATTTACACACAGAATTTTCATATGGAAACGACAACTACGTGAAAGCACTGATACTGCACACTGAGCCACTGTTATTTTCCTAACATTATATGAGACATTATGTGTCTCCTGTGAAAACCAATGCTTCTTAAACGCCCCAAAGTGAGACAGAATTGTTCAGGACCCTTGTAACTGGATACAAGAACTTTAATTCACTGGTGGTGAAAGTAAATCCACTTTAAATCCAAAATAGCTTCGTTATCACTTAAAAAAATCTGTCATTCAACCATGCTGTTGAAGGCTTTGTCAGCAAGATAGAACTCTCTGTGTTCCATTATTTAGGGATTGTGTATTAAAAATAAATAAGTAAAATAAAATCATATATTTGGGTCATTTGTTGTCATTCTGTGTGAGCAAAGAGAACAGATTATATTATCATATTCCCACAAAACTGTAGTTGAAGACCATTAGTGAGTCACTATTCAGAACTTTCTACTGCAAATGCCTGTGATTTATTTTTTGCATTATAGTGTCTTCATAGTAGCTAAGACCTGTTTATGTTCACATTATTTACGTTTGCATTTGTTATACTTCCTTTCATCTCCGACTAATATCAGAAGTGATCCATGCAAAAAAATTCTCGTTTCAGCAAATGCTTGGCTTTTGGGAAGATACAGAAGAATTCTTTTTTAACTAAGAGCTTCATGGACTAGTCGTAGGTTATGCTTTATGGGGAAGTGAAGTGAGTTGCTGAGGCTTTCTGGTGCTAGGAAATAGCCCTGTCGTTAATTCTTGGTCAGTGCAAGGTTGGCTCCTGGGATTTTTGCCACCCTTACTGAAGTTGGGCATATGAAAGAAACTGTCTGAGAGACATGACAGAGCTAGTCCATTAGGGATTAATGAATTAAAGATCAAGAGTAGTACTTGACCTTAAAGATTTAAAGTACTGAAAGATAATTAAAACATTTAAGGACTTAAAAATTTCAAGTCCAGTGTTTAATAGAGGCATTAGAGCATGTTGCTGAGCACTAGCGATATGTACTCCCAATCCTTTCCCAATAATAAGCCTCCGAACAGCAGTGCTTCTCACAGATTTAGATTAGATATACCGTTCCAATGCTATGATTTAATTTAAAAAGATCTTAATTTTTCTTGATTTCTTTGCCATCTTTGTATCTGAAAAACAGTAACTGACTATGACTAAACTATTTTTTTTGTTTTTTTGCTTCTCGGTAAGAGACAGATCCATACATGAATTTTTTTTTTTGAGGAGTTCAGTTATTTTGAATAAAAAACTCCTTTTCTAAAAATACACTTTTCAGAAAGTTTTTTCTTTTTTTGCTGTAACAGTGTATCCTGGCAAGAAATTCAGGGTTGTTGGTTATTGGGGTTTTTTTTGAAACACTGTTTCTGAGCTCAAAGTGCAACAAACAGAATTACAAATAAATTATGCTTCTGCTTAGCACAACTTGTTTCTGTACAATAAATGATAAACCATGGAAAATAAGTCCATAAAGATAAAAAAGTTATGTTTTTAAATTAAATTGGGTAACTAAGATATCAAACAATAACCATGAATACTACTAATTAATATGCATTGCATGTGATCTCAAGTATACTTTATAAATGTCATGGCTAGAGCAAGAGCAGATTAAAATCATTAACTACATCATGTAGCTTATAAAAACAGGATCACAGTTATGGGAGAGGGTAACTTTCTTTAATTTCATATTTTTAATTGACTACTTCTGTAGTTAATTAAACATTTAGTGTAGGTTTTGGTTACAGTATTAATGGAAATTATTTTAAGCAGCTATTAAATTGAGAATCTTTCATATGAACATTTTTAGTCATAGAAGGAGCTCGTTCCTGTTAATAGGTTGTATTGGAGCTGAACTTACTTTTAATATTTAAGAAGTAAATTAGTGTTAAAAGTCCCACAATAATTTATTGAAATTTCTGTTCTCTTGGGCATCCATATGACATTATCAGCTGAAATCACTATCTGTTATCTCCCACTTATTCCACTATTTCATTATAGAACATACAAGGATTTTTTTTTCAACAACAAAAGATACCCTTCGTGGCATCCTGGTTGCAAGCTATTTCTTCAAAATAACATTAAAATGCTAAGGCTTTCTTGAAGCTAAACCAAATGTTTCTTTCTCAATCTTATCTTGAAAGTACAATTAATAAGAGATATAAAATATATAAAAAGAATCAAAAGTATCCATTTAAAACCTCTGCAGGAGTTTTTCAGTAGATGTGGCAGGCTGGCCTGCATGTTGTACTTTCAATAGGTCATAAATCTCTTTCTGAATAGTCTGGCAAAACTGCAACAGTTTTATCTGTAGTTGTCACATTTGTTTTTGAAGATATCCTTGGAACAAACATAGGAGTGTTGTTACTGATTTGCTTTTTTAATTACTTCCATTGATAAACCTTCAGAATGTATTGGGGGCTCGTATTTTTTGTTGTCTGGAACCTGGAGAGCTTTCTACTCTGCAGACTGGAAAATATGTTTGTTAGGTTTCATATATTACTTCTTCAAATCCTAGAAAACATTGACATTCTTTCATTTCTATAAGTATGAAAAGTTCCTGCTTCTCGCTTTTAAACTTGGTCATTGTCATGGTTTAATCCCATACGCAACTAAGCACCACACAGCTGCGCGCTCACTCCGTGCCCCTCAGTGGAATGGGGGAAGAATTGAAAGGGTAAAAGTGAGAAACAAACTTGTGGGTTGAGATAACAACAGTTTAATAATTAAAAAGAAATAATAGTAATTAAAAAATATTGCAGGAAAAGAGAAGAAAAAAACAAAACAAAACAGAGAGGAAAATAAAACCCAAGAAAGACGAGTGATGCAAATGAAAMCAATTGCTCACCACCAACCAACAGATGCCCAGCCAGTCCCCAAGCAGTGGACCCCTTGCCAACCTCCTCCTCAGTTTTATTGCAAGCATGACATCATATGGTGTGGGATATCCCTTTGGTCATTAGGGTCAGCTGTCCCAGCTATGTCCCTTGTCATCTTTTTGTGCACCTCCAACCTACTTGTTGATGGGGCGGTGTGAGGAGCAGAAAAGGCCTTGACTCTGTGTAAGTACTGCTCAGCAGTAACTAAAACATCCCTGTATTATCAACACTGTTTCCAGCACAAATCCAAAACATAGCCCCATATGAGCTACTATGGATAAATTTAACTATCCCAGACAAAACCAGTACGGTCATAAATATAAATGTCTTCCTATAAATTGTTGACAATGTAACAGTCATACAATACCTGTCATGAAATTTTCCTTTTTCACAATTTTCATTTTTTTTAAAAAAACAGCTTTCTTCTGGAAACACAAATATTTTCATTTAGGGAAGAAATGTTCATTAACTCTCATTCTTCACTCTAAGTAAGAAAATTAGATTGACAGGCTAAGATTTGTTACAAGATATTTCAGATTGTGCATATATGTATTCTTTACATGTCAGTGTACTTAATTCATAAACTGGTTGCAGAAGTGTTGGTTTAATTCAGTAGCATGAAGAATGCTTTTGGCAAGTGTACACTTTCCTGCATAGTACTGTGCAAGCTTCAAACTGAGAAGTAAGCTGAGAACTTAAAGATTTTTCCAAGTTTTGTGAGTTCCCAAGAAGCTTGTGTTTTCATTAGAACATTGTTCTGAGCAAATGTAACTGTTCAAACTGGATGATATTCTTTTGTTGGCTAAACAGGCAACTTTAGCATTCTAGCTCTCCTGTGAAGTTGAAAAACTTTATCTGGGAGTATGTGGCCCTGGTTTCCTTTCTTAAATGGAACCTTGAAACCTTTTACTTTTCACCTTGAAACCTTTTACTTTTCACCTGATTTCTTTATTTCTTTTCCTTTTTTTTTTTTAACTTGTACAATTAGAGTGTCAAAAATCATCAGAAATGGATTGGCTTTTCCAGACAAATGCCTCTAAGTTTCCAGAGTAGCTGTATAATATCACTAAGAGCAATTTTTGTAAATGGTCTGTCATCCAAAGTTTGAGACATCCATTGCATCTTTAAAGCATAAGACAGCTATTACTGTAGACAGCTTTGGAAATTTATGGGCTTCTTATGAAAGAAAAATACAGTAGCTGCAGACATGAGACAGATAGTATTACATGCTTGTATATATTCTACCCTTTACTTCTCATGCACTCATCTGGCTTGGAAAGAAAATTGTCTTGTCAGTGCTTGAAATTAGATATACTAGTCTAAGAAAAGTGTTTCCTCTATTGCTGATGGCATCCCTGTATGCTTGCCCTCTGAAATCATCAGTGATCTATGTAGGGCTTTGTGGCTTCAAAAGTTGTCTTCATCTACTGCAAATAAATTCTATTAAACCAATCAAATTTTCCTGGGAACAATTCTTCATTGGTGATACGATTTTAAAACAGCTGACTACTCTTAAAAAGATAATGTTCCCACCAGAGCAAGTGACACTATGGGTGGATTAACTAGATTCTGAAATCTGAAAGTACTGTGGTGTTGTGCTACACTACATCACTGACACAAAGTTAAACCTTTTTGAGATTTAGATTAACTAAAGCCTAGTAAATGTCCCCACATCATAAATATTGTAAAAACAGTGAGGTAAGACTTAAGGAGCACAAAACCAGATAGGACCCTGGAAGAACCTCTACATATGCAAAGAGGAATTAATTGTTCTAATATCAGTTGCACTTTGTAAATTGTACGAGCAGTCACCCATAACTAGAGCAGCTTATACAACATTTCCAATTCACAAAACATAAGGTGAGAAGGTACCTGAGACATGTGTAAAGATCCTCCCTTTCACTTTGCCTCATTGCTGAGAGTGAAAGGAAGCATGAGAGATATTGTCCTTTTGGTGCTCCAAGAGAAGCAAGGACAATAAGCTGCTTTCCCTTTCTGGTCTCCCCTGCTGCCCTTTAAAAGCSATGACTGAAGTGTCACTTTGCCCCTGGTTTCGCTCGCCCATATGGAGGAAGGGGTAAGGAAGAGACTGTGATACGGTCTTTCCTTGACTCAAGAGGCAAGGAGTAGGAAAAAGCTTCATGCTTCTATTTTTTCACTTGATGATGGAGGGTATGTAACCTAGAGGTGAGCAATTTGCAGCCTAGAGAGGGCTGAAAGGAAGAAAAAAAAAATCAGACAACACTTGTTCCTGTAAGGAAGGAAGGAAAATGTCTTTGAAAGATCTTGAAGTCTGGCAGTATTCTCTGAAGATAACAATAACTGGAGCTCAGGGGTTTCATGGAGGCAACAGAAAATAAGTGTATTGTGCAAAGAGTCTAAGCTTATTCTGAACAGTAACTATCTGTAATTCTCACGTGACTGATTTATATTTCCTCGTTATATTGGCAATGTTGTGGGAAGAATGTCCATGCTTTCTTATAACCTCTATATGAGGAGTCTGAGAATGCATGATTTATTTATTGTAAGGCTGATATTTAATGAGGGGGTTTGTTTATATACTTAGATTTGCACTGTGCTTCAATATTGCTTTCCTGGCCAGTGGGTCCTGCAGTATAAGAGAGAAAGTAGTAGTGAATATTAGGGTGTTTTAACCAACCATTCTTATTTTGAGCTTATAAGCCTACAAACTACAACAAAATTACTGTTTTCATTATTATTTTATGTGAGAGGAAAGATGAGGGATTCCAATTCAGTAACTGTCAGTGCCTGAAGAAATAACAACCTAAATATTCCATATAGCATCCATAGGAGAAATTTTTTTACAGATAGGTTTAATTTTCCTATCAAGGTAAAATGTGATACAAACAGGAATTGAACTCACGATCCATGAATCCCAATGTAATTCTTCAGCCACAAGACCATCCATCAATATCATTTAATTGCCAATTTGGGAAAACTAATATTTGCCCTGCTTTACTATGACTTGTGTCCTAAAAGCAACATAATGTGAAATGGAGAGCTCCCTTCCTGTGCTCTGGTTCCTGTAACTACTCTCAATATCTTACTTATGCTCTTACATATAGTTTTACAGTCTCAGTGCTGTATAATTATACATTTGAATATTTGTATTAGTAGTTCTAGAGCAGGAAGATTATATGAAGGTCTGAAAAGGTATTATTTAGGGAGTCAAGCAATGGAGAGAGGATAGCAAATGATTGATACATATATAAATCAGATTCTTGTTCTTAATAATTGTGCTTCTGCTTTTAAGCGAATGATCTCGTAACACAAATAATAGACTACTATAATGATTAGTGTTTTAGCAAATGGTAGAATGGTATTTCTTAAAATAAGTATGCTGTAATATATATATATAAAGATAGATTCTGCATACTGCACTTATCTGAACAGTCAAAAAGCAGTACAGTGGTAAATAGTTGTTTCCTGATGGCAAGAAGCTTGCGAGAGTGAGGGGAAAAAGAAAATAACCTTGATTCAAATGTTGCTCAAGATTAAAGTCTTCTGAAAAATGCCCTTTCATTTTCATGCTTTCATTCTTAGAAGAGAGAAAAYGGCTAGAGAGAAAATCACATTTCTAGTGCGATTCAGACACAACGTATTTTGCAAAACATATTTGCTTATAAATATCGGTTTTTATTTTAATTGTCGTGATATTTATTTCACTGTTCTTCCTTTTAAAAACCCTTTGGCGCAGGCACCTCATTTATCTGTTTTGTGAAACACTTTACGTGGTTACAGAGCCCTAATTCTGAGTGTACTAACAGAGACATAATAGGTGCACTTAATGTGAAAACTGCATGTCAAATGTATTTTTACTACTGAGTGAAATGATGAGTTCACATAACAGCTTTTGTTGGTCTGTAGTATCTGTAACTTCCATTGTCCACTGATAATTGGCTGAAAAGCCGTGTGTTCTCAGTTTAGCAGAGGATACATATATATTTTGGAAGCAGAGTACTTCACTGCACTATTGCCATTTTGATCATTAGGGAAAATTTTATATAGTACCTGGAGAAAAAAATCCAACATGTATGTTCTTTCCACTTGGGTGAATAGACTTGCATGGTAGACTTTACTGTTGAGATGCTTTTAAAATTTGGAAAAATAGTGCTATCACCTAGTTCAGTAAAAGTTTATAATTGGAGCAATGGTCTTCAGTCATACCCTTTCCTAGCAGACAAACAGATGAGATTTGCAATGTTTTTGAACACTTAGGCAGAAGACATTTACGCAAAATAAAAAAACACACATATTTTATATTGAAGAAGATGGGTTGAAATAGATGCTTAATGTCCAAGGAGTTTAGGGTGGGATTTTTACAGAAGCACCCAAATTCCATTGAAGATCAGTGACGTTTTAATGCCTAATTACTCGAGGCTTCTTTAAAAATTGGAGCCATTTTACATGTCAGCAATTTACCAGCCCTTCTGGTTTTATAGTAGGTTGTTTGTTTGTTTGTTTGTTTGTTGTTTGTTTTCCAGAACATAGCGTAATCTCACTCTTGCCTTGTACATAATTTCTGAAATGCACATTTTATTATATCTTACTCCTACTTGACTTAAATTTCTTTAAGTAGGTGATACCAATCGGAATTTTTCTGATGGAACATATTTTCTCACAAAGTTCCTGATTAATGAAATTACTATAATATTTTGGTTTTGGTGCATCTTTACAGTACAAAACCTGAAACTTTTTTTCAAGTTTGAAATTGTTTAAATTAAATGAGAATGCTATGCATGAATAATCCAATTCTGAATTTTGATTTTTTTAGTTCCATACTGGAGTTAAGACATTGAAATCAAAATACAAAATAATCTCTTAGATTTTGTTTGTTTGTTTTAAATCATTAAAACACAGCATTATTTTTGCCTGTATATTTATTTTAATTTTAGTTTGTATCAGTTTGTTTCATAAGCTTTGGACAGGTTTGTGGGTATGCTTGTTCTTTAATCTTTCAATATACATAAACTAAGAAATCCCTTTTCTTAGATTTTGGGGACAGTACCCTTTTTGTTTCTGTCTTACAGCTGCTATAGCTCTGTTAGAGAAGATTAAAACAAGACAAAACCAACCAAACAAAAAAACACCTAGCATGGATTCTTGCTTCAGAACACTCAGGAGGTGTTACTGGTGTTCATGAAAGATTCTTGAATACTTAATTCCTGCCACCAGGTTTTCATTGGGAATTGGAGACAGTAAAAAGCTAAATATATACAGTAGCATAATAAACTTCTATGAATCTCCAACATTTACTAGCTATGGACACACAAAAACATCCTCTGTAATTAACAGGTAAATTTATAACACTAATCAAATTTTATATCTATTTGAACGAATCAGTCTGTAGATATTTTAGAAAAATGTTTTACTCAATTTTTATAGAATAAATAAACATCTAAATGAGTTATCTTTCAAGACCTATTGTGTGTTCTGAAATCTGAGTGTGGACTTGTTGAGACTTGACAGGTGAAAGTACCTTGCAGTACTATCAGACAGGATCCCAGATCCACAGATCTTTGCTGTTTCCGTAAGTTCTTGTTTTCTGTGTACAATGGAAGCAACTTGGCTAATTTCTTAGGAGCAACGTGTGAAAATGAAACAAATCACGGAGATTTAGAATACTGGGAGAGCTTCAAAGCCTGGTCTGGAGTTTTACTTATGGGTTTACCCAAACACAAGGGGTCAGTTAATGAGATGGGCCATCCTTGAGCCATAGATGTCTCCTGTCTAGACTATTCAAATACGCAGAGATTTCTGGTGCTGTGTTCGATTAGTAGTCCAGCTAATTCAATAAACTTCTGTGAAAATTTTTGAATCATATGTAATACTTAGTCATTTTTAATTATAGTGCAAACTTGCCTTTGAATTAGTGAGACAGGGAAATAAAGTTGCTGTATTAGGCAAGAAACTTCACAGGTAAAACTGCTTTAGGATGCTGTTTCTTTCTTCTGTAAGAGTTATAGGTGTATGTTCATGTGAACTGTAGGTAATAAAGTCAGTCTACAGTGAAATGTTCGTGTTGAAGCCATATATCATTAGAATCGAGCCACATACACTGAAGAATTAATGAAACCTTCCGTGTATTTTTTTCCTACTGTGTGGAACTATCTGATAAAGTAATGTCTGATGATAAATTGAGTTTATGGTGAACTGCTAGATTCAATCTTTGGCTGTAAATCTCCAAAGCTAACTTCTTTCAACAGAGAAGCTAAAGTCACTGCAGTGTACACCAACTGTCACTTGAATCAAACTCATCCTGACAAGGATAGTATCTCTTGCGAAATCTTCCTTAAATGAGGTCACAAACAGTTCATAATGAAAAAGCTGAATGGAAAAAATTCTCCTACAATAATAGAACATTTCCTTCAAATACATGTCATAAATTCTTGTTACATCTCAAAATTTCCCAAATTTTCTCCTGTGTGATTTTATTTATAGTTTAATATTACCAAATTAAATTGAATTTTATCATAAACGCTTTCTAAAGGAGAAATGATTTGAACTTCTTTGAGAATTCTTTTCATTCTCAGTCCTCTTGAGCACTTAACCCCATATGCTGTTTCATGAATATTTGTTTGATAAGAATATAAATGAAAATAACAAGTGATAATTAAAACTGTCGTGATTGATTCATTATGGCCTTAAGCTCTTACTAAGAAGATTCCTGTATATTTTAATGTAGGATTTATAAAGCAGACATCTGTTAAATATACTTCTCATTTGTCACATTCAAATTCTCATTTAGGGTTTGGATCCTGTGGGTTTTTCCTCACTGAAGTGTACTGCTGAATCAATAGGAATACATGCTAATAAAGAAACGATAACTACAGATTTTGGCTGTAAATAGGTAAAGCTACTGCAGTAATTGTGCTGGTACAGAGGTTGTGTAAATTTTGTCTTGAAACAGATGGAGAAGTGTTGTTCTTTTAAACCTGCTTCAGTGACAGCACCGTTAATCATAAAGGAAAGCATATAGGAAGAGATGTGTCATTCAAAAGATATTTTATAAAGTTTGACTGAAGTACACATTGGCATATTTTTGGGGTGAGGCATAAAATTTGTTTTTCAGTTGTATATTCCTTGTGAATTTGGATTAAAGCAACACAATAAGCAAATTGAATTAACAAAACTAAGCTTAATAATGGTTTTCTAAGCATGAGCTTTAAATTAAAATTGAAGTTTCAGTGCTTTAGTAAAGAATTTTGCTATTGAGAAAATATAGAAGGCAAAAATCAGAATCCGATTACTTTTCCTGTTGAGATATCAATGGGTGAATGGGCTGAAATACTTGTGTTCTTTTCTGGTAATCAGAGATCAGAAAGAGAAATAACTGGATGTTCAAGTTGGCAAGAAATTAACATAAGTATAGAATGTCTCAGAGAGAAATAAAAGGCATAAGTATAGAAACCAATGAGTAGTAAAAAGAAGGTAGATTGGAACTTAGTGTTCAGGCTTTTTCATGCTAGCAGACTTGAAAGAGGACRTGCAAAATGTTTAAGTGAAATACTGTTTTTAAAAGAGGTTGTAGTTAATCCATCTGACTGATTGCTGAAAGACTGACAAGTTAACACAGACTGAGCAGTGATTAGGTATTTTTATGGACTATGACAACATCCACAATTGCTGTTGTCTGCTGCTTTTTGGAGGAGGGGAAGGAGTTAAGTAAAAAGTGATCTGAGGCCTTAAGACATGAGGTAACAACTAAGAGCTATCATTGTCAGCTACTATATTCATCTTCTCCCAAAGTGTTTCTTCCTGGACAGTGTCAGAAACACAGCGGTGAAATAAATGAATTATTAATGTCCAATAGTGCAGAAGATCTGGTGATCCACCTTAATAAAAAATGAGAAGGGTTAGTTTTGACAGCATCAGTGTGGACTGTCATCCGCATTGACTGACGCAGGGAAGGCGCAGGGGGGCAGATGAACAGGCAAATCGGGGAGGGAGTTACCTGCCTCTGCAGGGGGGCAGGGACCTGCGCTAGGTCACAGGAGCCTCTCCAGGCCACACAGTTACACTGGGAGATCTTTGATTTACACAGGAAGTTAAACCTGTCATTTCCTAGCAATTAGCTCTACTTACTGTTGGAAGGGAATTTTGTGACTTGATTTGTTCTTCTGGTTCTGCACTGTATTTTCTTGCTAGTGTTATCATGAATGATTTATTGAGAATGCTGATAATAATTAATTGCTTTGGGAAAGCCAACAACAGATTTGTTTTTATAGGCTGTAATCATCAACAATTATGTTAAAAGTGTAAGCCTGGAAGGTGCTGAGTATCTCCTGCTCCTGTTGGGTTTTCCTGGTGTGTCTTCTGCATCTCTCAATTTCGAACTTTTATTCATACACAAATAAGGCAAATATTTCAAAATTTGATTAATATAAACAAACAGAACATTCCAGAATTACAGGCCTTGTTGAACATATATGAAGTCTTTACTGGATTGTATTTATTGTATTTTATCCCATTTCATATATATAAACACAGAGAAGGCTGAAGAGAAAAAACCAAACACCACAAAAGAGAACAAAACAAAAACAAAAAAACCCATAAAAACAAGTAAGTTTCTCTTGAGAGTTAGCTTGTAACGCTTTCTGCTTTTATTAAGACCATCCAAACTGAAGAAAAACTTAATTTGTTAGTCTTACTTTCAAGCCTGTTGCAAACTACATTGCTCTGAAGGTTGTGATTCCACTTGTCTAAGAAGTGTATGAGCTGTAAATTGTCACCTGATGGGAGCTGTATCTTGCTCCAACAGTGAGTAAATAGGAGAACATAGGTAGTTTGTATATGCAATAGGAAAATGTCCAAGCAATGTCGACAGAAAAAGTTAATATACTACCATCAGCCATCTGTTAATATTTAATGTAAATGATTGGATGAGAAGATGTGTTTAGATGCTAGTTGTTGCTTTTTCAAGAGAGAAATACAGGACTTACAAGGAAATATACTAAACATACACTTAGACATACAGAAAACTATGCAACGTTTGTTGCATTGTTCAAAGGAGGAAAATGCGTCTCCTGTTGTGCATACAGAAAATAAAAGTTATAAGTTGATTTTGAAGAATTCCATTTCAGTGACAAATAATGGTCTAATAATGATCCAAATTCAATTTTGACAAGATGTGCAAATAACTGAAGTCCACTTACTGAAGTTCTAAACTTTTTGAATGTGCTTTGTTTAGTAAGTCTGTTGGATTTTACCTCATAGAAAACTAGTAGAAGTAGGACATTTTTAAATCAGGAATGCAGCATCGTTAGAGATAATATAACAAATGAAGTTATTAGCACAGGTTTGTAGACATAGAAACCACTGCATTTGGTCCTAATTACTTTCAAGAAAAATGCCATCCTAATCAATCTGGGAATTACATGTTTGGATAGCATCTCTCTTCAGCTACATCTTGGGTAAGAATGACAATATATTAGCAGAATATTCCAGTTACAAAATGTTTTAAATTCAGTAATCTCCTTCTTAATTATGACATTCAACTACATTAAATAGTTATTTTTATATGATACATGAGCAAATTCATGCCATGTTTAAGCTCTAACACTAAACTTTTTTTTGAGTTATGTACTATATTCACACATGAATAGTAACCTTGCATAAAATGCTACAGTAATGCTCACAGTTTAGCTGTTGTGTCTATTTTAGGTATCTTTGAAATATCATGAAGCTTTTAAAAATGTTTTGCTGCAGTATATAAAAGTCACACAAAAGAGAAATGGCAAACATGTCATCAAGATTTGACCGTGTTTTATTATTAGTTAAGGTAGTGTATATTTTAACTTACTTGAAGTTTTGCTGGATTAGCCTGTTGTAACTTCTGAAAACTGGTGTTTATCAGTGCTTAAAATGCACTCTACTAGCTGTATAGCACATCTATTTGTCTTTCAGCACTGTCTCTGTTTTCTGAAACAGGTAGTTTCTGGTCTGTAAGATTTATTATAATTAAATAAATGTAATGCTGGAAAATTGTCTGGTCCATATGATATGACTGCTGAAGTAGCAAGTGGGCTTGTATGATTTTGATGTCAAATTACTTGATGTGATTTGAAAATCAATTTCAGTGGCATTTCACTAAACTACATTGCTAATAGTTAAAGGGCTGAAATATCATCGTGCAGCCTACAGATATAGGTGTGCTTCCTTCCAAAGCTTTTTTCTATCTATATCTCAGTTAATTATTTTCTTTAAAAATGCATATGTCCCTCTCGACACTTTTTATGGAGTTAGTTATGTGAATCCCTTCCTTTGAAAATTATAAAAAATAAATACTTAATTAAAATAAATCAAAATTAATTGAGAAAGATGAATCCACAGAATTTATTTATTTTAGGAATTTTGGATAACAAAAGTTATCAAAGGGTTTTTTTTTTCCTCTTCTAAAGGAAAGCAGAAGTTTCAAAATGTAAAACTCTCCGGGACAGGAAAATCACTTTCTATCTACCCTTAATCACAATTCAGTCTGTATCGTCTCGTGTATGTTTTGTCATGCCCATCCGTTATGGTTTTGTCATAATAAAGAACTAAAATATGGGGTCTTTTTCAGGTGATTATGCAGTTTTAGTAAATTTTCTCTTAAAAATATCATGTTATATCAAAAAGTTACATGTATTGTACAGCCAAGTAAATTTTGCCTATAGTAATGTTTTCTTGCATAACAGACCATGCTGCATTCCTTACTTCATACGGACACATATTAAAGAATGTGAATTAAATATAAGAAGAATAATCTCTCCTTTAAAAATAAAAAAATAAAAAATGGCTTATGAAAAATGTTCATTAAAAAGGCATCTTATAATTGGAAAATTAAGAGATTTTGGATTTTTTGGCTCTCATTTTAAAAGTATGAAAAATTAAATGTGAAAATTTAAAAAGAATAGTATGTGAATGTAAATGTGGTGGATATAATTGGATTTGTTCTTATGTATTTCTTGCAGTGTTGGAATGCTACAGTTTTCTTATAACTTCAGTTGCCTGAAATGTAGCATTTCAGTGTAAGGCAGAATACTTAAATTTATTTAGGGTGGTTTATAAAATACCTGAGAAGACAGTAAAAATGTAAGATATTATAGAATTGATTCTCCTTATCAGACACAGAGATCATCCACAGTCTGGATTTTTTTTTACACTTGGTGAACACCGAGTCCTATTTGCTTGAATTGTACAATTTATCAGGTATCCGTGATGAATTTTGGTAAGGGGTTTAGGGAAAGGAACCTGCTTCCATGGTGCTGGTGTTGTATTCATGCACATTTACCTCTCTATCTTTAACAAGAGTCTGTGCTTTCATGGTTAATATGACAAGAAAACAATATTATGTAGTTATTTGTTTGCTTTATTTTAAGGACATGCCTTTAATGAAAGTAGGAAAGCATTACTTGAATTTGTTAACTTTGACATTTCTCTGGATTTCTACATGTTTGGAAGCTTGAATAATATAGCAATGTCCATATGAGATAATGCTATCAGTAATTAGGTCTATCAGTAAAATCTGGCTATCAGTAACTATGACCTATGAATAAGTGAAATACATTGTATCACCTGTGACTCTGAAAAGTTCAACACGTAAAAGAAAGTTAAGTTTTTGTATATATATTAATGTTAGGCCACAGAGTTCTCTCTTACACCAGCCGCAAAAGTGGATGAAATAGTGTATCTGTTGGTACATTAATATAACTACTGCAATGCATAAGCCGAACAACAGGCATTAATTCTTACCGCCTCAGAAAGTATACAATATGGATGAAATTCCAGGGTTGGAGTTCCAAAGTGAGGCATATGGACCCCATCAAGAGGGAAAATCAAAGCAATGCACTTGCTTCTCTTTTTTATGCTTTTTTTCCCCCCCTCATATTACCACTGATATTGGTTGAGCTGACTAATAAGCAATAAAGCAACAACAAGAGTTTTTCTACAAGCAGAAAACAGCCAAAGTGCAAACACCAGGTATCCATTGGGAGGCAGAATGAAGAATAAAATACTCATCTTAGCTTGTTGCTTCAGTCTGGGAGTCAGCTTTCAGAAACTGGGAGAACAACAAAGAAGATGATTCATTTGGTCACAGTACTGATATTCAGGCTTCTTCACTGACATCTTTTGGTGTAAGTCAGTGAAAACAGAGTCTAAAACGAACAGTAAAAAAGTCATAACTTTTACTCATGGGGAAAGAAATCTGAGTTCAGGAGTTCACTGTTTAATACCTTTTTCCTTCTCCATCAGCTTCATAACTCCTCACAAATGCTTATGTACCTAAGGGGCACTTAAGTTAGGTGCCTCCATTTTGTTATTAATATTATTAGGAATCTGATATTTTTTTCTTGTTCATACTGAGGGGTGCCACTATAAATGCCACTTACAAATGCTTAATGTAAGTATATGGCTTTTGTTTCATTTTTATCCTCTCAAGAGAGCCTAGAGATTAGTTGTGACAACACTGAATGTTTCTGTGCTTAACTTCCTTTCTTAGATGTGTGTCTTGGGACAGCTCCATAGTGCTAATAGAGCACAAATAAAAGAGTTCTGTCAAGGTCTGATAGGGTTTTAATGTCTACGTGACTCAGTACAAAACCACACAGCAATACAGGCCTGGGTCCCAAATGCAGTATAGCTGCATTTGAGAAGTAATAGCCATGACTAATTCAATCAAGCTTAGAGCTGCACTGAGGCAGCTTGCTGCTTCTAGTTCAAAAGCTGGCTTGGACAAAGTAAGCTTGAGATAGCTGCACCACCGTACATAACTGTGGTCATATCACATAGCATTGGTTTATCTCATAGGAGTGTATCAAAATGAATTTATTCAAGATTTGGAAGTGGTGTGAAACCATCTGTATTAAAGTAATTTAGATAAGCCAGGGTGAGTACTCTGGTGACTAAACAGTTCAGTACCTGAGAAATGTAGAGATTTCATGGATGCAAAAGTTGACCATTTTAGCATTGTACTCTGTTAATGTTAATAAGACCAGTCTCTCAGCAAGGTGTTTTAGTCTGAGCATACTGTAATCCTGATAGTCATACTGCTTCTGGATGGGAAATAACTTCTGCCCTGCAGTCACTGAATTCAAGCAGAATAAATTAATGTATATCTGAAAAAGCCTGTGTAGACATATAACTTGCAGGGAAAAGTTTATGGGATTGACACTATAATACTTCCAGACACTGCCCCAGACAAAAGGGCAACTGGTTTACATGCAAACTGTGTCTCTTTTGCAAAAATGGTCACAAACAAATCTGTTTTTGCATGTGCAAAGCCCCCAGTCTTACTTTTTATTCCCACAGATAAATACTCACAGAGATTTCTCTGGTAGTAAAGAAAAACACACCATAACTGTATTTTGCCTTGGGCTTGTGCAGTCATGAAGTATTAGGTGTATGTTGTACTATGTGGAAGTTTGAAGCTCAGAGTAAGATCACTAGCCAATTGATGTTCTGAATTAAAAATTAAGTACCGTTTGCCCTTCCTTACCGCACCTCTGAAATAGTGACAAAACCAAAGTAACCAGCACAGTCAATTTCTAAAGTGGAGTTAACCTTTTAGAATATTTTTGCATTGCCTTTTCTCAGTTGCTCAACTGTTGCTCTACTACTAGTCCACTCTTTTCAAATAAAGCTCTATTTCTCTTGCTTTTGCAATAAGTGGCAGAATTTTGCGCAAGATATTGTATCACTCTTGAAACAGGCACAGTGTTGTAGCCAAAGCTTGTGACGCTACCAGTTTGGCTAGCTTTCTTAATTATGTGTTTATAATCTATTATATTTCTGGAACAAAAATTAATCTTTTATGTATTCATCCTTGCTGTATATTGGAACCACAAAACAGATAAAAATCAGAAGTAAATGAAAATAAAAGAATGGACTTAAATAGCCACTGCATGCTATTAATTGGGCAGTGTATTTTAAATATCTTTAAAATTTAAGACACTATAATTAGTTTGGTTTTTCTTCTTCTCATGTTAAGTGAATGTCTGAGTATAAACACATTTTCATACTCTGTAATACACACTTACAGAAATATTTTCATTTATTTGAAAAAAAAAACCAAACTAAAACAAAACCCATAACCAACTTCTTTGTATTACTCTAATTTTTACAGAATTCCTGCAGAAATAACCTGAGAAAAATATCTCCAATATTGRTTTAATAAGCCTTACTTATTCTAACAACAATAAATAAAATATTTTAATTTCTTGTAAACATTTTCTAGTTTTCAATAAATGTTTACTTCAAATTGTAGAAGACAAAAAGTATTAAACATGGTTCCAAATTACAAATATAAGAACAGGTTTATCAAGTGGCATTTATCCTCACTGTCATGTGAGTAAACGAATTGAAATTCCAGCAGCATCAGTTAGTAAGAGGTATTGTCTCCTTCACTTGCTTCCTTTGAAGGCCAACCAAGGAAAATGCTGAAACAAAGAGAAACTGTCTTTCAAATTCAAGAAAATATATTTCATTATATCTATGAATTGTAACAGGTCAGAATATGCCCCAAATGCCTGGGTTATGTGTAAGACATATGGGCTGATTTGGTGGTACAAATGTCATAAAAATAATGTAACTTTTAGCATTTCACACTGAGCTGCAATCTTGATGAAGCTGAAATGTGTCCTAAATTCGGGTAGCATTGCAGGTAACGCTTCGTTAAAAAGGATATATAGAAAGGTTTCTCTCTCCTCTGCTGTTGAGGATCTGGTGCAATCTACTTCAAACTCTCTGTGATTAACCTAGTTTTTCATTGCTCATTTTTTGTTTGTTTGGGGTCTTCTTTTAAATAGAATTAAAGGCAGATTGTCTGCTCCCAGCCCTGCCCCTGCAATGTATGACCTATACACAAATAGCAGCCTTTTCTTGCTACTGTTGTTCTGATGTCCTACCTAGCGATGAGCAGTTATTAAGGGGAAGAACAAGATACCTGGCAACAGAAAGTGTAAATAATTGTCTCCTTTACCTGCTTCCTAAGAAACTCCGTGAAACAAGATGCTGATGCAAAGGGCAATAAAAAGTGGTCAGTGTTTGTATTGCAGAAGACACATGACTACTCAGAGGCTACACCAGTTGACATAAATGAGAACGTCTTTCAAACTGCTGTAATGTGGCTGAGACAGCCACATCATAACTGGCTTGGCTACATCCTGTTCAGCCCTGTAAACAGAATGTAGATGTCACAGAGTAATTTTATAAGAGTGCATTAACAATCTTTGTAGCCTACATAGATTAGAATAAGCTACCTATATACTTTCTGTATTACTTGAAAACATGATAAATGGATATTAAATATGTCAGAAAGCAAATGTAAGAATGACATTTTTTATTAAAAACAAGGAAAAGTTCTTTAAAGACAGTTGTAGTGATATGAAAAATTTCAGACCATCTTCAGGGAAATTAGTCAAAATAGCTGTTAGCTGGATCCTATTCATAAGTATTTCAAAGAAGATAATCATGAGGACAGGAAATTAATTTTTAGATGGAACAATTAAAGATCAATTGTAACAATCACAGAAAAGCATCCAAGGCTCTAGAGATATCATTCATTCCTCGTTATTATTAATTAGAGATAATCAACTATTATGATATTTAATTAGTTGTAGAGCTACTGTGTATTTTCTATCCATAAAAAAAATACAAATGGGAAAGTACGAAATATTGTCATATGTTATATGAAATGTTATATTTGAAATCTAGCTGTTTAGCTGTGAATGTGCTGCTATTAAGTTGTATTTTAGTCTGTGATATGGGTATCCTTTGGCCAGAAGTAATATAGGTCTATAGAAATAAATAAATAAATAAATAAATAAATAAATAAATAAATGTATTTCAGAAAAAAATGCACAACAAAAATCCTTAAATGGAATATAATCACCAAGACTTCAAATGGACAAAACATGATGTTTTTGGGAAAGCGACATTCAGACCTACGGCAACTACAGCCCTTTGGCAAAAAAGACCCTGCTCCACCCAGCTGCAGGTGGAGATGTTATAATCATAACTGAGGCTCCTGGAGCCTGTTCTTCAGTGAGCTGCCAAGATTCTGAAGCGTATTCTGAACATGAAAGTTAAGTACTTGAAGGGCTTTGCAATGAATTCCTGTACTTGAAAGAATCCCAGCTACAAGGAGTTTAATCTTCAAAAATATAGTCTTGTGCTTAAATACTTCAAAATGATGACATCAGTAAATCGTCATTATTACCTTGCTAAGGATCAACTTTGCAAGGTGCTGAGCAAAGTGTCATTCTACAACAAGCTTTAATTCATGTGCTCAGCCACATAACACCTTACAGAATAAAGCCTTAAGTGACCTTTTCCCTTTCACTTTAAAAGATCACCACCCACAGTGGTTGGTTTGTATTTTGGCAAATAGATGTAGCACGCAGAATGTACTTACTAAGAATCTTTCTTACAACATTCAGCATTTTGATTTCCAGTCTAAGTAAGACTAAAAGGACAAAAGTGCATGGAAAAGGGAAGCCACTTTGAACAGAGTATCTGTTCATTTCAGTCTGGTGAAATCCAGTTAAATCTTCTTTAAAAGGTGAAAAGATAGGAAAAAAAAAATCTTTTTTGAGTTGCAGAAAAGATTTCATTCAGATTGATTTTGCTGTCTTTGATGGTTATCATTTCATTTGAACAGGCTCTGCTGTTATTAAGGACATAAAAACACTTCTTTGTTTATAGCCTTTTTTTTTTATTGGTTATTAAATTAAGATTTTATTCATAGAAACAGCAGTGTTGACTAATGAGCCCCAAGAACAGCTCTTAGAATCCCTAGAACTCACGAATTCTAATTTTCTCTGTGACCTTGAGTATGTCTCTTAGTAGGTCTCCATTTTCCAATCAATACAATAGGAATATGCAGGTGTATCTACGGGTTCAGCAGCAGCAAAAGGAATAGGGGTGGGACGTGGTGGCAAAGGTCCTAGAAAAAGCTGAGATACTAAATGCCTTCTTCACCTCTGCCTTCACTGGTAAGACCTCTTTTCAGCAATCCCAGGTGCCTGAGACCAGTGGGAAAATCTGAAACAAAGAAGACTTACCCTTGGTGGAGGAGGATCAGGTGAGGGAACATTTGTATAAACTGGACATACACAAGTCGCTGGGACCTGACAGGATACACCTGTGAGCGCTGAGGGAACTGGGTGACATCATTGCAGAGCCACTCTCAGTTATCTTTGAAAGGCCTTGATGGTTACAGGAGGTTCCTGAGGACTGGAAGAAAGGAAATGCCACTGCTATTGTCAGGAAAGGAAGGAAGGAAGATCTGGGGAACTACAGACCAGTCAGCCTCACCCCAATCCCTGGGAAGGTTGTGGAGTAAATCCTCCTGGAAATCATTTCCGAACACACTGAGGGCAGGAAAGGGATCAGGAGTAGTCATCACTGATTTACAAAGAGTAAATCATGTCTGATCATCCTGATAGCCTTCTATGATGAGATGACTGGCTCAGTGGATGAGGGGAGAGCAGCAGATATTTATCTCGATGTTAGCAACAGTTTTGACACTGTCCCACCACATCCTCATAGATATGCTGATGAAGTACGGGCTTGAATAGAATAGAATAGATTATTTTAATTGGAAGGGACCTACAGTGATCATCTAGTCCAACTGCTTAATCAATTCAGGGCTGACCAAAAGGTTAAGCATGTTATTAAGGGCATAGTCCAAATGCCTCTTAAACACTGACAGGCTTGGGGCGTCGACCACCTCTCTAGGAAGCCTGTTCCAGGGTTTGACCACCCTCTCAGTAAAGAAATGCTTCGTGATGTCCAGTCTAAACCTCCCCTGACGCAGCTTTGAACCATTCGCATGTGTCCTATCACAGGATCCGAGGGAGAAGAGATCAGCACCTCCCTCTCCACTTCCCCTCCTCAGAAAGCTGCAGAGAGCAATGAGGTCGCCTCTCAGCCTCCTTTTCTCCAAACCGGACAAGCCCAAAGTCCTCAGCCGTTCCTCAGGGAGGACATTTCTTCCAGCCCTTTCACCAGCTTTGTGGCCCTCCTCTGGACACCTTCAAGGACCTTCACATCCGTCTTGAATTATGGTGCCCAGAACTGCACACAGTACTCGAGGCCACACTAACGCTGAATACATCAGGATAATCACCTCTTTTGACCGGCTGGTCATGCTGTGTTTGATGCACCCCGGGATGCAGTTTGCCCTCTTGGCTGCCAGGGCATGCTGCTGACTCATATTAAGCCTGCTGTCAACCAGCACCCCCAGATCCCTTTCTGGAGGACTGCTCTCCAGCCACTCCTCTCCCAATTTATATTTGTGCCCAGCATTACTCCATCCTAGGTGCAGAATCTGGAATTTCGACTTGTTAAATTTCGTGCCATTAATGGTTACCCAGTGCTCCAATCTACGTAGATCCCTTTGTAAGGCCTCTTGTCCCTCAAGAGAGTCAACAGAACCTCCCAGTTTGGTACCATCAGCAAACTTGCTAATGGTACATTCAACTCCTGCGTCCAGATCATTGATGAATAGCATTGAACAGAACTGGCCCTAGAATTGAACCCTGAGGAACACCGCTGGTGACTGGTCGCCGGCTAGACGTAGCCCCATTCTCTACAATCCTTTGAGTCCTGCCGTTCAGCCAGTTCTTCACCCAGTGCACCATGAACCCGCTCATCCCACAGCTGGACAACTTGTCCAGAGGGATGCTGTGAGGGACAGCATCAAAAGCCTTATTAAAATCCAAAAGAACTACATCCACCGCCTTCCCTTCATCCATTGGGCAGGTGACCTTATCATAGAAGGATATCAAATTAGTTAAACAGGACTTTCCCTTAGTGAACCCATGTTGACTGTGCCTGATGATTGCATTATTCTTTAAATGCCTTTCAATAGTACCCAGTATAATCTTCTCCATAATTTTTCCAGGAACTGAGGTTAGACTAGTAGGTCTGTAGTTCCCTGGGTCTTCCCTCATGCCCTTTTTGTAGATTGGAATAACATTGGCTAGCTTCCAGTCAGCAGGGCCCTCCCCAGACTCCCGAGACCTTTGGTAGGTGACTGAGAGGGGTCCTGCTATAACATCTGCTAGCTCCTTCGGTACTCTGGGATGAATCCCATTGGGCCCCATGGACTTGTGAACATCTTGTGGCTTGACAAGTGGACAGTGAGTTGGACTGAAAACTTGCTAAATGGCCGGGCCCAGAGCATTGTGATAGGTAGCACAAAGGCCAGTTGGAGGACAGTCACTACTGTTGTACCCCAGGGGTCAGTGGTGGGTCCAATACTGTTTAGCATCTCTGTTATTGACCAGGAGAGTAGGACAGAGTGCAGCCTYGGCAAGTTTGCAGTACATACCAAACTGAGAGAAGAGTCTGATACACCATATGTGCATTTTGCCATTCAGAGTGACCTCAATGAACTGGAGAAATAGGCTGACAGCAATGTAATGACGTTCAAGAAAAGGAAGTGCCAAGTCTTTTGCCTGGGGGCGAATAACCTCATGCACCAGCACAGGCTGGGGGTTGATGGGGTGGAAAGCAGCTTTGCAGAAAAGACCCTGGGGGTCCTGGTGGACACCAAGTTAACCATAAGCCAGCAGTATGCCCCTGTGGCAAAGGCGGCCAACAGCTTCCTGGGCTGCATTACGCAGAGCATCTCCTACAGGTTGCAACAGGTGATCCTTCTCTTCTCAGCACTGATGAGACACATCTGGAGTGCTGGGTCCAGTGCTGTGCTCCCCAGTAGAAGAGAGACATGGACATCCTGAAGCAATTACAGTGAAGGGCCACAAAGATAATCAAGGGACTGGAGCATCTGACATATGGGTCTAGTCTGAGAGACCTGGGAGTGTTTAGCTTGGAGAATGGAAGGCTCAGGGAGATCTTACCTATGTGTTTGAATACCTGGTTGGGTACAGTAAAGAAGATGGAGCCAGACACTTGAAGTGTTGCCCAGTAACGAGGCTAGAGGYGGTGGACACAAAGGAATTCTGTTTAAATATGAGAATAAAACTTTTTTACAGTAACGGTGAACAAAAGCTGGAATAACTTGCCCAGAGAGGTTGAGAAGTATCCATCATTGGAGTTATCCAAACCCATCTGGGCAATCTTCTGTGTCTAACTCTCCTCTGCACTGGGGTGGGACTGGACAATCTCCAGAGATGTGGGCTAGCCGTAGCCTTGCTGTGATTGGGTGATTTATCTTTCATGAAAGGTGAAATGCATGTTGGTATGGGAGGCAAATACAAGACTTAGTTATAAATTCCTAAACCTGGGGTTGGTTTTTGTATTGAGTGAACACATTGGACCTACAGTACAGCAGAGGTTTGCTGACATGTGTTGTAGGTATTAATTATTTAATGATTATACAGCATTCTGAAGACGTAACTGCTAATTATATACTATCTGTTTCTGAATGTGAGTTTGTATTACTAGTTATAATGCTTCAGCTGGTAAAAGATTTGAAAGCTTGCAAGCATACTGTTATTATGCTCTTCTCACATATTGTATAATAAAAGCTGTATAAAATAGATAATGCACTGTATTCTACTTTGTCTCATAATTTGAGTGAAAAACAAGCCGATTACTTAATCATCTCTCTTTTCCTCCTTTAGAAGATGTCATTAACGAATGTCTTAAACTCCATGAATAAGTAAATTATATATTCAGAGTGTAAATGTTTTAAAACTCTAAAAAATGTATCTAGAATAATTTAATTGAGTCCTGAAGATATGTGGAAAATGAAAGTTGCTCCTGGCAAATTAATAGTAGTTTTGAATATTCAAACAGCAAAGAGTGGAAAGTGCTGTTGTAATTAGGATTAAATGAATGTAAGCTGCATTTATAGCTGTTATTCTTAGCTTTTTGTGATATTTCTTTTATGAGCATGGTGCTGTGTTCTTATTCTATTTTTCTAATGAATGAGTGACGCTGTGCCTGTTAATTCAAAGGATACATTCTTTTAACATTAAGATTGACAGCAACTATGCAGAAACAATATCTTAAAAATCTAGTTTAAAAAATGCATGCTTTATTCTATCAGCCATTGTTCTTTTTCTTTTCTCTTACTGAGCTTTTGCTTATGTTTTGACGCAGAGCATAGAAATAGCTGCAGCCATATGAACTATACAGGTGTTTTAAAAGAGTATGTTTTCTTTTTCTTAAATGCATTAACAGTGAAAGCACTGCACAGAAGGTACAACTAGTAAGTTATACTTTGTCAACACAATAAAATAAGTTATTAAAATAATACGAATTATATTCAGCCAGGACAATATAACATTCACAGGGCTTTTAATAATCAAATGAAAAGGCACAACATTCAATATAGAACGGGGTAAATTCCTGTTCAAGGTTATTAAAAAAATAACAGTCATTACTAGTATTCCAAAAGAAAATGCTAATAGAATTTTCTTTTTACTGATTTCAGTGATATTAATACTTTAGTAGTGGGGTTGTGTGCATTTGCTAGTATAATTGTATAAATAAGTCTGTCTGTTAGTTCTARAAATACAATTATACAATAATGATTTATCTATTGCATATCCTGAAAGACTTAATCATAGTTTTCATATCAAGTTGCTATGCTAAAAACATCATTTTTACAATGCAGAAAAGGCCAAGTTGAAATGTCCTTGTCTTTCTGTAACACTGGTTGGCATTGTATACACTTGAAATGTTCAGTGTTTAATTCGTGCTTTGTTTCTGAATGGAGTTAATTATTTGAGGCAGCTCATGGTATAGTGAACTGTCAATATTTACAAAAACGGATCCCCACTTCAAGCAGTACTAAATCTTTTTTCCTTATTCTGTTTTGTTTTTTTTTTTTTGTCTTTAAAAATAAGTCATTGAGAGATGAGGGGTTTGTTTTAGTTTATTTATAGGTGTTGAATGAAATTAGGTCTCTAAATAATTTATTTATTTTTAATAGAAAGTTATTTTAATTTCTAAGGAAAAACACTGAAAATAATAATAAGTGTTAAATAAAAAGTTTATTCATTGAAGTAGAGGAGATAAATGCATAAAAAAATATACCTGGCAAATTCATTATCTTCCAGGCAACCTTGGTCATAATTCATCACACCCCAACCACATTCAAGAAGTCACCCAAATGTAATTCTTTATAGTCTAATATACTCTATTTACTGTTATGTGTTAATACTAGTATCTAATCCTTTTCTCTCTGTCTCTGTCTGTCTCTCTGTCTGTGTCTCTCACTGTGTCTCTCTCCGTGTCTCTCTCTGTCCCTGTCTCTGTCTGTGTCTCTCTTCGTCCCTTCCTCCCCCTACCCTCTCTCATATATAAGCATCTATGGATTTGAGAATTTCAACTGGCAAGAAGCCTGACTGATTCAGAAACTGAGGGTTTGCCCATATTGTACTGTTAGCACTGGGCTCTAAGAACCTTTGCGTTGTCGGGGAAATAAATTTGCTTTCTCCCATAGCAACACTATGGGATTTGAAAGCCAGCTTTCACTTATGACTTTCTGATGATTTACATTAAAGTTCACTGTAAAACAGGATGAGAATTTCCTAAAATGGATTGAAAATTTTACTGATGTCATCTTAAAATCTCTGTCTGGAGAATATGAAAATCCATATGACAGCAATTCAAATCAGGGAAAACAGAAGAGGCTTTTGTCTCTTTCACAGAATCACAGAACGGCTGAGGTTGGAAAGGACCTCTGAGGTCTTCTGGTCCAACCCCCTTGCTCAAGCAGGGTCACCTGCAGCCAATTGCCCAGGACCATGTCCAAGTGGCTCTTGAGTACCTCCAAGGATAGAGACTGCACTACATCTCTGGGCGACCTGTGCCAGTGCTCAGTCACCTTCACTGCTACAAAGTGCTTTCTGATGCTGAGAGGGAACCTCCTGTGTTTCAGCCTGTGCCCATTGCCTCTTGTCCTGTCACTGGGCACCCCTGAAAACAGCCTTGCTCTGTTTTCTTTACACTTTCCCTTCAGGTATTTATATACATCGATAAGATCACCCTCTGAGCCTTCTCTTCTCCAAGCTTAACAGCCCCACCTCTCTCAGCCTTTCCTCAGAGGAGAGATTTTCCAGTCCCTTCAGCATCTTAGTGGCCTTTTGCTGGACTTGCTTCAGTAGCTTCATCTCTCTCTTGTACTGGGAAGCCCAGAACTGGACACAGTACTCCAGGTGTGGCCTCACCAGTGCTGAGTAGAGAGGAAGGATCATGTCCCTCAACTTGCTGACAATACTTTGCCTAATACATCCTAGGATTCCATTAGCCTTTTTTGCGGCAAGGGCACATTGCTAGCTCATGTTCAACTTGGTATTCACCAGGATCCCCAGGTCCTTTTCTGTGAAGTTGCTTTCCATCTGGGTGAATCTGAGAATGTATTGGTTCCTGGGGTTGTTCCTCCCCAGGTGAAAGACTTTGTCTCCTTATTGAACTTCATGAGGTTTGTTTATTTTTTGTTTATGGAAAACATAGGTTTTGAACCAATAGTTCTTTCTATATGTGGAGTATTTTAATGAGACTTTGTTTATGATAAGATATTGATTCTTCTCTGAAAAACAGAACAAATACCTTGAGTCTTTTCTACCTTAAGTTTACACATGTTCATGATTCCCAAAATATTTTTCTGTTTTTCAATGCAAGTTTTCTAGTGAATTTCTAGGAAGAATCATTGTGGGTTTGGATTGTGTATTAAGGTTATAAACAAATGTGATAGTTACATTCTGATTATTTTTGAGCATTTCTTTGCATATGCTTAAACACCTGTTTAAATAAGAAAAAAATAGCCTGTTATAACCCAACAAAAAAGAGTAACTTGAAACAATGCAAGGCAAGTGCAACAATAACAACAAAAGAAATCACATTTCCCACAAACCACCACCCCTTAGGCAATATCTTTTTCCTCAGCATCCTTTCTAAAATGCAAACTTTGCATAATGTCCTGAAAGTCAACAGATCTGCATTACTGCAAAGTAAGGGTGACATGAAAGTATTTAATGAACAAATGCATCCAGTTGTAGGATATAGCTCTCACTTCTAACTGGGAAAGTCCATTTGGGATCACGTCATTGTGTGAGACAGGAAGATGGAATCATTTGGCTGTTTGAAGAAAGGAAGCAGAAACTAAATTTTAGGTTATGATTTTCTAGTATATTTGCTCTTAGCCAAACTAGAAACTTCATTAGCCAGAAACAAAAGATAAAAAAAAGACATTCTGATGTTTCTTTTTTTTCCTATTATAGCTATTTTATAGTTCTTTTGCAGACTTTTAAACTCTTGTCCTTTAATAATTACTTATTTTTAGCAGTATGACAGCAAGTTTTCTGTTCCTTCACCAATGTATTAATTTAATCTCTATCCTCCATTGTACACGAAGCAAACTACAGTTGTAATGAAACCTCATGAATGAGATGGGAAATAAAGTTCGTCTTAATATAATATGTTAGCTAACCATGATATGTTAAGGTGTTAAGTCTTGTTTACTTAGCTCGTATTGTTGTTGAATTCACCTTTCTAGAAGTTCAATTTCAGCAATATCTATCCTTCATTAAATGAGAGTATGTGCTGAATATGAAGAGAAACACTGATTGACTCACTGAGGAACTTCTTCAGAGAAATATTTTCTATTCCACAGGCTTTACAGTTTTCTGTAAAAAAAAAAAATCCACAGGCTTTACAGTTTCCTGTTTCTTTGAAACTATCAAGAAATTATACCACTTGGATATACTAGATATGCTAATAATTATTATATTGTACTGTGATAGTGAAGCCCCTTTGAAATGTCTGGCTGGTGCTTCTGAGAAATCTGGCATCGGTTGAACAATTTCAGCAAGGGGAAAAGAAGGTAGTAAATGACCTGTTAATAGAAAAGTTAAGAATGAACAGAAAATAGACCACAAAGGAAACCAAAACAATCATTCATCTGGTCTAAACATCAATAAGCACTATATGGAAAACTCCAATAGGGATAGTACAGGGCCTTCACAGAAGAAGGAAAGATCTTCACAGAGGTGGAAAGATGTTAAACACAAGAACTGAAGATAAACTGGAAGGTCTTTTCAGTTACCTCATGCTACCGAGCAACAGATCTCAGATCCAATAATAAAAACCGCTATAGCTTTAAGTGTAGGTGGTGAAGAAAGTAATGGCAAGAAGGCATAGTTTTCGGGGAGCAAAACTTCAGTCTGTTACTTCCTTTATGCTGGAATTAGGTTTCTTTCTGTTCTCTCAGGGAAGGATCCAAGGCAACTGCACAATTTTTTTCCCCTTCAGATTGTTTTTCTCATGGAAATACAAAGTAAACAGTTGAGAAGAACAAATTTCTGAACTGGTTAATTGACATGCAAGTAAAGCAATGCATAGGTATCTATTTGGAAGCATTTTGATTATATACATTCTATTTGTTTTAACAAAACAAACTTTTTGTCAAGAATCTTCTGTGTTGCCCCATGTTATTGCCATTTTTAAAGCTTCTGAAGTATAAAGTGCAGATGCCAAGAATTCGTCCAATGAGATCATATTAGTAGTTAAAACAGTATGTAAGAGTCTGGTTTGATCAAAGAGATTTGTCCCTTCATTTTACCTTAGAGTGAGAAAAGGTTACTATATGAAGCAGAGGAAAACTTGAACATTACTATTCAGATGGATTTTCCTACATCAAATAAACAGTCAAAACTTGTTATGATTACAGAATTATGACCAAATGTTTATATGGTTCAGATTACTGGGAATGTAGATTTTCTAATTACAGTTACGTTATAATACTCAGCTTTTTTGGTGGATGAGCTCATTGGTGATGGTTCCTGATAATTGGAAGAAGACTAATGTCATAACCATCTTCAGAAACAAGAAGGAAGATCCATGGATCTACAGGCCATTCAGCCTCATATCAGGCCCCAGGAAAACTATGGAGCAAATCTTCCTGGAAAACACATCTCCAAACACATCAAGAACAAGATGAACTGGAAGAAGTTTGGGATTTAGCAAGGGCAAATTATACCTATCTGAACCCATTGCCTTGTGGGATAAGATGACTGGCTTGGGTGTTTAAGGGGAGAGAGTTGGATCTCTTCTACACAAGAGACCTGGCATGGTCTCTAATAGTCAAATTGGTGAAATCTAGAGTGGATAGAGGCCTATAAATACCGTTCAGTGTTTTTGTTAACAGCTGGAATGACAGGAAGTAGTGCATTCTAAGCAAGTTTGTGGTCAACCTCAAATTTGGTGTCAACACCAGTTTGAGGGGGAAATGGTTAATATGCTGGAAGGCATCGCTTGGTTTTCCTGGGTTTTGTTCCTCTCTCTCTCTCTCGTTGTTTTCCTTTTTATTAAAATTTACTATTATTTTATTTTGTTTCAATTATTAAACTGTTCTTATTTTAACGCATGAGTTTTGCTCTTCAGATTCTCTTCCCCATCCCACGGGGAGGTGGCGGGGAGGGTGAGTGAGTGGCTGTGTTGTGCTTGGTTGCCAACTGGGGTTAAATCACGACAGTGGAAAAGTCAGAGAAATGGGCAAACAGATTCCTCATGAAATTCAACAAAGGTAAATGCCAAGCCCTGCACCTGCAGATTAATAAACTGCCCACACCAGTACAGACTTGGGGCTCACCAACTGGAAGGCAGCTTGGCAGAGAAAATGCTGGGGATCCTGGTGGACAAAAGCTAAACACAAGCCAGCACTGCACCCTTGCGGCAAGGGTGCAGCCAGGAGGCTCAGGGAAATGATCCTGTCCTCTATTCAGTGTGTGTGAGTCTGTATGTACCTGGCGTGCTGTGTCGAGTTCTGGGCTCCCCAGTGCAAGAGACGTGGACATATTTGAGYGAGTCCAGCCAAGTGTTACAAAGATGATAAGGGACTGAAGCATATGGTGTACAAACAAGGGCTGAGGGAACTTAGTTCCTGGGGAAGAGAAGTTTTGGGAAGATCTTATTGTGATCTTCACAATGGGAAAGTGTAGAAAGGACGCAGCCAGCCTTTTACAGCTATACAGCAAAAGGTCAAGGGCAAAGGTCACAAGTTGTAACCAAGAAAGTTCTGACTAGATACAGGGAAAAGGCTTTTGCTATGTAGTGGACAAACATAGGGACAGGTACTCAGACAGACTGTGGAATCTACATCGTTGGTGGAGATATAAGAATATCTACTCATTATTTGACTTGACAGAGCCTGAGACACCTGGTCTATCCTGCTGCAAGAAGGGAGTCGCTCTAGATGACCACCAGAGGTCTCTTCTATCCTGAACTATCCTGTGATTCTATCAATGTAACATTTAAAGACTAAAGGAAACAATTGTGTATCACTGTCCAGGTTTCATTTCCTAATACAGATCTGTAAGTTTTAAAAAAGAGTTTTAAAAAGAGTTTTTTACTCTTTTCCTCAAGCTACAGATGAAAAATGAGATTTTGACTGTGCCAACAGTCTCACAGAATATCTGCTGGCGACTCTGCTATACATTATTTTTATTTTGCCTGATTTCAAATCCACCATAACATAGTTAGCTGTGTTAACTAAAATATATGTCAAGCAAAGTAAAAATGAGCCAGTCAGACCACTGATTTTTGAGAAGAAAAAGTGAATTCCCACCTTAGTCACATGTCTTGTAATTATAATGTTAAAAAAGATAAAAGATGTGGAATGACTGCTCTTAACTAGACTGATCAATATTGTTTTGGGGATCCCAGAATAATACAGTAAAATGCAGTTTAAATTTAACTGTAGAACAGGAAATAAAGGTGATATATGTTATTCTATCAGTGCTTTCAAAATCTCTGTAGTGTCTCAAAAAAATTATAATGATGTTTAACAATTAGGGCCACAGCTAAGTCAAGTAGTGTTTTTTTCTATCTTGTACATTACCCTCTATGATTTGTAATGCCTCAGAATACAGTATGCACTCAGGGCTTGTGTAACACTCTTACCCTCATTTGGTTTCAGTATGAAGTCGTTGTGATTTAACCCCAGCCAGCAACTAAACACCACACAGGTGCTCGTTCACTCCCCCTGCTCTGGTGGGATGGAGAAAAGAATCTGAAGAGTAAAAGTGAGAAAACTCGTGGGTTGAGATAAGAACAGTTTAATAATTGAAATAAAATAAAGTAAAATAATAACAATAACAATAACAATAACAATAATAATAATAATAATAATAATAATAATAATAATAATAATAGCAAGTGCACAATGCAGTTGCTCACCACCTGCCAACTGATGCCCAACCAGTCCCCAAGCAGTGGTCACTTCGCCCCGGCCAACTCCCCCCGGCTTATACACTGAGCATGACATGGTATGGTATGGAATACCCCTTTGGCCAGTTTGGGTCAGTTGTCCTGGCTATGCTCCCTCCCAGCTTCTTGTGCACCTGGCAGAGCATGGGAAGATGAAAAGTCCTTGAGTAGTGTAAACACTACTTAGCAACAACTAGAACATTAGTGTGTTACCAACATTATTCTCATACTAAATCCAAAACACAGCACTATACCAGCTACTAGGAAGAAAATTAACTCTATCCTAGCCGAAACCAGGACAGTATCGACCTCTTATTTGATATAATTTACATCATGCCCAGGTCTCACGTTTTCCAATCCCTTCCAATTAATCACCACCGCTTTTCTTGTCTCTTGATATATACACACAGATATGATTCGCCATCCCTCTAAAACATCCATTGAGTTAATTTAGTCCATGATTTTGGCTCCATCTGTTATGACAGTCTTTCAGGGCAGGAGAGGTGGTGTGTGGTATTGGATTGTTGCTGAAGCCAGTTCTGGTTCCATCACCACAGCACTTTGCTCAGTTTCATCAAAGTTCATTCTTCATTAGTCTGGGTAATTCTTACTGTGATACTGTTTATATGGCATATAGCAACCGTAGAAGTGATGACATACGGTATTACATAGCAATTAACATCATACAATTCAGATCATCGGCTATTTTCACTCAAAATCAAATCCCCTTGAGGTACACATTGGACTTCCCCATCCTTTCGCATTACCCACCAAGTGCACCCAGGTCCTTGAGCAAAAGCAATCCCATGAATGGGTTTTCCCTTGCCCGAGGCAGGAGTAACCCAGACTGTCTTCCCCAGCATATTTCTTATGTGCACGACGGGGACTTTACCCCCCTCTGCAGTATATGAAAGTTTTGATTGGACAGGCAGAGCTCGATTGGCAGATCCCCTAGTGTTGACTAATCAGGTAGCTTTTGCTAAATGTGTGTCCCAATGCTTGAATGTCCCACCACCCGGTGCTCTCCGTGTGATCTTTAGCAGTCCATTGTATCGTTCGATTTTTCTGGAGGCTAGTGCATGATAAGGGATGTGATATACCCACTCAATGCCATGCTCTTTGGCCCAGGTGTCCATGAGGGTGTTTTGGAAATAAGTCCTGTTGTCTGACTCAATTCTTTCTGGGGTGCCATGTCGCCATAGGACTTGCTTTTCAAGGCCCAGGATAGTGCTCCGGGCAGTGGCATGGGGCACAGGATATGTTTCCAGTCACCCGATGGTTGCTTCCACCATGGTGAGCACACAGCGCTTGTCTTGGCGGGTCTGTGGGAGTGTGATATAATCAATCTGCCAGGCCTCCCCATATTTATACTTCAACCACCATCCTCCATACCAGAGAGGCTTTAACTGCTTGACTTGCTTGATGGCAGCGCATGTTTCACATGCGTGGATAACCTGTGCAATAGTGTCCATAGACAAGTCCACCTCTCAGTCATGAGCCCATCTATGTGTTGCATCTCTTCCTTGATGGCCTGAGGTGTCATAGGCCCACTGAGCTAGAAATAATTCACCTTCTGTTGCCAGTCCAGATCCACCTGAGCCTCTTCAATCTTAGCAGCCTGGTCCACCTGCTGGTTGTTCTGGTGTTCTTCAGTGGCCCAACTCTTGGGTACGTGAGCATCTATGTGACATACTTTTACAACCAGGTTCTCTACCCGGGCAGCGATATCTTTCCACAATGCAGCTGCCCAGATGGGTTTACCTCTGTGCTGCCAGTTGTTCTGCTTCCATTGTTGTAACCACTCCCACCGTCCATGAGCCAGTATAAAGTACTGGCCATTTTTCTCGCTCAGCAATATCCAAGGCCAGCTGGATGGCTTTCACCTCTGCAAACTGACTCGATTCACCTTCTCCTTCAGCAGTTTCTGCAACTTGTCTGATAGGACTCCATACAGCAGCCTTCCACCTCCGATGCTTTCCCACAAGACAACAAGACCCATCAGTGAACAGGGCATATTGCTTCTCATTTTCTGGTAGTTCATTATACAGTTGAGCCTCTTCATCACGCGTCACCTCGTGCTCTGGGGATATTGCAAAATCTTTGCCTTCTGGCCAGTCCATGATCACTTCCAAGATTCCTGGGTGACTGGGGTTTCCTATTTGAGCCTGTTGTGTGATCAGCGTGACCCACTTACTCCACGTAGCATCGGTTGCATGATGTGTAGAGGGGATCCAGCGCAGCACCGGCAGTCGGGGTGCCAGGAGGAGCTGTGCTTCAGTACCAACCACTTGTGAAGCAGCTCGAACCCCTTCATATGCTGCCAATATCTCTTTCTCAGTCGGAGTATAGCAGGCCTGGGATCCTCTGTATCCCCGACTCCAAAACCCAGGGGTCGACCTCGAGTCTCCCCTGATGCTTTCTGCCAGAGGCTTCAGGTAGGACCATTCTCCCCGGCTGCAGTGCACAGCATGTTCTTTACATCTTGTCCTGCCCGGACTGGCCTAAGGGCTACTGCCTGAACTATCTCACGTTTAATTTGTTCAAAAGCTTGTCGTTGCTCAGGGCCCCATTTCAAATAGTTTTTCTTCCTGGTCACTTGATAGAGATGGCTTACAATCAGACTGTAGTTTGGAATATGCATTCTCCAAAACCCCACCACACCTAAGAAAGCTTGTGTTTCCTTTTTGCTAGTTGGTGGAGTTGGCTGTTATTTTGTTGATCACATCCATTGGGATCTGACGACATCCATCTTGCCATTTTACTCCTAAAAACTGGACCTCCTGTGCAGGTCCCTTGACCTTGCTTTGTTTTATGGCAAAACTGGCCTTCAGAAGGATTTGGACTATTTTCTTCCCTTTCTCAAAAACCTCTTCTGCTGTGTTGCCCCATACGATGATGTCATCAATGTATTATTGCAGGTGTTCCGGAGCTTCACGCTGTTCCAGTGTGGTGTGGATCAGTCCATGGCAAATGGTGGGGCTGTGTTTCCACCCCTGGGGCAGTCGATTCCAGGTGTACTGGACGCCCCTCCAAGTGAAAGCAAACTGTGGCCTGCACTCTGCTGCCAAAGGGGTGGAGGAAAATGCATTAGCAATATCAGTTGTGGCATATCACTTGACTGCCTTTGACTCCCATTCGTATTGAAGTTCTAGCATGTCTGGCACGGCAGCACTCAATGGTGGTGTGACTTCATTCAGGCCACGATAGTCCACGGTTAGCCTCCACTCTCTATTAGACTTTCGCACTGGCCATATGGGACTGTGAAAGGGTGAGCGAGTCTTGCTGATCACTCCTTGTCTCTCCAGTCGACGAATCAGCTTATGGATGGGAAGCAGGGAGTCTCGGTTAGTGCGATATTGCCGCCGGTGCACTGTCATGGTAGCGATCGGCTTCGACACTCAGCAACCCCACAACAGAAAGTTCCTCTGAGAGACCAGGCAAGGTGGACAGCTGTTTAATTTCCTCCATCTGCAAGGCAACTGTACCAAAAGACGACCGGTACCCCTTTGGGTCCTTGAAATACCCTCTCCTGAGGTAGTCTATGCCAAGGATACACGGAGCCTCTGGGCCAGTCACGATGGGGTGCTTTTGCCACTCATTCCCGGTTAGGCTCACTTCAGCCTCCAATACAGTCAGCTCTTGGGATCCTCCTGTCACTCCAGAAATACAAATGGGTTCTGCCCCTTTATAGCTTGATGGCATCAGGGTACACTGTGCACCAGTGTCTGCGAGAGCCTTGTACTCCTGTGGGTCTGGTGTGCCAGGCCATCGAATCCACACAGTCCAGTAAACCCAGTTGTCCCTTTCCTCCACCTGGCTGGAGGCAGGGCCCCTCTAATCCTGGTCATCGTATTCGCTATCCACTTCTTCTAAGTATGAATCAGAAGTCCCTTTATTAAGATCAGAAGTGGAATCAGCCTTTCTGCTCTGCCTGGGGAACTGCTCACTGGAAACTGGAGCAGCAGTTTTCCTGGAAGAACCCCCTTTTGTGATTGTTTTTCCTTGCAGCTCACATACCCGTGCCTCTAGGGTTGAGGGAGATTTTCCATCCCACTTCCTCATGTATTCTCTGTGGTCATGCAGATAAAACCAGAGGGTGCCCCAGAGTGTGTAGTGTCTATATCCACTCTCTTGAGCGGAGGGACGCTTAGTCCTAATGGCTGATGCTGGTCTGTACAGGTGGGAGTAGGACATACCCTCTTTTTGTTGCTGGAACTCCCAAGACAATTTCTTCACTGCAGAGACGCAGGCCCGTAGGGAGGAAGAGAGACTTTCTTCGTATTGCCAGAATTGGCCAGCCAGTTCATCCACCATTTGCTCCTCTCCGTCTTTCCAGGTCATTACTGCTAATGAGTTGGCATGTGACGCTGGTGCACTCTGTACAAACTTCCACCACATGGGTCATGTACATTTGACTTCATCTGGATCTTTGTATAACTGCTTGTTGTTCAGGTCATCATAAATCACCTCCAGCATGGCTAATTCCCTCAGGTACTGGATATCTTTCTCCATGGTGGTCCACTTGCCTGGGTGACATGCAACATCTTCCTTGAAGGGATACCTTTCCTTCACGCCTGACAGGAGTCGCCTCCAGAGGCTGAGGGCTTGTACCCCTTGTCCAATTGCCTTGTCAATGCCCCCTTCCCTAGAAAGAGATCCCAGCTGCTTGGYTTCCCTCCCCTCTAATTCCAGGCTACCAGCCCTGTTATCCCAGCATCGGAGCAGCCAGGTGACAATGTGCTCACCTGGATGACAACTGACATCTTTTGCATATCTCGCAGTTCACTCAGGGATAGGGATTGGGTGGTTACCGTCTCATTTATGGGTTCTGCCTCTTCCTCCTCCTGTTCTTATGATGGCCCTGGTTCATCTTCATCCCTTACTAAACGGGGCTGATTTTCTTGTGTATTTCTTCTTATGTATAGGGGTGACTGATAGCGGCAGAGGTTGGTTCTCTTTTGCGGGGTTGGAGTAGCCGCAGTGTCTGTCGCCAGGGTTGGAGTAGCTGCRGTGCCTATTGTGGGGGTTGGAGTAGCTGCAGTGTGTGTTGCTGAGGTTGGAGTGTCTGAAGTACTTGTTGTTTTGTCGTCAGACCCAGAGAAGTTCTCTTCCCCTTGAGGGTTCTGAATAGTGTTGAACAGGGCTCGGTGGGCATAGGCCAGACAGTGATTTGTTTCTCCCTAGAATTGCCAGGGTGACAGCATACTTTTTCCAAATATTCTAATTTTTCAGGATTCTGCACTTGTTTAGGAGTGAATTTCCAAAACACTGGAGGTGCCCATGGTCCTACGGATTTGCCCATGCTATCCCACATACCCTGCCACTCATAACTATCCAGCTTTGGGGCAGATCTCTGGATGATGTTCTTAAATTGCTTATTAACCTTAGACAAAACCAAAGCAATATTCCCAAGAAATACCAATAGATGTATCTTAACTACCCAGGATGTAAAGCTATTGTAAAGAAGGAGGGAACATCACAGAAGAAGGTAGCGAAGGTGCCATTCAGTATTTCCTCCATAAAAAACCTCTCAGAGGAAGAGGTATAATTGCTAATTGTCTCCATGAGGTGGTACCCAAAGTACAGTAATGGCTTCAGTTCAAAACTCAAATACCAGATTAGGCTCAATACCATTGTTTTAATAACAAATGTGTCTGGCAAAACATCACTAATCACTGCAGAGCACAGCAAACTTTAGCTGTACAGCAAAAAAAGAGCATGGTGCAGATCAGGTAAAACTAATATTGAGAACAGATGAATCAATATTGTGACCAGCAACTATTAACAGATATAAATTCCTTAATACGCTCTGGTGAATCTGTAATTATCTCAAACCCGTTTAGGCCCCATGTTGGGCACCAAAAAGGACTGTCATGGTTTAACCCTAGCCAGCAACTAAACACCACACAGCCACTCGATCACTCCCCTTCCTTCGGTGGGATGGGGAAGAGAATCGGAAAAGTAAAAGTGAGAAAACTCGTGGGTTGAGATAAGAACAGTTTAATAATTGAAATAAATTATAATAATAACAATAATAATAATAATAACAACAATAATAATAATAGAATATACAAAGCAAGTGATGCACAATGCAGTTGCTCACCACCTGCCAACTGATGCCCAGCCAGTCCCCAAGCAGTGGTCACTCCCCCCTGGACAACTCCCCCCAGCTTAAATACTGAGCATGACGTGATATGGTATGGAATACCCCTTTGGCCAGTTTGGGTCAGTTGTCCTGGCTATGCTCCCTCCCAGCTTCTTGTGCACCTGGCAGAGCATGGGAAGATGAAAAGTCCTTGAGTAGTGTAAACACTACTTAGCAACAACTAGAACATTAGTGTGTTACCAACATTATTCTCATACTAAATCCAAAACACAGCACTATACCAGCTACTAGGAAGAAAATTAACTCTATCCCAGCCAAAACCGGGACAGAAGTGTAACTTTGTATCCACTGGTACCCAGGAAGGAAACCATGCTCTGGCATTCTGGTATTTACAAAGCTAAAGAACAATAATGTCTTATTTTTATTATATCTTTCCTATAATTATTATTATAAAGTGTAGGATTATTTGGTTTATAAAACTCCACTTTTTATTTAGCCTTTTTGGTGACAACTGCTCTTAGCATGTTGGCCATATTTGGCATAATTTGATATACATACTATTTTCTTTTAAATCAAACAAAATACTCATGATATTTTGTCATGCGTGGCTTTTTAAAAATAGCTTTTATGCCACAGAGAATACTGAAATTACTAAAGATATTGATATTATTAAAACAGTTTTAGTGATCTGCATCTAACTGTTACGGATAATTTAAATGATCCAGCTAATATGAAATTAATTAGTCAAACTTTTTTGGAATGTTTTTTCAACCCTCTGAGAATGTTGATTTTTGCAAGACTATGGTATCTCATTACCTTCTCAATCTATCTAGATCACTCTTATTTTGTTTTATTTCATATATTTGTGAGGGAATGATAGGAAATCCCATTTAAATTTATCTTCAATAATTTTTAATTCTGCCTCAATATAAAAATATTGACTTTCATACCATATTAATTATTAAATTCATTTATGTATTTGGAAAAAGTGAATACAATAAGAAACACTTTATTAGCTACTGCTCCATTTCTTAACTGCCATCACAGCTATGGAAAAAAAATGACAAGTACTGTTTAGTTTGTAGTGGAACTGGAGCTCAACTGAAAATATTTTCATTAAATACTGTTATTAGAAATAAGGCTGTTTTTCTGGCTTTGAAAAAAATTAGTTAGGGCATTACTTAAAAATGTGATGTTGAGTTCGGGTGTTTTGGTTATTTTAAACAAAAAGTAATTTTGTATGCATCAACTCTGGATGCTTAGCCTTTTTCACTAGTTCATAGTTCCACTGAAGTTAATGAGAATCCATGCCATTAGCAGAACATGCAAGCTTAGGTAGCTTGACTGCAGTACCAGGATATCATTAATTTTGGACCTGTACAGAGAAATAGCTAACTTCTGAATCCAGTGGAAAACATTGCATATTACAATTCCAAGTGAGTGTAGGTGTTTAAGACTGAGTCTTCTTAACAGGTCGTGAAGACATACTAAACTTTCACAGCCCTAACTTGCTGAATTATTCTGTATTTGAAATGCCAGTAAAAATACTCAGCACAAGCTTTCTTTTCTTCTGCTCATGATTTTTCAAAGGATCTGTTCATTACATGATGAACTTCAATATCAATATTCAGGACCCACACTGTATTTTACAAATAGACTTTTTGAAAGAATTGATAGAGGATTTTGTAGGTCGTGAGGTTTGGAGGTGTTTTTTTATTCTTGTTTTCTGTTTTGTTTGGTTTGGTTTGGTTTTGTTTTGTTTTCTGATGTGAAATACACACTGTCTCGAACAGTTGGCAGGGATTATCCTAAATAATGGAATATGTATTTCACATAACAGCAGTTTTTTTAGGGAAAAAAATCACCAATCGTTTTGTAGATAAACTTAAGTTTTTCCAACTTGACCTTTCTAAAGAAGATCCAGTTCATTGTATGCAATATGTTTCACAGTAGCAGTTTTGAAACAAAATCTTCTGATCAGATGCTTGGGATTTATGCTGTCAGAGAGAGGCCTGATGGGGACCATTGAGCCGAATTTGAATTCCTGAATGCACTTACGTTTATTGAATGACTGTAATTATCAGGTTGGCCTGGGGGAGCATCCAGGTTTCTTTCCTCAGAGTTAGGAAAGTTCTTGCTCAAGTTCTGTGCTGGAAAGAGAAAAGATAGAAAAGATGATAGACGGTCACTCCCCTTATGCTGGGCCCAGGAAAATGATTTTTCCTACCTAACATTCCCTAAGTGTAGTTTAAGAAGGACTGAAATTGTATGTCTGGGTATGCGGATGTCAATTACATCTGATTTATTTGGAGTTTTCTTGAAGGGATTACTACTGAACAACCCTGGGGAGAAGGGTGTAACTCAGAGTGAAGGAGTCAAAACATAGCATTGAGAAACTATGATGGGCTGCATAGCACTTGCCTGGGATTTCTTGGGGACTAGGAAAGAAGCTGGCAAATTCTATGCACACCTGAAAAACATATGACTCATTTTAGTGATGCTTATTAAACTTAGAAGACAACCAACTGCAAAAACTGGAGTTCTAGGTTACATTGAAGTGCCAGATGAGGTTGAGAGTGAGATGCAAAGCCTTCTCATAAGATGGTGGTGAGCTACGCCAACGTATCTATTCATAAGTTGTAAACCAATACAGTTTCTGGGTACTAATTAGCACAACTGTACATTTTTATATTTACAAACTGTTCTGTGACTTTCTAATATTCCACATTCTGTGGAATTATTTGTTTAGTAAAATTAGAGCATTTTTCAATAATTAGGTCATTTAATGTCTCTAGCTATTTTTTTCTTTTTTTCAAAAATTGTTTTAAAGGAAACTTTGTGAGGTGTAGAGGGAGACTATAAGTTTTCCAAGAGATTTGGTATTTATCCACGAAATACAACACGGCAGAGAGGAAACAGTCGAGGAGGTTCCTGGAGTGTGTGGAAGACAACTTCCTGATGCAGCTGGTGAGTGAGCCTACCAGGGGAGGTGCCTCGCTCGACCTGCTGTTGACCAACAGAGAAGGACTGGTGGGAGATGTGGTGGTCGGAGGCCGTCTGGGGCTCAGCGACCATGACATGATAGAATTTTCGATTCTCGGGGAAGTAAGGAGAGGGGTCAGTAAGACTGCTACCATGGACTTCCGGAGGGCGGACTTTGGCCTGTTCAGGACACTGTTTGAGAGAGTCCCTTGGGAAGCCGTCCTGAAGGGCAAAGGGGTCCAGGAAGGCTGGACGTTCTTCAAGGAGGAAGTCTTAAAGGCGCAGGAGTGGGCTGTCCCCCTGTGCTGTAAGAGGAGCTGTCGGGGAAGACGACCAGCCTGGCTGAACAAGGAGCTTTTGCTGGGACTCGGGGAAAAAAGGAGAGTCTATCGCTGTTGGAAGGAAGGGCGGACGACTCAGGAAGAGTACAGGGGTCTCGTCAGGTCGTGCAGAGAGGGAATTAGGAAGGCAAAAGCACAGCTGGAACTCAATCTGGCCACTGTTGTCAGGGACAAAAAAAAATATTTTTACAAATATGTTAACAACAAGAAGAGGGCCAAGGAGAATCTCCCTCCCTTATTGGATGCYGGGGGGAACATTGCCACCAAGGATGAGGAAAAAGCTGAGGTGCTTAATGCCTTCTTTGCCTCAGTCTTTAATATTCAGACTGGTGATCCTCAAGAGTATTCACCCCCCTGAGCTGGAAGATGGGGATGGGGAGCAGAGTAAACCCCCCATAATCGAAGAGGAAGAGGTTAATGACCTGCTACGCCAGCTGAACACTCACAAGTCTATGGGGCCGGATGGGATCCACCGAAGAGTACTGAGGGAGCTGGCAGAGGAGCTTGCCAAGCCGCTCTCCATCATTTATCACCGGTCCTGGTTAACAGGGGAGGTCCCGGATGAGTGGAGGCTTGCCAATGTGTCGCCCATCTACAAGAAGGGCCGGAAGGAGGATCCGGGGAACTACAGGCCTGTCAGCCTGACCTCGGTGCCGGGGAAGATCATGGAGCGGTTCATCTTCGGGGTGCTCACGAGGCAGGTGCAGGACAACCAGGGGATTGGACCCAGCCAGCATGGGTTCCTGAAGGGCAGGTCCTGCTTGACCAACCTGATCTCCTTCTACGACCGGGTGACCCGCCTAGTGGATGAGGGGAAGGCTGTGGATGTGGTCTACCTGGACTTCAGCAAAGCCTTTTGACACTGTCTCCCACAGCATTCTCCTGGAGAAGCTGGCGGCTCATGGCTTGGACGGGTGTACTCTTCBCTGGGTAAAAAACTGGCTGGACGGCCAAGCCCAGAGAGTTGTGGTGAATGGAGTCAAATCCAGTTGGCGGCCCGTCACGAGCGGTGTTCCCCAGGGCTCAGTTTTGGGGCCCGACTTGTTTAACATCTTTATCAATGATCTAGATGAGGGGATCGAGTGCACCCTCAGTAAGTTCACGGATGACGCCAAGCTGGGCGGGAGTGTTGATCTGCCTGAGGGTAGGAAGGCTCTGCAGAGGGATCTGGACAGGCTGGACCGATGGACCGAGGCCAATTGTACGAGGTTCAACAAGGCCAAGTGCCAGGTCCTGCACCTGGGTCACAACAACCCCAGGCAACGCTACAGGCTTGGGGAAGAGTGGCTGGAAAGCTGCCCGGCGGAAAAGGACCTGGGGGTGCTGGTCGACAGCCGGCTGAACATGAGCTGGCAGTGTGCCCAGGTGGCCAAGAAGGCCAATGGCATCCTGGCCTGTATGAGGAATAGTGTGGCCAGCAGAAAGAGGGAGGTGATCGTGCCCCTGTACTCGGCACTGGTGAGGCCGCACCTCGAATCCTGTGTTCAGTTTTGGGCCCCTCACTACAAGAAGGACATTGAGGTGCTGGAGCGTGTCCAGAGAAGGGCGACGGGGCTGGTGAAGGGTCTGGAGATCAGGTCTTATGAGGAGCGACTGAGGGAGCTGGGGTTGTTTAGCCTGGAGAAGAGGAGGGGAGTCTGAGGGGAGACCTTATCGCTCTCTACAACTACCTGAAAGGAGGCTGTAGAGAGACGGGTGCTGGTCTCTTCTCCCGAGTAACAAGTGATAGGACGAGAGGAAATGGCCTCAAGTTGCGCCAGGGGAGGTTTAGATTGGATATTAGGAAAAATTTCTTCACTGAAAGGGTAGTCAGGCATTGGAACAGGCTGCCCAGGGAAGTGGTGGAGTCACCATCCCTGGAGGTGTTCAAAAAACGTGTGGATGAGGTGCTTCGGGACATGGTTTAGTGGGCATGGGTACTGGGTTGATGGTTGGACTTGATGATCTTAGAGGTCCTTTCCAACCTTAATGATTCTATGATTCTATGATTCTATGATCCTGAATGAATTAAGCTGAATGAATTCAGTCTCTGCCTGATATATGAGAAATCATACTCTTTGTGCATTTTCATTTGTCTGATAATCCTGTGCTATAATCTGCAGCATTTATAGAAGAAAGAATGGAGTCTGATCAAGATTAGTGTTGAGAAAAAAAGGCACCAAAAAGTCTTCCAGTTTACTAGGGTAAGTAAAGGTCCTAGTTCTTTACCAAAACCAGAACAAGCCAAAATGCCTTCATGTAAATTCACTGATTCAACGTAGTTAGTAAATAGAAAACACTTTCAGTTTGTTTAGATAGGAGATTCCGCACTCATGTGTTTCCCAGTGTGCTACTTTTTTATGGTTTATATATTGGTTTTGGTACACTTGTAAATAGTAGCGTTAGTGACCATGTATGATGCTATAGTTTCATCACTCRATCTCAGTGACTCACTGAGACTGTCATGAACAGAGAATCCTCCAATAAAGTTTCCTCTTTAGTTACACGACATTGGTATAAAGAGCTGATGGACTAGACGGAGAGATTAATGATCTGGAGATAATGCACCAAGGTTTAAATGGAAACCAGATTTTTAAATGCTTGGGCTTGCAGAACATTTTTTTGCCTCTATATCTTATAAAAGTGAAACTCAATATCGGAGAGTTAGTTTCACCAGGAATCCTCTTCTGTCACAGAAATTCATCTGAACATGATAAAATGCCGTGATGCCATTAACATACAGGTAGCTGACATTGATTTGGGGAAGTCTTGGATACTCTTACACAGCAAGTTTTATTGGTAACTTATTGTCCCACCTTTCTGTTCTGTGGAGTCTGAAACAGATAATTATTTCCTGAAGAGATCAAATGACAAAAGACATCTTAGTTCAGTGATACGAATCTGTCAGGCTTTTTTCCTTGTTGTTTTCCAGAAGCCAACTGTAAGTTATCAAGGCTTTTAGTACCACAGGCTCTTAACTGTATGAAAAAGATAACATTTTATGATCACATAATAGAACTAACAATAGCTTTCTCTACAAATAACATACCTTCTTACAGAAGACATGTAAGTGTATGACGTGAACTATTTTATATTCTTTAAATGCAATCATATACCTGTTTATCTTGTATCTGCAGTCAGAACTACACAGAAATGCTTAAAAGAATGAAAACAAATTGTTTTTCCTATGAAAAAAGATCAAGAAGGAAGTTAGCTCAAGCCACATTGCCACCAGAACAGTTGCACATTAAATGAAAGACCTTCTAGTGCTCTTTTTTTACCATCCTGGCATCAAAAGGCAATATTGTCAACTATCCAATTCCAGAATGCCTAAAAATCACATCTTTTAAAAAAAGGTAACAAGTTTATCACCTGAATTTCTGTTGCCATAACAATATGGCATTAAATTTTCATGGAGAAGGACTTGACATCTCTTCCCAGTACTCAACAATGGTTTATGAAAAAATCTCTTGTTACTGCCATGCCTTGTACAGCCTCTGTTGAAGGAGATATTGACAGTGAACGAGGGAACAGTGCATGAGAAAAAATATACCATTATACTCAAAACTAAGTATCGTTAGGATAGAAAGCTGATGATAGGAAGTGGTTAGGTTTATAAAATTATTGATGGAAGAAGCAGGGGTGAGGAAGGCATTCTTGGTTATTTTTGTGAGCACCCATAACCTTAGTGGACATGAACTTTGCACCTCGTCTAAGTGCAAATTCATAACACTGAGCACTATATACAGTTTTGTTGAAAGTATGTGTAAGACTCCTGTTAGTATATAAATAGGCAGTCAAATGACACATCTTAAGGGCTTCGATACAGTGTTACTCAAATTATTTTTTTCTGATAGTTAATAAGCAATAATGCTAAATTTGAATTTGATTTCCAAACACACTTTTTTTCTTCCTTAGCAATGCTATGTAAGATGGCCTAAATGAGCAGGGCTCTTCAAAATTATTTAAAATGGTATGAATCTGTTTATCACATCAGAATTATTTCTCTGACAGCTTATGAAATTATGTTTATAGAAAACTTTACTGTAATTGCTGTTCACCTATTTGGCACAAAGCACATCTGCAGAAAACTTAATAAGAGGATAATCGAGGAAACAGAAAAAAAAAAGGAAAAGAAAATGCAGTCAATCAATTGCTTGATAAATCTCTTTAGAAGTAATGCATACAGTGTTTTAATTTGGAGTTTATAAGCATATGCTGTCATTTGGAATTTGTTAATATTTCAGGACAGCATAAATTGGTTTGGCAGAAAAGTTGTAACTGTCCCCTTAGGCACTCTGGAGATGAACGTTTTGAGCCAAATCTACTTCGTTTGATGGAATGAATTACACTGAAATATAATATATAGTGTCAATTTATTTCAGTTATCAAGACAGGTACTATACAGAAAATACTGTGTGTTATCTGCCCTGAAGGACAAAAATAATTTCTTAAACACTCTTTTCCCTTAGTGACTTTGCAGTTCAGTGTGTGTTGTCATAGGATTTTCGGGAAGTGTAAGATACTAACAGAAATTTTACTCTTAGATTTTTTCCAAGGAGTCATGGAATCCCTTCTCAGATGATACGTAAATGCTTCTTTGAAAATCAGTTAATGATGAAAATTGTACCACAGAAGATGAATAAATTTAATTGGTCAATATCTGCCCCTAAATATGGAAGGGCATATCTGCCCCATTGGAGGAGCGTATAGGAAAGTGGTGCATTGCTATGCATTTCCTTTATTTTTTAGTGGATGTGGAGAAAGCTAATAGTTACAAATCTTCCATATACCATAGTAAACCAAAATTTTCAGTTGTGTGAAGCAGGCTGATGTGAATGCTTTCATTTCAGGAAAAACACATGTTCAGTAAGGAAAACAATGTGGTTTTTTAACCTAAATTCCTTAAAGACATACATATGCATCAAACGAGAAACCACCAAAATGGCTCGTGTCTGCCACTTCTATTTATTAGAATAATCTCTTCATAAAATGGCATTTCACTTGTCAGATTTCATCTTTACTCCCCTGTATGCTGGAGTGGCCCAATAATACATTTTTGACAGACCATGTGTGCATCCATTGATATTGAATCTACCTACAAATTCTCTATGTTTAATGGAACTCTGATAAATCTCATTGAAATACAATTTTATCTTGAACTCAGAACTTCTACATCTTCAATATAAAACCAAATTATTTTCTTGTTATGTTCAAAGGGTATGCTTTAGAATTCTTTGAAATTACAACTCAAAGTAAATATCTCTCCTTCCTTCCTCACCCCTATTCCCCAGCTGAAATATGCATACCTTCTAACAATAAGAGATTTCTAGTTTATCACGTGCCTAAGATGGAGGAAGAACAACTATTTTTAAAATATGTTGTAAACATATACTCTGTGCACATAATTTTTTGATATATTTTATTCAAAAAACAATAAAGGGATGGAGGAACAAATATAAATCTTTTACCTTTTAAGTTAAAGATGGACCTGAACATCGGTTCCCCTCACTCAGAATTTGTATTTAAAAGGAAACAGTCTGTGCTGAATATACAGCCTTTTTTTTTCTAGTTGCTACAGACACTGTCATTGGCTAGGTCATAAAGAAAGATTAGAGTCTTGTCTCCAAAAGTTTATTTGAGTGGACTTGCTCTCCAGTTGCTTTTTGCTCTTTACAGAGTGTAGTGCTGTCTCCAGGGGTTTCTAGGTACAAAGACAGGTTGAACAGTGTTGTAGCTATTAACCTCAATGCATGTCCTGTTTACAGGCAGCGACTTGTTAGAGTAGGTGTGAGAACTCATCTACAGTAGATTAAAAGCATCAGATCAAGGTCTTTATAAGTAAAGTTTTCAGTATCACTTCCTTTTATGATAAAAGAAATTATTCTTTGTGTTTATAAATATGGACCATAGTCTCTATTTACTGAGGATGAGTTTCTACTTCTTTTGATAAGACCCATAAATTAGGTCTTAATTTCAGTTTCCATTGAAAAGATCTGTTTGCTTTTGTTCTTAGTGTGTCTTGATTAGAAGGAGGCCTTCAGGGTAGTATAGAGGAAAATGAGATAAAGCTTTGTGCTATCTGGGAAAAATGAAAATAATGTTATATTTAACATATTCTCTCTCTCATATCCTATCCTAAGATAACATTCCTTTTGGCATCCTTAAAAGGGGGAAAGCTTAATGTGTAACTTTTCCAATGTTATTATTGCTTGTTGCTGTTCATTATTCCTACCTAACTTCTGGTACATAGCAGAGTCTAAAACTGGAGAAAAATAAAACCAGACAAAAATCAAAAATCCTAAGGTACAATCCAAAGAAATGTAGAAGCACTGTTTTGGACTATGACAGTACATTACAGTTAAACTCACCTTTCTTTTAACAAATGCATCTAGTAGTCAAAATGCAGTAACAAATTTTAAATACCAATCGTATTTTTCATTGATGTGGTTTATTTATTTAAAATATGTGAGTTGTCTTTGGAAGAAGGTAAATATTGTTATGCAACAAGTCCTATAAATTTTAGCTTAAACAATTTAAAACACAGTGAATTTAGCTCCAGAAAACTTTTAATGTATCCTCACTAGTAAAATAAAGAATTGGGGCTAAGTGTCATAAATGTGGCAAAAAAGAAACTCTATTGAGAAAACATTAGAATTGTTGCTAAGATTTTTTTATATTTATGCTTGTAAGAGCACCAGTAAAATATTTCTTCTCAATGCTGAAAAAGACAACTTGTGAAATGCTATTTTGGTTACAGTTYTTAAAAAGTTTTAATTATTGTGTCTTAGATCTATAATTATACATTTTTATTTCATGACTGATAAGCAAGTAAATGGCAATGATGTAAAAGCTGGGTTCATAAAGTAAATATCACCAAATATTTCTAAAGTATGTTAACTTATATTTCTGTACTGTACTGCAGGAAAGGATATGGGAAGATTTAATATTTATTTTATTGCTATCAAATTAGGTCAACTTATTTCCCATTTTCATTACAGATCTCAGATGGGTTACTCTGTTAAACACACCTACTTAAATTTGACAGGAAAACTATTAAATAGGAAAATTAGCTAGCAGGCTTATATTCTGTAGAAAATTATGTCATAATAATTAGTATTCAAGATATTTATAAGAAATCATCTGCTCTTTTACTTTTCAAATTGTTTTCTCATGTCTCATGAGTGAATGGCTGCCAGAAATGCTCATGGTATTTGGATTTGACTTTGAAGAATGGGGTTTGAAATAACAGGTATATGACTAAATGTGGGAAAAAGGGCCAATTCTATGAGATCACTCTTATATAGCACTTAATGTGCTACATTACACTAATAGGCAAAGTTAACTCATGAGTTAGTTCCTACAGAAACTTTTAGTTATAGAAGGAACAGACTCAATTGTTAACCATAGACTGTATATTTTTCTGAAAAGTCTTTTAATACCTTGAGAACCTAGGCTGAATTTCAGTGATTATATACAGCTACAGAATACTTCTTAGTACTAACTGGAGTTGCTCAACAATGCACAATAATAATTAAATGCAGATGTGTCCCAGTGTTGTACTATTTAAACACAAATAATAAAACCTGATGTGTGCTCAACAAGTTCTTCATCTGACCTGTTGAGATATCAGAATATAATTTCTGTAGAATACTAGAATAACCTTTTGTTTTACATATGTCCGGGTGTATTTCAGAGAATGTAATCTGCAGAAAGGCAGAATTGCATTTCTGTAACTGACGCGCGGAAAACGGACTCCACAATCTGTAAGACTGTAAAGTAGGTATGTTTATTCAGCGCTGGGCAGCACGGGGGATAGTCCCACCAAAGTCGTGCGCACCCCAGTGCGGCACTCACTCCAAATATATACAGCAAAGTATTGCATATACATTAGGTTGCACAATACGCCTATACATACGCATGACCTGTCCCCGCTTTGTATTAAAATGAGTTCCAAGAAGTTATTTCCATGAACCCCTCCCATCTGCGCTTGCGCACTGCAGTCTGGTGGTGGTCGTCGGGGGTCATGGGGATGAAGGCTAGTGGTTCCTCTTTGTCACCGCTAGTAACCTTTTGTTCTTGTGCAGACTCAGTTGCTCCTTGACTCTTACCCAAACTGCAGGGTCGGTTTTAGCTGGTTTCTTAAGGCAAGTGYSTAGTTCTTATCAGGAGCTGGCCTTGTAGATAGCTGAGAAACACTGGACTCACACAATAGCTAGAACTGACCTTGTACATAGCTGACAAAGCTATCCTCAGTAGGTAATAAAGCATTAGACATCATCTATTGATTTGATCCTTTGGCTACTATCGAGCATTAAACTACTGGTATACCCTTAACCCCTTGCCTCATAACTGCATTTTTCTTTTTTTTTTTTGTTAATGCTAATGTACGTAAAAGAATGTATGTGTAGAGCAGTAGATTTGCTATAAATGGGATCTGTTTGAAGTCATTGTAAAGGCATGATCTTGATAAGTATAATCTCTCATGAAGAATGTTTGAAATACATCTGTGCTTTATGCTGGTTAAACAGAAATTTGCCGTGCCAATATAAATAAATTGGAAAATGTATTATGGAAAACCTCTATATTGTCTATTGTTCTTGTTGTGCAGGTTTTCAGGGAATGGCACAAAGATCATGTCGGGTTTTACTGTGCCAAGATGAATAAAATCCGTTTTAGTGCCGCAAAGACTGAACTACTAGTATGAAGGTCATGAAACATTGGCATTTGCTCTTTGGCATTGAGTTGTGAAGGGTGAAAAAGACAGTATTAAGTGTGGCACAGCTTCTTAATTCTGTTATCATCCTGAAATAGTGAGGTGACAGAATAGTGATAACCTAAATGTGTGCAGTAGAAAGAGAACATGGTGCAAGTGTAGTAACTCTTAAAGTAACAAAGGTAACATAGAACTTCAAGAGAAAGTTGTTTTTGCTTTAGTCAAAGAAAGCTTTCCAGAAAGTTTTTTTTTTTTCCTGTTGACTAGAGGACAAACAACAATTATGCGTATATTATTTAAGTTCCCTCATTTCCATGTATGTCTTATATCATTTGTATAAGAAGTTCCTTAAATGGTTTAGAAATATATACTGATGTACACTCAGCTGAGTCTAAAATTTGAGCATAAATGTAACTCCCTGAATTTAAATTCAGTGTGGAATTGAATCTATTTAATTTAATTTAATTTAATTTAATTTAATTTAATTTAATTTTATTTTATTTTAATAATAAGAGGAATCAAACATGACATCAGGGATTAGTGAATTAGAAAAGTCTATTTATATACTGTATTCTGGAGTAACTGATAAAGAACAGTGATCCTTATGAATCTAATTAACTTCATTGTCTGACTTTCTAAGAACTTTATCTTATATCACGATCTTAAGTTGTGACTGAGGTCACGCAACATTTTGCTGAATAAGCTTCTATTCATGTCACAAGAGCCAGAGTAAATACAAAGGAAGAACCTTTTCTATTTCTAAAACCTTCTTTTTAGCAGGCTGAGTTGCACAAGTGAGATTATGAATTACTTTAAAAAGTGGTGTTGAATGAGCCTTTTAATACTTAAAAATTGTTTATATCTTACTTATGTACCAAAACATATTACATTTGAATTTAATGATACCAACAACTAGTAAACAATATGTAACCCAGCTTTAGCAGGCTGTTTCTACTCCTGGCAATGACAAAAAAGTGTGGTTTTTTTTTTAATATATACTTTTTTTTTCTTTTTCTTTTTTTTTTATCCTTTCTGAAAGGGTCATCTATAATCACTAGTTTTGAAGAAGCTAGTAAGAGGAATTCTTTATCTGCTAGATAGAATATGTGACCCCTCAAGCAGCAGATCATAAACAGTACATCAATGACTACTGTGCAAACACTTGAAAAATATACTTAATTAAAAAATCAGTTTAGTTTTCTAAGATTCAAAARAATGTTTATATACGAAAGCAAAATATTAAAGAACTTATATGACAGAAGCTTGATCCAAACCAAGTTGGTGGAAATTGTTCTCTTCAGTGGTGTTTACAACAAAATTCCTGTTCACAAATGTAAACCTTCAAGAACTGAAAAGTTATTTTATAAATTATGTAGCTAGTCCTCAGCTTAGTTTGTGATCTACTCTTTTCTATTATAAGATGTAATCTATTTAATGTGTACAGCAAAAGATCACCTGTTTGATTTTTTCCTGAAGCACACTGCAAGGCGCATGTAAACTGTACTGTTGCCATGACATGCTGTTTAGTTTTAAGCTAGTCTTTGTACCAATCGCCAGATACCAAAGAAAGGGGAAATGACGTATGAACTCCAACTTAATGACAGCTTTTCAGCATTTTCACATTTATCAGATGCTACTAAAACATTATTTTCTCAATTATAGAGGTATTCCTATATGTTTGACCTGACCAAAGAAATTTCTTCAATGCATTTCTGTATAAGACATTTTTGTATAATAAAATGATTTATTTATTCATAATAAATGCTTGCATGATCAAAAGCTTAATTTTAAATTTAAAATTCTTTTTTCTTCATTCAGTTAGATTTTTTTTGAAAAGTTTTTTAATTTCCACGGAACGCCTCTTTTCAGGTAAACTATAAATACCTTTGGAGGGGGAGGGAAGTGAAAATATTTGAAAAGAATGAAAACTTTAAAGTGTTATGGAAATTAACATCCAAATGGGTTCACTAACTCTATTCGTTAAGTACCATAAAAAAACAACTTATTTGTACACCAGCAGGAAAATGAGATCCCTACACTGAAGCTGATCCAGAAGTAGAGAGGGTTCAAATGGGAAAGGAATGTTCTTTTCTCAGCAACACATGGTTTCAAGTGAGAGTAGCTGAGAAGGAGAATTTCTGATTCTGTTTTTTACCAATGTAATTGTTAGACTCACTTTCTTTTCAGCCCCAGTATGGTTAAATCACTTCTGCTATATATCTTTTCCTGGGATTCAAAGGTAATCATACACCCAAGATAGCTGCTATTTTCTCTTGTACTCTAAGGAGCTAAAGACAAAGATGAAAACTACCATATTAACATACTTCTTTGTGAATCTTCAGTGAAAATATTTTCTGCATTCACTGAGATTAGAGTAAGGAACCCCTTCTTACTCAGCTGTTTTAACACTATATCTAAGCAATTAAAATGCAGCAATTTTTTTTTTTTTTCTGAGGAGTAGGTAGACAGGAATTTAAGAATCTTGCTTTAGTATTTTTCATTAACTCTGTCAAACAAGTGCTACTGGTTTCCTTCATTTGAGGTTTGCCTGCTAAGTGGAACTTTTAAACTGATCTTAAATACCAGTGTTTTAGGCTGAATAGCAATGATCATTTCGTTATGATCAATTTTGTTAATGTATTACATGCATAGTGCTATTTTGTGAAATTCTGAGTTGTATATACTATTTGTCACACTATCTCTTAATGAGAGAAATTCTTTATGGACTTTATTGTCTCTTCCAAGAACAAACTTTTGAGGCTATGCTGCTTGCATTGCTTACAAATCTTGAAAGTGAGTATCTGTAGAAGATAAAGGTACTCTGACTGAAATTCAGATATATCAAACCCATATTTTTTATGCCACAGCAACAGGAAGCAAGCCTAAACAATTCATACCGTTTCTAATAATTGTTTTTAAAACAGCTCTGTGATTTAATGATCCATATGAGAAAGTGAGAATTTAAACCTCCATGTTTTTATTTCAGTTTTACATTTACTCTAGTGTAAGAAATACAGTAGAAATTTTATTGTCAGAAGGATAAGGAAGAAATGATTTATTTGCAAACTCCATTAATGGTTGATTTCTGTATAGCTTTCTGGTAGCGTTATTACTGCTTAAGGGTACAATTGCAAGGAGAAGATGTAAGCTGATAAATTGGAATTTTGTATTCCTCCATCTAGCAATGAATTAGAAGTCTCATTTTCACTTAACCAGATAAATGGGTGCTATGTTGTAGCATACCATATTGCAATATTGCATACTATGCTGTAAAATTTGGGTATGCTATAGACATAGTCTACTAACTTACACTTTATGACTTCCAGAATAGGAGAAGATATTCATGGTTATTAATATGTTTACATGTATAATACCTGCATACTTTTTTTTCCTGTTCTGTCTCAGAACTAGCACAGAATGTCCCTAAAGTATTTTGGATAGAATGGATTTCTAGAGCCTCTCACTTCACTTCTGAAACATAATTGAGAATGCTAATGTTCATCATTATTCAGAATCCACTTCTATTTTCAGAACCATAACACTTGAGATATTTGCCTTTTCTTAGAATGGGCAAAGCCTATGGTATTTCAATGACTGAATTAGGCTTCATGCCTTGTTAAATGGAATTCTAGCAGCTCTAACTGCAATTATGTGCAGGGAAAATACTTCAGAGAAATTTTTTCACAGTGGATGGAATTTCTGGTTTTTTCACAACTTGTACCAAACTCAAATAACTAGATAGAACTAAATGTCTTTTGCCTTATAAATTAAAAGTTCATTAAATTAGTTTACTCATTCAGAACTTTGTATGTAAATTATGAAAGCCTATACATAATCCCACAACAAAGTTCTGCATTGCCTTCTAATTGCTGGAAAACTATGGGGAAAAAAACCACTGTTTTTTTTTTTTTTTCCTAGAACATACTGGTTTATTGGAGGATAAATGAAAAGAACACACAAATTCTATGTAATGACCATAAAAGTGTATTGCTTTTGAGAGAGAATCTCCTTAAATCCCGCCTTCTGCAGGTTAGCAATGTAATTGTGCTCGGATTCCAATTCAGAGATGTATTGCTTATATGTTTTTTGAAAATGTCTTTTGAAAGTCTACTCAGATGCTTCATTGTCTTTAGGAAATAAACTTCCTAGTTCTAATGGAAAGTAATAATTTCATCAAAAATGTAAGCCAATTTCTTCTTAATTAGTCTTGCAGAAATAGAACAGTATTAACTGCCTTGTGTGTGTGAAGGACAATGAAGTATCTAGCATTTCCTAGTCTTTTCTCTTCTGGATTACACAAAATCAGTTCCTTCAGGCTATACTAAGAGGCTAGGTATTCCATACTTCCTATCATTCAGCCCTGCTCCATTTTTACTTAAAATCTCTTTCTTAAAAAATGGTACAGAAAAATCTCATATTATTTTTTTCCAGTGCAGAATGACATTGAATAGCTATTGTCTGTTTTTCACATAGAGGACACTTGCTAGAGGACACTGTCAGAAAGTCATTTGACATTTTGAAATGGTGAGGCATTCAGACTGGAAACAAAGGTTTTGATAGATATGCTATGCAATTGTTGATCTTCCATTTTGCTTATGATTTCTTCTTGCTAAATGTAGTACTTTGTATTGTTGTCTTTACACTCATTTTGGTGGGATTACAACCTTTCCCCCAGTGTATTAAGGCCATGCTGAATTCGGAGCCTGTACTGAAATCTCAGAGGTCAGTGCTTTCTACATTTTTTAACTAAGGTTAAGATGTCAATAGAAGTGAACAGAACCTAGGATTTTGCTTTTTAGCTTGTTTTTCATTTTCCTTCATGGTGATTTAATTTATCTGTTAATAAAATATTTGCCACATGGAACAATTCATAAAGCCTTGCTGAAGTGAAACTATATCATCTGAATCACGGACTTATTTTATTTATTTATTTTTAGTTATGCAATGGGCCAGATAGCCTATCAAGAAGTTGATAAATCTGATGCTATTAATCTTGTATATCTCATTATTATCCTTGAACTATTAATAATAATTCTGCTTATTAATAATTGGATTTAGTTATCTGGATATCCAAATCAGCCTTCCAGGCCTAAAATCCCTAGGTTCTCTTTAAAAAGAAATAAAAAGAGCTAACCTTGTCCTTCAATCCTCTTTCGACTGATTCATGTTGAGTTTTGTACTATCCTATTATTTGCTCTTCTGGCTTGGCCACAGGCAACTTTTGAAGAGTTCGTTCTACACCATGGAGAAGGAGGAGTCAAGCAGAAAATCTGACAAAAAAGGGAGAGTAGTATGTATGTAGTCTTTGAGTTATACCCTTTCTTCCTACAAGTCCTGGAAAATGTATAAATTTCTACTCTCTTCAGAAGAGTAGAGCTCAGCTTAATACAGGCTCCATATAAATGTGTACAAGTTGAGATGACACTGGAGAACTTCAGAAGGACATTGCATTATCATAGAATCATAGAATAGTTTGGGTTGGAACGGACCTTAAAAGGTCATCTAGTCCAACGTGCCTGCAATGAGCAGGGACATCTTCAACTCGATCAGATTGCTCAGAGCCACGTCCAACCTGGCCTGGAATGTTTCCAGGGATGGGGCATCTACCACCTCTCCGGGCAACCTCTCCCAGTGTTTCACCACCCTCATTGTAAAAAATTTTTTCCTTATATCTGTCTGAATCTACCCTTTTTCAGTTTAAAACCATTACCCCTTGTCCTGTTGCTACAGGCCTTACTAAAAAGTCTGTCCCTATCCTTCTTACAAACCCCTTTAATTATTGAAAGGCCACAATAAGGTTTCCCTTGAGCCTTCTCTTCTCCAGGGTGAACAACCCCAACTCTCTCAGCCTTTCTTCATAGGAGAGGCGTTCCATCCCCCTGATCATTTTTGTGACCCTCCTCTGGACCTGCTCCAACAGGTCCATGTCTTTCCTCTACTGAGGACTCCAGAGCTGGGCACAGTACTCCAGGTCGCATCTCACCGGAGTGGAGTAGAGGGGCAGAATCACCTCCCTCAAGCTGCCGGCCACCCTTCTTTTGATGCAGCCCCGCATACAGTTTGCTTTCTGGGCTGTGAGCGCACATTGCAGGCTCATGTCCAGCTTTTCATCCACCAGTATCCCCAAGTCCTTCTTGGCAGGGCTGGTCTTAATCCCTTCATACCCCAGCCTGTATTGAAACCAGGGGTTGCCTTGACCCAGGTGCAGGACACTTGGCCTTGTTGAACCTCAAGATGTTCACATGGGCCCACTTCTTGAGCTTGTCCAGGTCCCTCTGAATGGCATCCTGTCTCTCAGGCATATCAACCGCACCGCTCACCTTGGTGTCTCCAAACTTGCTGAGGGTGCACTCAATCCCACTGTGTCATTGATGAAGTTAAACAGTACTTGTCCCAATACGGACCCCTGAGGGAAACCACTCATCACTGATCTTCATCTGGACATTGAGCCATTGACCACTACCCTCTGGATGCGATCATCCAGCCAATTCCTTATCCACTGAAGAGTCCATAGCTACAGCTATACATAGCTACAGTTATAGCTACAGCTAGTTTCTCTGGTATGAAGGCCTTTATGTGCTAAAAGTACCTGCTAAACCAGGTGAGGTAGTCAAGGGAAAATTTGTGTGTGATGCTTGACTGGTTAATTATTGCACCACGTGTCTCTGAGATTCCTTTTGCGGAGTATTCTATATGTTGTTGTTAACCCCTAAGGGTAGAGTGCATTGAGGGAACAGAGGCACCAGGGGAATTTTGAAGTGTTCGCTAGTAAAGGGACAGCCAGAATTCAATATGACCTTCATACTAGAGAAATGGTAAGGGCAAAACGAGCCCTTACCATAAAAAGATACTGAGTATTTCTGACAATTAAGTTATGAGAAAAACAGTGAATGACATGAGGTTTCAAATTTACATGGAAACCGAAAACAGCTATTTTTTAATTCAGTCTATTTTATGCATAGTTAGTGTTCCCTGTGCTGCACAAAACATAAAGATTTTTAATCTTCAAAAAGCAGAGAATGAAGAGAACTGTGAAATCTGTAGGGTGGAATGCTTTAGATTGCTTTGTAGCTTACCAGATGTCCTTGAGAGGGTGAACTTGAAGTTTGTGGTCTTTATAGAAATGTGTTCTTTTGTTTTGGTTGGTTGTTTTTTTTCCAAGGAAGTTGATTTTATCAGTGGCTGTAATATACCAACCATTGTTAACATATTTATTTGCATGACATTGCATATTTAAGATACTATCCTACTAATCCTAACAAGCTGCCAGTGGAGTAGCTGTTCTAGCATGCTACTGAATTTTGAAAAAGATAGTGTCTGTATACTTGTCAACTGCACAGCTCATGTGAAACCCTGTTAAGCATTCTAAAATAAGTTTCATGTTTCTCTAAGAGGTATAGAAATACCTATTTTCCTATGACAGATACAGTACATCATAACATTAAGCTTACTTTAAGGTTAAGATAACGAGCCCCATTTATTGTTTGGTTATACCCCCTAGCTATTTAATCCTTCTAAGCAGAAGAAATTAACTAATTTAATTAGGGATCTTAAGGCTGATTAAACGGCTAAAATCTATACATTTCTGTAGCATGATTTGCCATCTTGCCATATTATTAGAATTTCAAATTAGGTCTAAAATATCTCTGTCCTAGTGTTTTTATTAAAATTGTCATGCCTGTGTGTAAAGGTTAGACATATCTGAAATAATCATTRCTTTTTGAATCTGGTAGAGATATATCGGTATCTAGTGATCTCAAAATCATTCTTAGGAAGACTGTGTTTAAGTAGTACTCGGTAACAGTGCTATCTGTCCATTAATAACTATATAATTTACACTAATTTTTTTTTAATAGCCCATAATCTGCCTTTTACATTTATGCTATTTCAACATCCTTAAAAAAGCTTCCTTAAAACTAATTTATGCTTTATAGAGGTAAAGTCTTTGTTTTTCCTCAAGGGTTGATTAATTTGATACATTAATGAAAAAAAAAAGAAAAGAAAGCATTTCTATGTATCGCTGCATTTTGTGTCAGTATTTCTCGGATAGTAATATAATCTATGTTACCATAATGACTATCTTTGTATGTTATCTTAGGAGGTGAAGGTGTGTAGTGTCATAGAACCAGAAAACAATTTTTCTGAGGAATAAATTATATCTTCACTTTACAACCACCTAGAGCACCCTGTGCATCCCTGCTGAYGGGGCCATCCTGGTGGTCCTCTACCAAGAGGGAGTCCAGCTGTAAAGTTCCTTTTTTTCCTCCCACTGCTCGTTAATATGTTCTTCTATGTTAGGCAATGGACAGATATGATGTCTACAATATTGAGGTAGTGCACTATAGAGAGAGAAAGGAATTTTCCAAATTAATCAAATAATAATCCCATCTAGTGAACTCTTCATAATATCACCCATTAAAAATTAAAACTCTGTCCCCCCATTTTGCAGCTTTTCTGTTTCTCAGTTAACACTGTGCATAGCCATGGTCTTCTGTTGTGCCTGTTCCAAGAACCTAAAATATCTGTTGTTTCAGGAGGTGATAGAGAATCAAAGTTTTTCTTGGGATTCTGGGTGGCTTATATAAATGATCTAGCAGTATGTTTCATCTTCCTATCATTTTAACCTTACCACACACAGAGGTTGGCCTTCTGGGCTGCGAGCACATGTTGTCGGCTCATGTCCAGCTTTTCATCCAAATCCTTCTCGGCAGGGCTGCTCTTAATCCATTCATTCCCCAGCCCCTGTTGATACCAGGGGTTGCCCCAATCCAGTTGCAGGACCTTGCACTTGGCCTTGTTAAATCTCATGAGGTTCACACAGGCCCGCCTCCTGAGGTTGTCCACATACCTCTGAATGGCATCCTGTCCTCAGGTGTGTCAACCGCACCACTCAGCTTGGTGTCGTCTGCAAAATTGCTGAGCGTGCACTCGATCCCACTGTCTCGGTCATTGATGAAGATATTAAACAATACTGGTCCCAATATGGACCCGTGAAGGACACCACTTGTCACTGGTCTCCATCTGGACATTGAGCCGTTGACCACTACTCTCTGCATGCGACCATCCGCCCAATCCCTCATTCACCAGACAGTCCACCCATCAAATCCATATCTCTCCAATATAGAGAGAAGGATGTTGTGGGGGACCGTGTCAAAGGCCTTACAGAGATCCAGATAGATGACATCTGTAGCTCTTCCCATGTCCACTGATGTAGTCACTCCGTCATAGAAGGCCACTAGGTTGGTCAGGCAGGACTTGCCCTTGGTGAAGCCATGCTGGCTGTCTCAAATCACCTCCCTGTCCTCCATGTGCCTTAGCATAGCTTCCAGGAGGATCTGTTCCATGATCTTCCCAGGCACAGAGGTGAGACTGACTGACCTGTAGTTCCCTGGGTCTTCTTTTTTTCTCTTTTTAAAAATGGGGATTATGTTTCCCCTTTTCCAGCCAGTGGGAACTTCACCAGACTGCCACGATTTCTCAAATATGATGGATAGTGTTTTATCAACTTCATCCGCCAGTTTCCTCAGGACCCGCGGATGGATTTCATCAGTTCCCATGGACTTGTGCACCTTCAGGTTCCTTAGATGGTCTCGAACCTGGTCTTCTACAATGGGTGGCTCTTCATTCTCCCAGTCCCTGCCTTTGCCTTCTGTGGCTTGGCGGTGAGGCTTGAGCACTTGCTAGTGAAGACTGAAGCAAAAGAGTCGTTGAGTACCTCTGCCGTCTCCATATCCCAGGTAACCAGGTCTTCCGTTTCATTCCGGAGAGGGCCCACATTTTCCCTAGTCTTCCTTTTATCACCAACATACCTATAGAGGCTTTTCTTGTTGCCCTTGATGTCCCTGGCSRGWTTTAATTCTATCAGGGCTTTGGCTTTCCTAACCTGATCCCTGGCCGCTCAGACRATTTCTCTGTATTCCTCCCAGGCTATCTGTCCTTGTTTCCACCCTCTGTAGGCTTCCTTTTTGTGTTTGAGTGTGTTCAGGAGTTCCTTGTTCATCCATGCAGGCCTGCTGGCGTTTTTGCCTGACTTCCACTTTGTTGAGGTGCATCGCTCCTGAGCTTGGAGGAGGTGATTCTTGAATATTAACCAGCTTTCTTGGGCCCCTCTTCCCCCCAGGGCTTTATCCCATGGCACTCTACCAAGCAGATGCCTGAAGAGGCCAAAGTCTGCTCTGCTGAAGTCCAGGGTAGTGAGCTTGCTGTGCACCCTCCTCAGTGTCCTAAGGGTCTTGAACTCCACCATTTCCTGGTCACTGGAGGCGAGGCTACCCTTGAGCTTCACATTCCCCACCAGCCCCTCCTTATTGGTGAGAACAAGGTCCAGCGTAGCACCTTCCCTCATTGACTCCTCTACCACTTGGAGAAGGAAGTTATCATCGGCACATTCCAGGCACCTCTGGGATTGCTTATGCCCTGTCGTATTGTCCCTCCAACAGATACCAGGGTGGTTGAAGTCCCCCTTGCGGACCAGGACTTGTGAACATGAGGCTGCTCCTATCTGTCTATAGAGGGCCTCATCCACTTGGTTTTCCTGGTCGGTTGGCGTGTAGGAGACTCCCACTGTAATGTCACCTGCCGCTGCCCTCCCTTTAATCCTCACCCACAAGCTCTCAGTCGGCTCCCCATCCATCCCCAGGCAGAGCTCCATGCACTCCAGCTGGTCATTGACATCGAGGGCGACACCCCTGCCTGTCTCCCCTGCCTGTCCTTCCTAAGGAGCTTGTACCCTTCTGTTCCAACATGCCAGTCGTAGGAGCCATCCCACTTACTCTACCATTTAGCCTTGAAGATGACAGAACAATGCTGGAGACTTAGCGCTGATTCTTTTGAACATGTGAGTGGGGTAAAATGAATGGAAAGCCCATTTTGAGGCAAAGTTAAGAACTTATTTCTAGGAAAGAAGGTGAAATATTTCTCACACATTTTAAAAATAAAGGGAGAATTTGGAGAAAGGGATTAGGGCTTCCATTTTGATACTCATTCTCTGAACTGCTATTAGCACGTCACAGTTATATTACATTTATGACTTGGTACAATTTGTAGAGCTATCCTCAGCTGAATTAGTCTCAGCTATATCACAGTCTGGGGCATGATTACAGTATTAACATTATAAGCCTTATCCCTGTGTATTGAGCACACTAAGTTTTCGATGAAATAACAGCGTGTCCCTTGTGTACACTAAAATTGCTTAACAGCACCATTTATGCAAATAAATTACAGAGTTAATATATGTAAAGACATTTAATTACTCTACAAAACTGACTTCAATACAATATGCACAGTTATTTTAAATTATAAAAAGGAGATTTTGGAGATTTCTTTGACATCAGTTAGATGAAAGATAATATTTTCTTTTGGCATCAAGATTTTATAAACAGACAATTTTTCAATTCCAAGGTTTTATCAGGTTATGAGAGATAAAAATTACTGACTATTTTGTATGGTTATGTGCAATTTATATAAAAGTTTATATAGTTGAACACCTTCTGTGTGAGCATGTAAATTTAACGTATTTGAATGGCCACTTTATATGATTGTAAACTTTGTCTCTGCTTCATGCTCTCAGGCACATATCTTAGTAGTTTCTGCAAATTGTAATTTACTTCTATGTAATTCTTTTGCATTTAAAATCTGCTAAAATTCATAGTTACGCTGATATTCAAATTGCCAACCAATACCCAACCACTGTTGCTATTCCTTCTGCTTTTTTTTATTAATACTATTAATTAATAGCAGCAAATAATTATTTTAATTGTAAATATTTTTATCTTGAGACTGTAATTAAATTTGAACTTGGGTGGTATTGTAGAAATATATGTCAAAAAATTAGAACCTATCTATCTACAGAAACTCAAATGCTGGTAGTCCATGCACGTGTGCTGTGCAGGTTGAAGTCCTTATTGTTTATCTGTAGTCAATAGTTTACAATATACCAGCATAGGAAAGGTGAACTTCATGGCAGCAAAAGCAGTGGAGTGGAGTTCGGTAAACCATCAAAATGAGAAAATAAATTTCTGAAAAATAAAGGATTTCTAGTTTTGCTGGTTAGCCCCACAGCAATGTGTGACCAGGTAAAAAAGAAAGCAGTCTCTTTAGCAGGCAGATTGAGCTTTTCCCAGTTTTAGCACCCTGCATGAGCTAGACCAACTGTGATTGGTATTTTTGTTTGGGAGAGGCATAAGTAACTAGAGGACACAAAACCTGCTATAACATTCATTTTGCATGTCTGTCAGCAAAGAAGTATGTATACTGGCTGTTAACTCAAGTAGTGTCTTTCCTTCATTGTATCCAGATGCTCATAGCAAAAACGAAATAGTCTGGAATGAATAGGACAAGATTTAACAATCACTTCATATAAATGTACTTCATAATACATTTAATATAGTGCAAGGTCTCTGAGGTCCACAACATAGTGTTAATGTTCACATAGTCTTTATGGACTTATTTTAAAATTATTAATACAAAATGTGTTATTCATTTACCTTTAGATCACATATGTGATGAGCTTCCTTGCCTGTTGGATTATATATGAGAAGATCAAACATCAAGTGCATAACACCCAAAGTATTAAAAAGTACATGAACTAGTCATGAATATTCATACTGTTTTGATTAGTCGTGCAAATCACCTGATGCTATATTCCCTGATTAAATGGTGCAAGGCATTCATATGCAAGTGTAAAAATTCCACATTCAGTGTCCATGAAATGTTCACATAAAAACTATGAAATTATCTGTCAGAAATTACTTATAATGAAGATTAATTTAGCTCCACCAGTCAAATCAGGGTAGACTTTGGCATCATCTCCCTGGACTAGGCAAGAAACTTTTGTTTATTAGCAGGAGCAATTTAATTCTTTGCAATGAAGTGTTAGCCCTTTGGAAGAAAAATGAATAGTGAAAATAAGGCTTCATCAAAAATGCAAGTGCCGTGCATTTTAAAGGATGTCTTTTTCCTTTGCAGTGAAATGATCATAATGAAATCCATAGGCTTGATTTAAGCATCTCTGAAGACCGGTTTCTTTCTGAAACCTCTGAAATCTCTGAAAGTGCATATGGAAGGTGCAAACGCCATAATAAATAATTGTTAAAAAAAGAAGAAAGAAAAAAAAAGATAAAACCCTGGTGTCAAAACTTTTGCTATTCATTTCTTTTTCCTGGTGCAGATAAGGCTAAAAGAACCCCCAACTGTGTAATTGTAATACACCATAGCTGATAAAAAGCTAGTACTGATTTTAGAAAAAAAAGTCCCAAAGCTCGTGTGCCAGTGGTCCTTGAGAACAGTGTATCTGCCATTGTCTTTTATTGTACCAAAACTATATGGAACCATTTCTGGGACAAAATGCTTATAGTTGTATACTTGTCCAAAAACCAAAATCCAAATCCAACTATTTTAGCATTTCTAGGTGAAAAAAATTATTTGATCTCTGGGACTGAGTATATTTGGTGTTTCGTTTTTTTTTTTTTTTTAATTGCTTTAATTTCATCTCTTCAAGGAACTGAAATACTTATAATGATTTTTTTTGCTTAACTGGTGTAGTTTAGAAAGCACACTGATGAGTTCAAACCTATAGATTAGGTCCTATGTCCTACCCAGAAACTCTGACCTTCTGCTGTGTATTAAATGAAACATTTGAAAAGTTTGTAAATGGCTATTTACATTCATCAGTGGGTGACCTGAGTTGTCCTCTGACAGGGGAAAGATTAGACAGTATTTATCTGTAGCTTTTCATGGCTTGCTTTTCAGAGTAGTTTGTATGACATCTGTGCATATGAAATTTATTTACTGTGAGTTTATTCACATTTTAATCCTGGATTTTATCATATTATCATATTAATATGGAAATAGGATTACAAATTCATGTGATTCTCCTTTATAATTTTATTTTTTATTGATTTTTTTAAGGTATTATGTTTTTAGCAGGCATTTTTCAAAGGGTGATTTTTAGGTCTTCTCTCTGTACTTTTTCAAAATGATCCTCTAAGTTCTCCATTTAGGGCAGTTTTCTGCCCTATTTTTCCTTTTTGTTGTTTGTAAATTGTGTCATCCTCTATTCTATCCAAAGCAATTCTGAAATTTCAGAATTGTTCTTGGCCTTTTGTGAAAGAGGTCTTTGTTCAGGAATGTTTTGCTGCAGAGTCAAGAATGTTCAAATAATGAGAATGCTGTAAAAAAACATGATAGAGTGGACTGAATACGAATTTGGCACCAGCATGTTTCTGATCCAGAACATAAGGGATAGAAATATTGTTATATGCTTAGAGTATGTGAAATTTTCCATCACTTATTAACTGTTGCATTTGTATATTTTAATATACTATTTATTTAATAGTAAGTAAAATATTTTTGTCGTATTTAATAAAACAATGTTAATCAAGTCAAAAAATACATATCAGTGAAATATTTAAGATCATCATACTTAAGGAAAAAAGGTAATTATACTCAATATATTCCTGTAAAAGAGATTAATTTTGACAGTATTTTTTGACAGAAAACTTCCGTTTTTGATCAGTTTTAATTCATATTTATTCTGAGGTGGGTGCAGATTTTTGTGTAATTTTCTGATTTAGAAAATATAAGTATTTCAAGGATGCTATAGAGAGAATTCACCTTCCTTTTATGTGCCTGCTCAGTCTGACCATATCTATTTCGTCATAGCTCCTTTTTCAAGGATCGAGTGCTACCGATAGAATTCTATTTATAAGGTGGCCATAAAACAAAGATACATGTTTTATTGTAAATGTATTCAGATTAATTAATTTTTACACAAAAGCCATTCCAAGAAACGTAAATAAAAGTATGGTCCATTACTGCTTATTCTTTTTTTTCTCTGAAGAATCTTTTTACAGGAAAATGTAAGCACAGTGAAGTTAAAAACCAAGATATGAAACTTTGTGAGACTGCTTCATAGAGGGGGGAAACAGGAGAAAAGTCTGCTTAAAATGTCTGCTAAATTCATATAAAACACTTGTTGTGTCATTAGGCACTATCTTATAATAAAGCTATTATAATTTCATTGTCTCAGAGCAATGAAAGTGATACCAGTCCTCTGTAGTAAATTAAAGGTACAAGAATCTATGTCATGGATCATTATACATTTGTTTATGGAGTACCTGGAGCAAGCACATCATTTCACAGGCAAAATCTATGCTCTAAGAAGTTTTGTTAAGTTTTGTTATGTTAAAATTTGCAAACAGTAAAGCCTGAAAGAAACTAATCATAAGAGTAATTTCATCCATTAGAAAGGCTAGGCAAAGTGCAATAGTTAATAGTCCTTAACAAAGAGAGAATTTAAGAAAACAAGGTGCAGTTAATCTGTATGTTCAATTCTGTGGCATCTTCTGCAGTTCTACAGCAGAAATATAAGCTAGATATAAATGTAATGTACTCATTTTCTCTAACCCATTCATGTGAGCAGAATTTTTGCTTGGCCAAACCAACTCCTCATTGCTTACACAACACTATTCACTTTTATTTCAGCTTCTAAATTCTGCCATCTACTTCCTTCATACATTTTCCTACAGACTGTGTAAAGCTTGATTTGAAACTTATTTCTAGCATCTGTTGTGTCATTCATTTAGCGCTGTTCGTTTATTTCATCCTTTATTAACACTGGTGGTGGTAGACTGACACTGAGGACTTTGATATTGCACCGTCATTTCTCCAGTGGAAGATGAAAGTCCTTTCTTTCCTCTCCTCTGGACCTCTGGCTTTTTTCCTGCATGTCAGCACTCGTGTTTCTCCACATGGATGCTCAAGTCCATGGCTAAGACAGTTCCATGAGTAATATGTCCAACTTGCTGTGACAGTTTGGTGGGGGCTCTCTAATTTTTTTTTTTCCCCAAATTATGCTCAAGTTGATATTTAGCTTTTGCTTTTTTATTACTTTTGTTTGTTTTGTTAGTTGTTTTTTTCTTGGTTTATTTACTGAGCAAAGGCCTTGATGACTGTAGAACTTTTAAATAGTTTTCCAGCATCTGGGTCATGTATCCTTTTTCCTCATTAACATTTGGTTAAAAAGATAAATCAATTTAGAAAGTGTTTGATAGCTTATTTGAGACAAGAAAGGAGTAGAAGGCAAATAGGAGTCACCTACTCTTATATTCATACCACTATTGTATTATATGTGATAGTGTAAATTTTATTTTCAAGGGATTTTAAAGGTTTTGCTGATATTCTGACTACTGTTCATTATTATCTACTAGTGTAGGCTCTTGCATATGTCCTGTGGAAGGCCTTTTGGAGGGCCGGACTGACAAAGAGAAAGACACCAGAACAGTCCTTCTCACTTAGAAGAGATATTTGCATGGGAGGAGAGAGAAGGGGTACTTACATATACTAAAAATGGATACCAAGTGTTTGTAATTTACTTTTTAAACTGCATTTTGCATGGAAGTCATTGCTCAGAGAACATATTTGGTTTTGAAGATATTTTTCCTCTCAGTGCTCTACAATTTGCTCTATGTATTAAATTTTCCATCCTTTCTTGGAATCAAACGTGATGTCAGCTACCACCACACGATAACTGTTTCGATCAGCCAATTGCCTGATCCATTAGAGCAACTTATGTTCTGAGATTGGTCATAGGGACTCACTATTCTTTTTTTCTATACCACTCCTTTTAATTTACACAAGACATACTGGTTGGGGATTTTTTGTTTGCTTGTTTTTTTAGAAAAAGCATGATTGAGAAAGCCATTTTCTGAACACATAATTCTTGAAAAAGCAAATGTGATGTCAACCAAATTTTTTGAGTCAGATGTTAATCTTTTTCATCAGTAATAATTATGTTGTGATCTGTAAAATTACCAAAGACTGGTTAAGAATAATTTTGCAATTCAGAACGAAGAGATACTCAGTTCTTCAAGTAAATAAACAAATTTGTAGTGACTAACAGTTGATAGTCAAGAGTAAGGAATATTTTTGTTTTATGTACTTTGAGATGTAATAATAATTGTAGGTGTTTCTCTTCATGCTCATTGGTAAAAGACAGGCACAACACTTTCTTATGGCTTAAGAAGGTCATTATTTTAAAAAGTGTTTTATTTGTTTTATATTTGGGGCATCTATGAACTTTTTCTAGGATATGCAATAGACTAATCAAACTTAGATGTTCTTTGCTGCCAGATTGCTTTTATACCACTGCTAGCCAATCTTTACATTGTTATATGTATGCCGCATACAGAAACAGTTATATTAATAGTGAACTCTATTAATTCCACTGGCAAATTCAGAATACTTTCGCCCGTGACCAAGTAAGGATGCTTTCAAGAAAAGATTGAAAGTTGTCATGAACATTTAATTGTATGTGGGAAAATTAGCTTTTTCTTGCTTTGCAAGTGTTCCTAAAACGTCATTCAGACCTTTGCAGCTATGCAAAAAATACGGTGGCATGGTAAACATTATGAAAGACACAGTCAGGATTATAATTCTGTACTATTTTTTCCCGTGGTTATAGGGAGGTAGAAGAGGTATTGCTTTCTGCAAAACCTTTCCACACTTTGCCAACATACATTTTTTTCTATTAGAAGCAAAACAGGGCAGGCCTGTTAGGGTGTTGGTAGCTCTGGATATTTTTTCTTCTCCTATGTGAATTGAGTTCACAGGTGTTCTGTATAGTCTACGAAGCACTGTGACTGCTGAATTCCTACGAAATTCAAGAATATTTGCTGAATGACATTCCCATATGTACAACAGTAATGTTTTGAGTGTAGTCCCTGATGGTCTTCACAGATATAAGCAGGACATGATTTTGGAGAGAAATTAGTGTCTTTTATTAGATGTTCTGGTATGGTTAAGAAAAAGCAGACATACTTTAAGCCATTCAAGCATAAGGTTCAGGGTTTTTTTGGAAAAGTGTTGTTTTGTTGTTGTTTTTCCTTCACCATCTTCCTTCACTATTTTTCCTTCACCACAGTGGAATGTCCTATGAGGAGCGGCTGAGGACTCTGGGTTTGTCTAGTTTGGAGAAAAGGAGGCAGAGGGGCGACCACATTGCTCTCTACAGCTTCCTGAGGGGCGGAGGTGGAGAGGGGGGTGCTGAGCTCTTCTCCCTGGGATCCAGCAACAGGACATGTGGGAATGGTTCAAAACTGCACCAGGGGAAGTTTAGACTAGACATTAGGAAGCATTTCTTTACCGAGAGGGTGGTCAAACCCTGGAACAGGCTTCCTAGAGAGGTGGTCAATGCCCCAAGCCTGTCAGTGTTTAAGAGGCATTTGGACAATGCCCTTAACAACATGCTTTAACTTTTGGTCAGCTCTGAAGTGGTCAGGCAGTTGGACTAGATGATTTTTGTAGGTCCCTTCCAACTGAAATAGTCTATTCTCTCTGATGCCTKGGTAAGAGTTATTGCCTTACTTATTTTTCAGAGTCATTTGAGTGTGTAGGATTAATTTTATGGGATATTCTGCCATAAAAACATATTGTGTGATCCATATCCCATGTATTTGTGTTGAACAGTGGTCAAAAGACAGCATATTATACAAAAAACCAAACCAAAAAAAAAATCAGAAAACACCAAAAAAACTAAGAAAAAAAGTATTATATTACTACAGAAGTGTACATAATGAGTTAAAATATCTAGTAAAATTTAAGGCTAATCTCCACTGGAACTGCTTGGATTTTAGCCCTGCAAAAAACTGAAAGTGCTGGAGTTGGTTTATCCTGTATGTTTTCCAACGTATGGTGGATAACTGAATTAAAAATTATAAATACAGAACCTAGGCATGGAATTTCAAATTTTCTCAAAGTTTTTAATCTCCAGAAATGAATGAATGAATTGAGCTGACCACAATTTACTGTATCTGCATTTTGTATATACCATATATTTTAGTCTGGCATCAGACATACAATGAAAAAAGTACTACTTTCTTCATTCCAACCTTCAATGTTTCAGACAATTTAATCATTGTAAGCAAGCATCTTGTAATTTCATATATGTATAAAATCCATAAAATAGAAATATAAAGCATTTAAATTATAAAATATACAGGGATATAAATTTTACAGATTTATATAAAATACCTAAATTAATCTGTTTCTGTATTTATGGCTTCAAAAAATAATTAGGATGACTTGCTAGTGACTTTTTAATAGCTATTTTTCTGAAGATCTTCTCTAAAACCATCAGAGAAACTGGTAATACATAGGCAGTAGTTACTGTTGAATATGCTAATTTCCTCACTGCTATCCTGTTTTTTGTATGTGGAGAATGAAGTACCGGTAGCTGGTAGTCCTATGACACTGATTGTTTCCCAAACAGGTTTTCAGAAGGTAAAGTAGAAACTGGTTTTACAGTGACTGGGTAGGTAATTAGGGCAGCATTCATCTGTCCAGTGGTATAATAAATACAATATCATCATATCATTATCATATCATATCAAACAATACAATGCAATACAATACAATAATAATCTATAATAAATCTGCACTGATGACCCYCTTCATATCAGTGTTCTGTGTTGAAATGGTTAATGCTCATGTCTTCATTATGTTGAAGTCAACAATTCATAGCTGAAATTTCATATTTAAACATCATAAAAGTAGAAGTCAAATACTGAAGTATTTTCACAGTGACAGATGTTGCATATTTCACTGTTGTAGTCTTCTTGCAAAATGTCTGTTTTACAAAGACAGGTTTGGCTGTTTTATCTCTACAGGTGAAGTAAAATTTCAACTTTCTGTGCAAGATATGTATAAACTTAGTAGCAGTCAAATGAAATATAATTCTTAACAGCAAGATGAAAATGTATATGATGTTCAGTGAGATAAAGGAAGGTATCTTCATTTGCCTCTGTGTAACACTATTGTATTGTTCTAGTGGGCTGCGTGAGATTTTAATACAAAAGATAATTACAATAGTTGGAAAGATATTGCTGTGCTGCCCTGGACCTTTTGCCTGTATTAAAAATGAGAATGCTGTATACCTTCAGTAGATTAAAAGGTAGGTATTCAGAGTGAAGGTTAGCCAGTGTTAGGGCTGTTAGCAAACTCAGCATCAAATTATCTAGCCAGGTAAAACACGTGCTTTTTTTAAGTTTGCATTGTGAGACTTTAAGCACTGCTAACAATTCAAGGTGTTTATGAGACAGATTATTTTTTCTTTCTTCAGCAGTTATATAAGTTTTTCTCTTGTGAATTACTGTATTCATGTACATATATATACATCCATGTATATCTGTATAAATGTCTGTGTATGTAAGCAGATATATATTTATTTGAGACACGGCTACTTTTATTTTACTAAGGATTTCTCTTTATTGCAATAGATGGTGTTATTGAAATGAGAAAATCTGTTGTTAGCATCAAGTACTGTTTCTAGCATTATGAAGTCCCTTCTTAAAATACATCTATTAATTGCATCATAAAAATCCTAAATCAAAACTCCTCTGAAGAAACTGAAATAATGAAAGGACCAAAATACATAAATTCTGATATGCTTTTAGCTGTATTGTTTTTTCTAATACCTTGATACTAATATCTGTTCCTTTCTTTTTTATTGTGATTTTGTGCAGAAAATTTGATTTACATATTTTAGGAAGAAGATTTCACTTGCTTTTTGAAAGTAGAAATAATGTTTCCTACTTGAAGCTCACAAATAATTATTCCTCAAAAATGCAGAAAAGTTGAGTATCTAAAACCTGTAATTTTCTTTTAACATGTCGAGTTAAAAGAGTTGGGCTTTCTCACAGACACTTTTCCTGCACTTCCACTTGCCGAAATGTGAAAGATTTGCGTAAAGCCTCTGAGGAAAAGACAGATCCTTGTGTCATGCTTTGCTTGTGATAGAAAGATCAGAAGGTATTTGAAAGCACAAATTTTCAAACTATGTAAAGCAGCCATTCTTGAGTGATAAAACAATGTTACTGACCTCTTTAGGCAGCTTCATAATGGGGGAATGTCACCCTAATTTCCCCCCCTGGGTGCGTCTTTCGTATGTACAGCCCTTTCTATCATTTACCTTCAAAAAGTTGCCATGAAACCTTTCCATTATTCCCAAGAATAACTCCAGGTTCCATTTAATGCTATTTTTTGTCTTTTATCTCTCTGAATCTTCTTCATCCCAAGGAGGTATCAGGTACATTTCCTGAAGTGAGATAGGCCATTAAATATCTCCCCAGGACAGAATACTTGTTCTTTATTAAGTCCATAAAAAAAGTAATAAAATAAAGATGTGGAAGACTACTTTTTTCCTGATAGGTCAGGGCGATCATCAAAGAAGCAGACATTGTATCTAACATCTTTCTTCCCTAGGGTGCATTCCTGTTCACTCCACAAAACTCATAATACTAGGGCAGAAAGACTTCTGGCCTCATTCGATAAATTTTGAAGACTCTAAATAGAACTGTTCTGTGTTAAGTGGATATTTTGACATCAAGATACACAATAGCATATTCTGTTAGATTTTTTTTTAATATTTTGAAAACTAAATACTTGCTTTCATAGTTTTTTAAAAATATACCTTCAGATACTTATTTAAAGCAATGTTATCATGCATTCTTAAGCCAATGTACAGTTAACTAAATCACCTGTGATTTAAAAGCATGCATTTTTAATGAAAAGATGTAGTAGGATTTTCAAGTAATTTCTTAAAATTGATTCGATTAAAAAATATTATATCTGTCTGGAATCAGACTTACTAAGGTCACCTACATGTTCTATATTCTCTTATGCCTTATATGATAAAAGGCTACATAAAGGTAGCAATATGACATTTGCACAGCTTCATCTTTCTGTAAGCTCCCAATGGAAATTTAAACTTTTGAGTTACACCAGTAACTCTTTAACCAAGGTGTCCAAAATGCTAGTTCCTGGTTCAAAAATCAGAACATTACTTTGAAAGGGACAGTAACAGTACGAGAACAGCTACAGAACTAGGAAACTTGTAAGAGTGGAAATCCTCTCGTGCTTATATGCATGGGAAACTTATGAGGGGTGGGGAGAATGGAGAAGGAGTACAGATAGACGAGAGAAAGGATTGGCTAAACCTTGGAGAAATGATACCTGATATAATAAACTCACAGAAAAAATAGTATATTTGATTCTACAGACTCTTAGCTGGAAATAAGAGCTCAGTATTAAGTGACTACACACATTTCTTTTTAGTAAAGCTCATAAGAGAACGGAGAGGAGAGAACTTAGGTTTTTAGTTATGTATAAATCTATAGTGCACAGTAGATGACTGGGATGATAGTACCACAGTGATAATGCAAATAGAATTATTGTCATTGCATTTATTAAAGAAACCTTGGAAAGGTGGCAAGAATCAAACAGGCTGCACAGCTGCAGAAGGTGATTATATACCCATTTTCATGAGGAAAATACAAAACTGGCAGAGAGGAAAAGGACTTTGATAACAGAGCTGTATTTTGTTGTGATACATTTTGAATGGCAATGAACCTGAGAGCAAACTTGACAGAAAATTGTGCAGAATCCCTAAACTGAGTTGCCCTCAGGGCATACAAAATTGGGTGATACCTAACAGTAACTGTAGTGCAATAACTATGCAGGATACTTGATAAGTGACAGGTATATTACAGACATTAATTAAGTGAGCAGGAGTGAAATCCTGCCAGCTACTGAGCATTTGATATGGCCTAATAGCAACAAATCCCTCTCACTCACTTTTTAACAACAACAAAAAAGTTCAAGATGTGTTTCTAGCTTCATCAGAGGCACCAATTAGCTGTTTGTGGTGTCTGTTTCTCTGCAGTTTTCAAGAACAATTGTATCATTAGAGCATTAAAAATGCAGTGTCGGCAGGAAATAGAACAATAGCTGCAAGCAAAAAAAATTACAAAGCATAGAGACATTATGTGGTTTTTGTCCTCAGTGTGGTGCATCTTGGACAGCATTTTTCTTTTTTCACTGCAAGGAAGAAATGGAAGATAATTTAAGTCAGAAAAACCCAAGATTAGGAGGGCACCTGTAGGTAATCTGAGAGGTCCAACACCATTTTATTACTGCTACTCAATTGTTTGCTTTTAATATTTTTTTTTTTAAATTAGGCCCTCTTAAATTCTCTTGAGGAAACTTAGGAAGAATATAAAATCTCACAAAAATACATTGAAACAGTAGTTACTCTGTTCCATTTCCAGATGACTGGAGCACAGCAGGAGTTGTCTCTGTTAGGATGTTTGAAACACCTGACAGCATGATTTTTTCTTCCAGCAAACTTAACATGGTGTAAAAGCCCTAAAATCCTCATTTTGCTTAGATTAATAACTCCCCTCTCACATTTTCTGGGTCTACAGAATACTACAATATTGTCTTCCATTTGGTCTGCCTTCACTAAACCCTGAGCACACTTTCAGAAACTGTTCCTCAAATCATCCCTGTGTGATTATATACCACATAAAATCCATGATTGTGGATGTACACTTGCATTGTCTTCTCCCATATACTTTTCCTGGTGTGTACTGACAGTGAATTTCGTTTAGCATTTTTCCACTCCATTACTAGTACAATATTGGATCATTTTGTGAGTCATCTTAATTGTTTCAATTTTGTTTACCCTCTGTATCAACAGCACTCTTGGATGGCTTCTCTCCACTCCCTTTCCCCAATCCTTAAAAAATACCACAGGACAAGTTAAATCATAGTATAAATACCTTTGACTTTCTGTGTTAATCTCCTACCTCTTCTGAAACTGACCCAATCCATGCCCACACAAAATGCAGACTTTGGCATGACAAAAGCATACCTGCGTATGTTACATTTCATATAATTCCTGTACTTTAGGGCCCCTAATGAATACATTTCTGACTGGCGAAGAGATGGAACAACCTTTTTGTGCTGGCATAAGGGGATATATACCCCACTCCAGCTGAAAAGCTGAGCCACTATTATGTCGAGAAACTAATTTAAGACACTGAGTTGGTCCAAATGAAATGTATTTTCTTAAACGTTCTGCGGATGGATTTTTGCAACTGAATGTACCAAACAGTGCACAAGGCAGCATTTAAAAAATAAACTTCATCTCTAAAGCAACAAAACCCCTGCTACCCCTGTGCTCTGTAATTTAATTAATCCCTCATGAATTCCGGATTAAATTGCAATGAAGTGGACCCACTGAATCTATCAAGGAAACGGTCTATTGTATTTGTCACGTTCCCTTTAGATTTCTGTGAACGGTGTGTAGAATGTTCCGGAAGGTGGGAATGTCTTTGAGGCACAAAGTACAGGAATTATAATTTTGTACCATCGATTCAGAAAAAGTTTCCTATTCTAGTCTGAATGGGGTAGCATAAATGAGGTACAATTGATTGTATTTAGGAAATGAGGGTACAGAGGTAAGCTGGAGTCAGTTAGTAGGCAAATATTAAAATTGTGGCTGTCTTGTAGTATTATTTCATGGCTCATATTTTAATGATATGTGGTTTTAATTTGTGTTCTTCAGGGTGGAAATTTGTTTCTTTCCCCTCCAACTTGACATTACAAATAGCATAATTTCAGAAATGTAGGACGCTAAATGCTAAAATGCTTAATTGCTGCAAGAATCTAGCTTCACAAGTCATATGTGTTATCAGGGTAAGGCAACAGGCTTTCTAAAGACTTGTACAAGAAAATAAAAAAGCCATCAAAGAATAATAAGAGACTCATTAAGGTATATTGATTCCAGGAAACTAGGAGATGGGAGTGGAGAGACTTCAGCAATTAAGTTGGACTGATGGCATCTTACTTAATTGTACTACCATTTGCAGTGACCAGCCAGCCAAAAACATTCATTCCTGTAGGAATTTTGGTAATAATGTTTATGGTAATGAAAATATCTTCTGCATCCATGTAGGTGTTAATGATGACTTCATAAATAGGGACCAGTACTTTCAGCAGTAATTTAAGGTGTAGAGGAATTACCTAAGCAGCATATTCTGACATGAAAAGAAATGGTTTTTGCCTTTGCTAAGGCATCTTTCCATTCAAGAGTATGAAATACATAGCTTGTAACTGACCAATGGACACCATGACTAACAAACGTCCTTCAGTTATTACTGCTATATAACAAAAATGATATAGTATACATTTCAGCTGTACTTTCAGTAATACATGATGTTCTATTAAAAAGTAACAGGTTTTGGGTTGGTTTTTTTTGTTCTTAAGCAATAATGTGATACAGTGTGACTAGTAGTATGACTCACTAGTCTTTTAAATGTAGAGCTGCAAACTGAGAGTATTAGAAGTTCACTGTAAGACAGTATTCTCATTAAAAATAAAGTATCTTAAAATGTGTTAATCTGACCTATATATGTGATTTGCTAACAGAGAACATAGGTGTGTGTGTTTCTTTCAGCTCACTTAGGGTTCTTTCCATTGCAGTTCCTGGCCCATTTGTTTACGTTCAGCCCTCTTAGGGTAGAAACATGGGTTCAAAGACCTTCTCGTAAAGACTATTTGCTCATAAACAGGTAGCTGGTAGTCCTGTAATCCTAGTTAAAGTCCTCTCTAGAGGACAAACTGTCTCAGTGGGAAAGTTCTCATTGCAGTGAAATTATTGGGGAAACTTTGAAATTTATCTAGACTCCACTGTCATGAATATTCTTTATTTTCCAATAGCATTCTATTCAGTGAAGTTGGTCACTGGCAGTTCTCTATGAATGTGTGTTGTGTTTATGGCTTATTTTAGAAGCTTAAAAGAGGTTTTAAGTGGTTGGTTTTGGGTTTTTGTACTTTTTTCCCCTGAGACCAACATTTCTGATCTAACAGCAATATTTGTCAGTTCTGTAAAATCCACAGACTCTGATATGAATTTCAAAAGTACTGTCAAATAGACTCACAGTTAATTAGATAGCAAGGAGATGGAATTCCAGCATGTGGTTTGGGTGCTGTAATAATAACTCTTATTTCTCAGTGATGTTCAGAACACAGCAGTACAAGTGTGATTAATCTAACCAATAGCTTTTCTACCAAGAAAATGGATTTAGAATTTAAATTTTTAAAATATAGCTCCTGTCCAGAAGCTATGGCACTACTCAAACGGAGTCATTCCAGTGCTCTGTCAGCTTCAGTGTGCAAAGTGCGGAGAAGGTTGTCTGAAAGCATAGCATCTTTATCAATTCTGCATTCTTCAGTGGAGTTGTGGCTGGCTGGTGTTTATTTTTGCTTGCATCTATTCAGGACATTAATATACCTGAACTCATCCTGCACTATTCCAAAATGTGTTTTTTGGGGGCTATTTTAATCTTGTAAGTAGATATTTCACTATCTTAGTCGAAGGGCTGGAAAAGACTGTAAATATGTCTAGTTCTTTCAAAATGAGTTGTCATGTTTGCCCTTCTCTAAAAGAGCAAGACTCCAACAAAGAGATTAGAAACAGATGTGGCTTGAAAGAGTTGCTTTCTGAAAAAAATAACCAAAAGTTCATGTTAATGGATAGTCCATATGCATATTCTTTATAGTAGCACAGTTTTCTGAAAGCTAATGAGGAGAGATTTACAGCCCCCAAAAAAGCCCTGTAATTATTCTCTTAGAGCATGCTTACCGATCTGTTCACTCTGAATGTCTAGGCAAGTAATTTTGAGCCTGTTTGTAATTCCACAGAGATCTGGCAGCTTTTCCATGATGATCAGCAAAATATTAAATTTAAGTAATAAAAATTTATTTTTTTAACCTAATATCTGCTTTCCAAATAATTTTCTTTCATTTATAATGTCCAATTTTGACAATTATGCCTGGACTGAAATGGCTATTATTAGTAGGGCAGTTCAGAATAGTATCATTTATCTATGGAATTCCTCTAAGATTTCTGTTCTGTTCTCAACTTTGCATACTGTACTTAGAGGAATATGTATTCATTTTTATCTTCCAGATGAGCTGAACAGACTGATTTTTATTCTCTATTTCAGTCCTGCTTTTGTTATGGTTTAAATGCACAGTTGCCTGGTGCTGGCCAGTATCTTCAAGCTAAGCCCAAGTGAGGAAGTGTTCAAAGCATTGGTATCATATTTTATTTTAAAGGAGACATTATTTTAAAGATGGAACTATATGCAATATATTAATTTAATGACAGGGATTTCACTCAGCTTTGCATTACTTTTCAACTTTGTTTAGCTTAAGTTTTCACTGTGATGGTATACTATTTATGAGAATTTGATGACTTTTTTAAAAACAGTTTTTGATTTTAGAGTTTTACTGTTACCTGAAAATTGGGACGTTAAGCTCCTTATTTCAGGCTATTGTGCTTGGAACTTTAACACGGATTCCAATGTTGCTTTTGAAGACTGGGTTTTAAATGCAATTATATTTCACAATACTGTGGGTGGGGTCAGAATTTACTCCAAATAATTGAATATTTATAGATACTGGTGGTATTACATAGCGCTGCTGTGCCTTGGTGTACACTAGTAGGTTTTATTTTTCACTGGAAGCTGCTGACTATCCTGTGGAAACGGACTGTGCATTCCAGCTCATTTAGTTAAAAGGTCTGGCCTTTTCACTGTTTTATCTCTTTTTATATGAAAAGTCTTATGCAGTGTGATTGATTCTTCTTGGTGCTCCAGATGTCCTCTGGAATCCTGGTTTCTAAACCAGGGAGGCCCTATGGACCCAAGATATTGGCAGAAAGTATACAATTATTTTTCCAAATTCTGTTAGTATAAAAATCTATGTGCTTGGAACTTAGGTACTCCATGAAAGGAGGAGGTTTTGGAGAAGGAAACATCTGGAAGAGTGATTAATAAATTAGCAAGGTTAATCCATGTATAGAGGGTAGGATTTTTCAGAGTCTCCTGAGCTAGCTGAGGTGGACTTTTTCAGTGGTAGGTGCTGTTGAGTTAAGCAGTTGTGAGTGACACCTAATTAAAATAATCCTGTTCACATACTACCCCACTCTAATGCAATATAAATATTACCTATATAGCCTTTGAATCTTGGAGAGATTCTGCAAAATATCTACATTAAATGAGCTTATATTGTTTCTTCCTTTTACATAGTGTTCTAGAGAAATTAAGCGACTAGGATTTCTTGAGAAAAAGAACATACTTTACCAAAAAGTCAAAAAAATTTAAATACAAACCCTTCTTAACCTTCAATAGGATATTTCCAGAAATAATCCATATACTAGAAATGCAATAGGATGACATTGAACTGTTAGAAACCTAGAATTGTAGAATCATAGAATGATTTAGGTTGGAAAAGACCCTTAAGATTATTGAGTCCAACCATTAATCTGACACTACCAAATCCATCACTAAACCATGTCCCTAAGTGCCATGTCGAACTTTATGTTTTTGCTGCTCTGGACTTTAATCATGTGCCAGAAACTGGTTCCTAGAATGTAAATGGCTCTTGACTAATAATCTAAAAATGCTGTTATGCAGCAGGCAAAGCACTGGAGCCAAAACCCCATTGCTAGAGAAAACACAATGGGATAAGTATTTCCAGATATATTTTTTACACTATGTACAAGTACATTTGTACACCTTTTTTTTTTTTTAWTTTTACACACTAAAACAATACAAGCCATATCAGAATGTGGAGCACTGTGAAATACTCGCATTTAATATAAATATTTTATAGTTTTGATAGATAGGTTTATATGGTGTTAGATTGCAAAAATTTATGGTAACAGTCAAGCAGCCAAGGTGGGGCTTCAAAGCTGAATAACCTTTTTGTCGAAGATACTTAGACTGAAGTGAGGCTGTAGTCTGTGAAGATACATAATGATTACAGTGGCTCTGAGGATGAAAGTACTAGGTATGGTAGTGCCCACATTCAATATCCTATAGAAAATTCAACTCTCCAAAATTATCTTTCTTCAGCTTAGAACTTCATAAAATTATTTGTTTGTGATTTGGAGAATATTTACCAACATCTCAAGGAAAAATGTAGTTTGAAGTATTCAAAGACATGAACTATAGTCTTCTATTACTGTATTTGGAATATTTGCTATCATTTTCATGAAAAATGTTGTATATAAATTGAGTACAATCTTAAAAGATTTTAGATAAATACCATAATGCAGGGAACAGTATAACCACTTGACAGAAAAGTAAATGGTTTAAAGATTAAATAATTTCTAAATTGTCAGAGTGAAGCAATGAAAGAGCTGGAACCAAAACTTAAGAATAAAGTGGTACAGAAATATGTGTCCTGAAGGAGGGGGAAAACAGTTTTTGACAATAAAATATGCCAAGATTTTACCATGAAAACTGCAAGATAAGAGTTGTGTGACATTTTCCTCTTGACCTGTTGTCTTGTTATACTGTTAAGTCCATGCCAGTGGACTGTTTTTTTTCTATTTTTGTTTCCAGTTCTTGGGTATTTTTTATTTTTTTGACATGAGATGGAAATTGTAAGTTTGAAATAGATTTTTGTAATTTTTTAATCATTTTAATCATTTTCATAAGTAAATTTTTAATCATCAGTCCTATTTGGAAGTCCTCGTCTTTTGTTTCCTGTTGAACAAGAATGCACAATTAGGGATACAAAGGTTTCCTATATGTCCTTTTCATTGTGTCAGGTAAATTAATTAGGAAATTACTGAGTAATCCTTCTACAAACCTAAGTAATCACGAATGAACATAGATACCTTTTGTCCACAGAAGCAATTATTTGCAAGATAGGCATATGCCAATAGTCGTTTATCACGCCTCTTCTGCTACTTACTTCAATGCGCTCAGGGATGATTAGGGCGATGAATTTGATAATGCCTCAGAAAGAGTCTGAATCTTTAGAAGAAACATGCATGATATCAAAACAGCAATGCGCAGTGCACTGCATCCCAGAAATTTAACGTGTAATGTTCTGAGAAGAAGAAGAGTTGATTCACCAGGTTTGGTTGAACCATTTAGGAAATAACATTTGCTGAGCAAAATGGCTATTACATCTTCAGCTAGAAACAGTCTAACTCGGTGATAAGTGTAAAACACAGTAAATGTCCACAGCTATTAACTGTGTATTAGCTAAGGTAATGTGTGGGCATAAATCATTCCAATGACAATGTTAGCTTCAAACCAATCATAAACTCAGATGAAAATTGTTTATTATTACTGTGCTCACCTGTAGAGGGGTTTCAGGTGGTTATATTGCTATGACAATTCAGTGTTTCCTGCTACCTTTTTAATAGAAAGCACTGTTTCACAATACGAGAAAAACACCTGAACTTTTAGTAACATCTTCATTTTTAAGTTAATGATGAAGATGCCCTTGCATCCAAATTGCACAATGATGATCATTTTCTTAAGTTAGATGAAACCATTTTTGGGGTAACTTCCTTTGAAAAAACATTTTTTTACTTTTGTGTTAGTCCTTTTCCTGATATATTTGTACTATGAATTGCACATGTAACTTTTACCAATTTAATTTTTTTTTAACCAGGCTTTTTTTTTTTCTTTTTTCCCTTTACTGAGCAAACAAATGTAGTTGTCGGCAAGATAAAGCATGTCAAATTTGGCTGTGGAATTGACTTGCCTCTTCCCTGAAATGTTGACTTATAAAAATGCATAGCAAATATTTACTGCCGCAGAACCAGTTATTCTACATGACTGTAAAAATTGGTGATTGTGTCTATGACACCTGAAGCTCTATTAGAAAATCGGAATGGAATAGGAAATTGAATAAAGTATTTGGAAGCTGTGACAAAGTTGTATCAAATATTTTACTCTGGTTTCATAACTGTATTTTGTGACTTATTAAACTTAGGTAGATTTTGCTCTGCCAGTTTTGTTGAATCATAAACAGCAGTTCACTAGCAGACACAATGGACCAGTTTTCAAAATTGTCTGTCTGAAGTACACATACAAAAGTGCTCTTAAGTGTGAAGGCTGTAATGAGTTTCCCATTATAACAACACTTTTTATTGCCATACTACAATACATTAGCAGATATCACTATACTCTGCAGCTACTAATGATTTGAGTCCCCCAGTGAAAAAATGTTGCTATTCCTGTTTCACAACACATGAAAGAAAGAGTAAATATGACAGAGATTACCTACCCTCTAATGACAGTGTAGGAGTTGGAGAGGTGAATCAACTAGGGAGGAAAGTGTGTGATTTGAAGCACTTTTTATTGATACTGATACTCAGCAGCTTTCTCATTGCCAGTTCGATGGACACACCAGGGAAATTGTCCATTCAAAATTGTTTCTACTTTAAAACAAATTATCTCTGCAGGTCCATTGTACCAAACTTGCAAGACTCCCTTTCCTTACTTATACTACCCACAGTTTTGCCAGACTCTGTAACCCTTTCAAGAAAATAGTTTCCAGGCTATATTTCTGCCTTAGCGAGCTTGGAAGTCTGGCAAGTTTTCCCATCTGTGTTTGTATTATGCAATATGCTGTGTAGCATCAGTGAGGTTGGAAATTCAGTGTTTCCCCCCACTGCCTTCCAAAATTGTTACTGAATTTAAATCAACCTTCCCAGCCTTCCCTCCACAATAAATTGGACTTTTTCTGATGTTCAAATAGCTATTCTACTGAGCACTGATGCTGCTTTCATACTTTAAAGGCAAGATAATAATGGCAGCATGCATTTTTTTGCTGTGCCTTTGAGAATGAACCGAAAGTCAGTGAAATTACTACGTAACTGAAACCTCCTTCCTACTGATAACTGTACCCTTGGAGAGAAGTGGACCCCAGCCACCAAGCCTACTACCAAGACAAAACCTTCTGTAGAAATTGTAAGGACAAGCTGGGAGCCATCTTCCTTCCTTATACCCTTTTCTTTCACTCAGCTAATGAAGGAAAAGGCAAACGTGGCTTTATCATTAAAAGAGATGCGGATTTGGGGAAGGAGTGAGTCTTCAGGAACGGAAGACAAGGGGAGGACAGGGTTAATAACACCAGGACATGGAGCTGAAGACAAGGGAGTGCTGCAAATATTTGATGTATATCCTATCTGATTGGCAAGAATGACGTCCTAATTTATGAATGTTTGAATGCAACCATGACAGTGTTTAATACTTCAGGTTTTCGTATGTAGTGATTGTACAATGCGCTACTTCATGGTAGCTTACTTCTCTGATTTTTTTTCTCAGTCATTAATATTCAAGGAACTTAATGCTTCTTTTCTGTGTTCCCCAGAATAACTGTTTCCTTGATATGGCAAACATCATTTCTAATATGATAAATGCAACGCTATGTATGTTCCACTGAAATTGTAAGTGGAGTTTTTCTATAATTAAACTATTGCACCAGCATCAGACACAATGTCCCCTAAAATGGTGTTTTTAAGCCTAATCTCTTTCAATGTTTTTCTAAAAATTATTATTAAACAGTGAAATTATTTGTAGTGAATGATACTGCTGATTATATGTTGTGTGCTAAGTTTTATAAGAAACTAGGATGTCTTTTTATCACCAGCCTGTTTGAATAGTTCCTCCTTACATAGAAACATGTAGAACTCTTTTATAGTTTTACCTGAAAAACAAATCCATTGGGTATGGATTTTTTTTGCCCAAATTATTTGAGTAAGGATGCATGGAGATTCCCCTAGAGAAAGCAGGTTTAAACCTGAGATTTTCCATACATGAGTGCACACATCTTCTTCTAGTGTTCGGAGATAATATGTTCAAAGAGACATTAAAAAAGAGTATTGATGGGGTATTTCAATCAGCAAGAAGTGGGAGAAATTAAAGGGAATCTCCACCTGTTAATTCACAGCACAAAAATTGCTTTTGCTAGAGAGAGTAATTTTGCCAACAAAGGATATACTCCTTCTGTATCCTTCAGATGGCTTTTGTGTACTGAAGAAAATTTCAGTATTTTGCTTCAGTGTAGTACTTATTGATTAGGGCTAAAAAGAGAATTGATTTGGGAAAATGATGAAAACATATAATTTGATGGTTTAAATTGGCATTTGATACACTACTTCAGTTCAAACAAACACTTGCCACTGTTGTGGATTAGAAAGGTATTAAAGATTTATCACATCAGGAATATAAACAGCAATTAATAACAAAAAAATCTTCACATCTATGATAGTACCATGAAATACTGAAGATGATTAGCAGAATATGAACTTACTCAATTGCTTGTTTGAGGCACTTGTCATTGGACCTCATGTTTGTGTGTTACACATTTTCTTTCAATACATTTGCTGTCATGTTATATAAAAATGCAGTCATATAAATATGCAGCTGCATAAAACTATCACAAAATGGTTATTTAACAGAATGATTAAGTGTTCTGATATGTCCAAGGATATCTATGGTGTGTTGGAAAGGAACGGAGATAAAAATGAAATTTGCAAATATTGTGACAGTCCGACTGTAAATCAGATAGTTACTTTCACAGCAAGTATGAGTAAATTCTCAGGAGGTGGAATTACTGGTGCCAGGAAACATTATTCACTCTCTTCCATGGTCATCTTTACCTTGTAGTACACGCAAGGCCATTATTATTTTTTAAGTGTCTTCTCCAGTGATATTCAGAGCTTGCCTAAGGAAAGTCTCTGGACTACTTCTGTAGCATTAAATTGATATGTGATAATGAACATTAACTGTTTGGGTTCTGTATGTCTGTACAGTAAATCAAAGAACGCTGTCAGTAATTTGGATCATGTAATTAGCTCATACAGGTGAGTGACTATGCAGTCAGACATGTTGCATCCAGAAGCAATTCATTTGTAGGGCAATGAATGTTAAAAGCAAAAATAAAACAAAAAATTCTATTGAATTAAGTCTGGAAGAGTCAGTGACAGAGGCTCTCTTAATAACTCTGACACTGTATGTACAGAGTGGCACTAATATGATTCATAGAAGAATTTCCACAGAAGAATAATTGAAAATATTCCTCCTGCCCCAAAAGAGAAAGAAGGTCTGCCTTAGATTTGGAGATATCAAGGCAGCTTACTTGGAAGATCATTCAAAAGAAATGTGAAGGATTTTTTTTTTTTCTCTCTCTCTCAATTACTTCATTTGCACATTTATGTTTCTTCAAGGTTGTGCTTTTTTTCACTCTTACTAGTCACCTCTTGTTAATCATTCTTAGTTTTGATCCCTTCCCCCCAGTGTACCTTCTTACTCTGTGGCCACCAAATCCCCTGAACAGCAGAGTACTGTTCATAATTTTTATTGGCAAAGGGAAGATTGGCTTCATAGCAGAGTTTTCCAACAGGATACTTCTTTCTATGGCAGTGAGGTAGGTAATGAGGGAACACAGGGAACTGAAAGACCAGTTGAAATTCTGCAGTGCCAGTCTAGTTATCTTCACTGATGGGCCATGCAGTCATCCATGAGAATATTTATTATAGAGAACTGAAGTATCATGAAAAGCAGCTGCTTTGTAGGCTTACTCACTCTTTCTGCAGCTTTTCATCCATTTTTTTCTCTCTCTGTTGTTTCTTATTTCCTCTGTTTAAATGTTGCCCATCTCACTTCCCTAGGGAACTTCTAAAACTGACACATCATATTGTAAGTATGTCCATCTATTTATTTATTTTCCTGCCATTTACCAAATTTTCATTTCAATTCTTACATCGTTCATAAAGAAGACATTCTCTGCAGATTCATTCCTAATTTACTCTTATTTTCTACTGAACAATTGAGTCTGTACAGCCTTAAAACCCTATACAGTTTTGTGGTTTTAAAAAAAAAAAGTCTTTATCATAGACTAAGGGATATTTTGAACTTGCATGCAATTTAAATGAATTTACAAATGTAGCTTTGTTGTTTCATAATTTCTCAAAAATGATACAAAGAAATTCAGTGAACGTACTGTCTGTTCTGTCACTAGGACTCACCAAAATGTATGTGGCAAATAAACTTCTCTACTAAGTAACAGGTATTTCAGCATCAACCCCTGTGACTTTCAAAATATTAAAATGTACATTTCATGAGGGAAAATCAGATTTCAATCTTAATGTACATTCAATCACATCTCCTGCTTGTGATACAATATCTCTTAAGCTTGACATAGTAGTATTGAATTGCAAAGAATGTGATAGATGGCAAAGGTCATAAGCGTTACTGACTTACAAGACTCAAAATTGAGTTGAGTTGTAATGAGAGTTTCGTTCACCATCACACTATTTTTATGCCAGTGATCTAGTTTTGTGATAACTTTTAATAAGCTCCTCTCAAGAGAATTCATCTCTGTTTGCTTGTCATATCTACATATTTTGTATTTATCTCGTTGTGTTTGTGAGCTCAGGTTTCATAATTTTTAAAATGTTGCAGTTTGCTAATGCTTGCATGTTTACAATGAACATGATATAAAGAATGAAGGAATACAAGAGCTGAGGTGACTATATCTGGGTAAATATTACAGAAAGAATCAGACAATGTACAGTTTTGCTTTTAATATCTTTTCTTAGATGAGGAAAATTTCTGTTTTCTTAAATTTTTCCCTTTGCATCTCCTATCCTCATGGTTAAGCATACCATGAGGATAGGAGATGCAATGGGAAATATTTAAGAAAATATGGTATGCTTAACCATCAGGATAGGAAATCCTTCAAATCCTAAGTAGCATTTGGAAAAGTATGAAGTCTATTCCTAACTGCAACATGAGGAAGAGGGGAGATTTAACAGCCTTCTAGAGATTGTGTCTTCTGAAGTGTCTTACTAGCATTAGTTCATTATTAACATCTTATTTTACCCCTTCTAGTATTTTCAGTCAGGCATTAAAGTTTCTTTGTTGTTAGATTTGGGTTGGGGGTGAAGTAAGGATAGAAGAAAACTACAAAAATACAGTCATGGTCCCATTATCCAAATTAAAACCAGACATAACAAAACTAACTACAGTTAAATAATAGGAAAAAGTAGCCATAAAATGGTCACTTTGATTATTTTACATAGTCAACTGTTGGATGGTTGCTTCACGCCAGTTATTCTGTATGCAAGTTATTTTCTGTGTTTTATTAATTACTTGAATGGAGACTTTAATCCAATGTGCTATTAATTTGATTTAGTGTGATTGGGGGAAGGGGAATGCTTATGTTTGTTTTTTTATCAGACTAATGTCTTTCATCTGCAGCTTGCTACAGATGGGAGATTAATCCATTAATCCCTACAATTCTCCCTTGTGACTTACAAAAGTGTCTTTATTATCCAACCTGCACATCTATACCGTCAAAAATCTTCAAGTATTTGCTAGTTGTTATTTATGAGTTTCCTGTTCTCTGAACCTCTTGCTTTACTGCATAAGAAACTCCTCTGGAATTTTTTGTTAAAGAAGCAGATCACCTACTTTGATAACATCTTTCTGTTGCCTTCTGGACTTGCTTATTAGCAGTTCCAGTACAGAGAATACTGAAATAAATGAAGTCTTTATGAGAATGGATGTTCTGAATTTTCAGTGTAGTTTTTGTAGAACTGTTGTTACTTATTTTTCAGTATTTGACAATTGCAGATTTAGGTTTGTTTTTGTTTTTCCTCCGCCAAGAAAAAAATTACAGTTATCTCCACAAATTTCATTTTTTTAATTTCTCCATTTATCTTGCCTTAGTTGACATGAAATAGTTAAGAAAAGGAATGATTTGTATCATACAGTAGTGAAATGAAACAACTGCCGGAATGAGTAAAGATACCTTCTGTATATTTCTGGATTTTTTTTTCCCAGTGTTGACCTAATGACTAACAAAATGTATTTCAAAATACCTCAGAAGCTACAAATTGTCTTGGGCAGGTCTATGTATAGAAACCTATGTGGATAGTTCAAGACAGGTTACACTGCTACACTCTTAAAATCATGTTACTAGACTAAGTTGAGAAGAAAATAAAATTAAAAGATAAGAAGTGTCAAAAACTGCATAAAGAACTCCTTCTCACTGTGAGAGTAACTTACAGGCAAAGAGGGCCCTACAAGAGGGCCCTGAAAATTTTGTCAGAGGGTGGGGTTTTTTTATTTTTTTTTAACTGAAGCAACATAGAATTATGTCAAAACAGAAGAGGAAATTAATATAATGACAAAGTATGGGGGGAAAGGGAAAAGCTACTTTCTGGTAAGATTAAAAATTAATGTGATTTAGCTGGAAGACTTCTGAATGAAAGGCGATGTAATTTTTCAAGCATTTCAAGGCGTGGTGATTAAAGAGTGAGGAGAGTAGTGAGGAGAGTTTTGCAATTACTTAAATTTTAATTACCAGTAACACGATTCGACACTGCAAATGAAAAATTTAAGCTCAATATTGGCAATATTTTTCTGTTGGCAAAATCCATTAGAGTTAGGACAATCTCCTCATTGAAGATGTGGGAATACCTTCACTTATTCATTTGATGCTACACTTGATAAAATGCTTGGAAATAAAGTGTAGAGAACAAATCTGTATTAGAAAGAGGATGTAAGCATCTAATAAATCTTCCTATTTTTATTCTGCCACAGAATAAAATGGTCACCTTATGAAAATACAGGCCAAGACATTCAAACAACATTTTTTTTAATTAAAACATTTAGTCCATTAATCATGGTAAGAGAAAAAAAGTCATTATTTTTCTATCTGAATTTTCCCAAAATTGTCACTGTGGTTTTCATTTGTCGCTGAACATGGTTTTTAAGATTTAAGAGAGCTTGGTTTTCCTGTGACAGCTGCAGTCATTTTAATGCACAATATCATGAAAGGCCAGCACAATGAAAACATAAAAAGCCAAACTTGTTGCATATGTATGGCTTGTGAGCAGCTGAAACTAAATTTTGCAATTTATAAAGTCTAAAATACAGTTGGGATTACATCAGATTTACCCTTCAACTATTGTAAGGAAAGAGAAATACATGTTAAATGAAACACTCTTTAAGAAACTTCATCTCTCTACTCCCCCTTTAAAGCTATTTTTTCTCAGTGTCCTACTTTTTAGCTGTAGTTTACAGTAACTGAGCCATGGTATTTAATTCCTATAAAATGTTGCAAATGGTGTCATTCATTAACTTTGAGAAAAATGCTGGCATTGATTTGAACCAATGGATTCAATTGTGTCTATGTCACCTCAGTAGATTGAATCAGCATTGCTTTATTAGATCCTGAAAAAATTAAACATTTTGAAGATATTTTTGACTTTGCGAATATTCAGTAGTTATGTCTGAGCGTAAAAACTTTGTGCGAGGAAGAAAGCTTCTTCCTGTATTAGAAAATTTCAGCAAATAAAAATCAATCTCTGTTCCCTTTTATTTTCTGATATTTGAATTTGGCAACATCTAAGCAGTATAATTTAGAATAAAACTGAATTTTTTGGAAAATGCCATTCCTATTGCATACATAAAATTATTTTGTGGATTTTATATTAAAGTAGTTGCATTAGCCTTAAAATGTGAAATGTATTACAAATTATTTTATTGCAGTAGATTCCAGTACATAAAAACAACCAGGAAAACAAAATAAAACAAAGACCTCTATTTGCTGCTTGTCCTAATTCAGTTAGGAAGCAAAGAAAAAAAGAAGAAATAAATTAAAAAAAAATGGAAGGTCAGCAGACAAAAATAGCATATGGAAATGATCTGCAGCACTGAGAATACCTCTCTGTTAAATATCAGTGCCTAGAGCTCACATCCCACAGTAAGATCTGGACATATGTGGGTGTTTGTTATATATGTTGCTATCTAGCCCAAAGTCGATTTTCAAAGGGAGGCAGCAATTTCACTTATGGAAATACTAGAGAGCATTAGCATTCATTTACAATAGGCTTTTGAGCTTGCTCCAGTGACAGTTATAAAGGCTTGCAATTTACAGCCAAAGTTTTCGGCTTAGTCCTTCATTCCTGACTATTTATTTTCCTTTATGAATTGGTGAGGGAAAGGGGTAAAGGCAAAAAAGGATTATCTTTGCAGACCTCTTGCTCTCCCCTTCTACATAAACCAATGGTTCAGAGGAGTCCATATTTTTGTGGGAGCTGATCTTTTTATTCGTTCATCTGCATTGAACTCTAGCCATAAGCTGCAACAATGCCATTTGTAATCTCACAGGGCAGTGCTAAACTTTAGTATAATGGAACTAACTTTACCTAGCTAAAACTGTAGGCGAAGTAAGACATGTACAGGACTCATTTAGTCCAAAAGGAAAACTTAAATGTCAAACTTACCAACAGGTCCAATCCAGTTTGTTAGATCCCTTAATTACTATAGAAGGTAGGGAGACCAGGACAATGAACATGGAAAAGACACAATCACAAACATATGCAAGGTGGCAATGTGGTTGACAGAGCTAATCAGCTGGATCAGTCAGCCCCAGCCCAGAATAGAAAAGAAATGGGTATGTCTCCACTTTTGCAAGTGCTTTCTTACATATTCTTCCCTCCCTGAGGCCCTCCCTCCCATACTTATTCTTTCCTTGTACAAAAGTGGACTCTGATGTTACTTGCCATCTGCTCTGAGTCTTTTAGTGGTGGAAGATATATCATCACAGTAAAATATTTGGTTGACATTTTGGGATAGATTTTGGCTTATAATATAAACTCAACAAAGGTTCTACTATGTCTGATCCACCTCCGTATCTGACCAAGCTCTATGCCTGACCATGGCAAAAAGAGATGCTCCTCAGATAACACCTTATCAATATCTGCAGTCCATACATCTTGTACTGACACAACAGCCACAGGATTTCATTAGAGTTGTTAGCTGTTGCCTATGCTATTTAACATCTATTTACATACCTCTTCTCCATCAATTTCCCATCTTTTTAAACCTGCTGATACTATCTGCATACACAACTTCTTATGGCAACAGATTATAGAAGTTCATTGCCTGCAGTGGCAGGGCTGCTGTACAGGATGAAAGGATTCAGCAGTGATAAGTTTATCCATTGATATTACTGGTGAATCAAAGTAGTGAAAACCTGAAGGAGAAAAGTTTTCTGATGTTATAGTTATGTTGCATTCTGCACCACTAGAGCATGGCAGTTGGATCGGTGTGCATCTTTTAAATTTCAAATCACTCTGCCTCTATCAGGATTTCCTGAACAACTGCTTTTGATGAAATGTTCATCTATGCCACCTGACAGTGTTTGATCCTTTAAAAGCTATAATCTGATCTGCTGCAGTAAACTTCATATGCCAAGGCAAATACTGGCATGCCTGACTTGGTATGAGAGAATCCATCAGGCTTGTCCAAAAGAAATTGCATGAAACCAAAACATACTCTGAGGGTTTTTTTCAAGGCATCTGCAAAATGTTTCTTCTCATCCACCTTCTCCACATCTTGAATGTCCAGGCACAAAACTTAATTAGTATATTCCAAAAATATCTCTAGAAATCTATCTTCAATGAAATCTCAAAGAAATTAATGTTTTGTTTTCTTGAGGAACAGGGAGATTACACTGACAAATTTGGGTACATTTTTGGACACTGAATTATTTTTATTCATTGGCATGCAAGGTTTTAAAGTGTTGAAATATCTTAAAATAAGTTTTGAATTTTATGTAGAAATAATGGTGTAAGAGTATTCACAAAAGCCTGGAAATGAGGAGCTATATTCTTCAAGATCTTACATAACAGTTACTGGTATCACATGTCCTGTTCATTTAAGCACATTTTACAGTACATATCTTTTTATCAGTGACATGTAAAAGCTCCTTCTTATTTGATAAGATGCTCTAAAACATAGGAATAAACCTATTTCATAAACTTTTTTTTTTTATGTTTTCAATGTTTAAAGTAATGGTGAAATTACACATAGCTGAAGCCATATAAACTTTGCTGTGGAATGTCTTCCAAGAGTGTATGAGCTTCACATTAGGTTCTAAAATTGCATACATCAGCATACAGTTGTTAATCAAAAGAGTGTCAAACAATAATTGGAATGGGAAGCTGACTACTTTGCCTCATTTGCAAATGATCTTTCTCAACTGAATTCTTGTCATTTCCTTTTTCTTTCTTCTTTTCTTCCAGACTGGTAAAATTAACCATCATTTCCAACAGTTGCTGTGTTTACTCTTGAGGAAATTGGCTTTCTCTTTTTTTGCCTTGTTATAACCCAGACAAATGTTTTTCCTACCTTAGTGTCTAGAGACCTGGAACACCCAAGGCAGTAAAAATGACAAGCAAAGATTTCTGTTGGAGATTTTGTATAGAAGTTATAATATTTCACTTTTTACATTTACATAAATATCTTTATTTTGACCTTAAAGAGAACATTTCAAATGTAGACATAGCATTCATGTTAATGCATATCCTGATTGCCTTTGGGCAATTTTTCGCAGGTTTTAGTTATCCTTTATATGTATAAATTATAGTTTTGTCCTTCTGTCTGTCAAACCAATGACTCAGCACAGAACCACCTTTGTAGCATGTGAATATTTCCATCTACATTTTTTGATAAATAGACTATAGAACTTTACCTCTGAGAATGAACAACGTGAGGAGAAAGCTTTGGCGTAAGGTGTTATGCTCCCTTAAAGAAGTCTGGATTTAGAACTCCTCTGTAGGACCCTCATTAAAATTTGCAGGTTGCATTCTGCATTGATCTGTAGTTCTGGGAAGATCACTTATGGCTGAAATTGCTTCTACAACAGAAGCAAACTCTAGAGAAAACTTTCTGAATGTTATCCCTGAACAGTGATCACAGGCTTTCTAGAACAGCTTTTTTCCTCTTCATTTTTTCCCTTGTTTTTTCTCTTTGTAAGATACACTTACCAAATTTGTCAACAGTGAAATAATTATTTCCATGGAACAGAAATATAAGTCTGATTTGTGAATATCTTTACAAAATGTGATCTGTTGTTTAACCAACATAGTGAAGGTAAATTTCACAGAGATTAGTATGCAGAGGTAGGAGAATTCATGTTTGGAATGTAATCGTTAGCCATTATTGCTATCCAGCTGTCAAATGAAAAACTACTTTCTGTTTTCTAAAGATACAGCCATAGACAAAAGTATATTTCAGKAACTAGTGATGAGAACAAGTGTGTTTTCTCCTGTTCTTGCTAAAATTGTAGTACCTGTAAGTGGAAACATTCTTTCTTGATAGTTTTATTATTCCAAGGGATGAGAAAGCTGTCATCAGCAATTAATTCTTGCAAATGTCACAAGAATAAAATATATAAACTTGAAGAAAAAAATCACAGATTTTTACCTGTTTGGCTGAAATTGAAATGGTGTGAAGGGGGTGCTGAAAGGGTAAAAAGCAGACTCCCAAAGAAAACTGCCTATAAATAGAGGTTGGCCTAATTCTTACTTATCCTGTAGTTGGTTTGTACTGCTCTATAAAATCACTAAAACAGTTCACTCCCTATATCATACATTGGTCTAATTAAGAATTTTCTGCTAAAAACTGAGGGGGGTGATCCTGTCTGAATGCACAAAAACCAGGTGGTTCCACTGGATTTCAATATTGGGAAAACAATTTTTAAACCCCCTTTTTATTTTCATTTATTTGCTTGAAAGTGAAGCATTTTATGATGTATTTATGGAAAAGTAGATTATTTTATGTTTATGTGAAAATATATGAAGAGTACCTAGCCAAATTAAAGTATATGATAGCTGTTTCTCAATGAATTTAAGATCAACCAATAGACTGTGTCTCATGTAAGTGAATTTCCTCGTTCAATTTTCATATGTTGCATCAGAAGGAAAGAAGTTGCTCCAGCTATGCTTGCACTGCCTCCTACACTTACTGGCAAAATAACAGAAAACTAAAGACACGTATTGAGATTCATTTTATTCTCCTTAAAATTCTGTTTTGAAATACAACTCAGGAATTGTATTTGCCTCAATTTCAACTCACAACTTTAACTCAGCTGTATACGTTCAGAACTTAAAATACATCACATTGTTCCTATTCTGTCTTTAATGGAAATGTAATGCACCACAACCTATTTCTATCTTCAAAAGATATCCCAGACAATTATTTTTGTTTTAGATGAATATATTTATCTTTCTATGGCCAATACCATAAAAAAAAGGGAAAAGACTCATTTATCCAAGTAATTTAAAGGCAAACCTATTAAATTTAGTAATATTGATATGAAATAAAGTATAATTTTATATTATTTGTATCAGATAACTGTGGTGATGACAGGAAGAAAAGATTTGTGGACATTATCTGTTTCAATAATGAACTGGCTTATTTTATTATTCATTAAATACTCCAGGTCTTCTCTTTAAGGTGTGAAATTGACCGTGTTCAAGGGGCAGTTGTCTCACATGTTCAGCACTTAATTACCATAACAGTACTGTTTAAGTAGTTTAATAGCCATATGCGACCTTATAGAGTGAGATGTATTTCACCTGGGAGAGCTATTACTTTGCTATCTTTAAAAAGTTTCTTGTCATTCCTTGAGATTCTTTTACCCAATTTTCTGAAGAAAGGAATCTTACACATTCACTCTGTTCTCCCAGTCTCCCTGGCCCCCAGTAACATTCAAGCTATGCCAATTTCAACCAAATACAGCAGAAAGTTAGATTCCTCCAGTATTAATTTACTACAGGTTCCTAAGGTGTGGTGGAATGAGCAGGGGAGAGATTTGTAATGCTAGCTCCCTTGGAAATTTCTGCAGTGGTCTATTTGGTCGATATAGGCAGAGCGGTACATCTGGCCGAGAGAGCAACCTGGCACAGTCCTGGATGTTTCTTGCCCAGTCTCTCCACAGCCGCCTGCTACCCACCTCCCTCCTTGTATGATCTCAGAAATGTGACAGGAAGCTACAGTTGTGACAGATGTTGTGAGACTGRGTACCAGAAAATATTACGGCAAGGTTCTGAGATGGAGGTAACAACAGATGCATGTTTGTTGGGAAATAAACAGATACGAGAACAGGTTTCATTAAATCCTCTATTCAGATAAATAATGCAAGCCCCGCCACTGGTGGTCATTCTTTTGTTTTGAGTCTTTTCTAACAATTTACTCAAAAAATATATACTCTTTATTTATTGCTCTTTATCCAAACTAATTGTTCAAAATTTAATAGTGAAAAATTAGGACCCTAAATTATCTAATCAGTGGGGATACCATGAATAGTAAGCCATGGACTATCTCTTTTATAAACATGCATTCAGGCATTCTCATGACTTGAGTAATAGCATGAAAAGGTTATTTGAGATTAAAGTCCTCATTCACTGGTTTCAGACAGGACTTCTTTACTAAATCCTAATGTGTATTTGCAACTTTGACAGCAACTTTTTTTTTCTTTTGCAAACAACTCTGAGCTATTAACTGGAACATGGTGGATAAAATAACCAGCCTTCTAAATATATTGTTATAAACAGTAAGTACTAGATTATTTCCCTTGAGAAGAGTCAAAGCTGTTTTGTCTGAAACAAAGAAAATCAGGTTAGTAATTTGTTTGTCATTGTTTCACCTTTCAACATAACTGGTTTAGGTTTTACCTGTTACCTTCTCTGGGCATATTTTAATACTGATTCTGTGTTTGTTTACTGATGCTGAGATATTGCATACACACGCATTACAAGGATTTATGGCTTCTGTTTATGATAATATTTCCAACAGCTTAAAATGTCTCTTACATTACCTGTTGTATTTCACTCATCACTCTATGAAATAACCCTGGGATATGCTTATTTATTTTACAAAAGACGGGAAGTGGGAATGTAGCTTGCAAACATAGGCTTTTACAACCTGATATAAGTATATATTAGTGAGTGCTAGAATTTTCACCAGTCTTTTCCCACTGAGAAATCTGTGAGAAATTCCACTGACTCGACTTTGAGTACTTGCAGAAAATGTTCCTGGGCTAGTCTACATGTATAGATTTGAACAGTGAGCCCTTGTTCAGACAAATATTAATATACTGGGAATTTTTCTACTGTTAAGGTCCATATTTTGGGCAAAATATTGGCAAAAAGTTGTTTTGTTAGCTCATTTGGGACTGAAAATCTCTTCAACACTTTTAATGACACAAGTTAACACATGTGAAACCTTGTCATCTGGTTGCACTACAACCAAGTGAGAACTAGCACAACTGAGCTAATTCATTTGGATAACAGTGCATATTTTTGCTCCTGAAAATGATGCTTAACAGCCCAGTTCTAAAAGAACCCTTATAAAGGTTAGGACACTTAACAGCATTCACATCTCTGAGTTTCCTTCTCTATTATTCTGCTGGAGAAAGAAAGGCAGAAAAAGCCAGACACCTTACTGCAGAAGTCTTGAAATGCAAGTAGATAATTGGAAACATATAGGAGGGAAACGCTTCCGATCATTTCTCGTGCAGTCAGGTAAGTGCATCCCTGAATTCGAGATTTGTAAAAGGGGGAATAATATTACCATGCAAGCTGTAATACAAAGAACTGTGAGATTTCATCTATCAGAAGAGCACAAAGAAATGCTTTTGCTCTGCTTTACGCTGCTTTTTCTTTTGACTGATTTTGTGCCATCACAGGTGTCCCACTTAGTCTAAGAACACGTTTTTTTGTCATATAAAGTGAAGGCATTAATTTTCTTTACCTATTCTAGACAGCAAAATTTAACCAATTGTGGCTAATCAGTAGCAGAGCTGTGAGGCAGTCATACTGTGCAGTCACGGAATAATGATTGTGATGATATGTATATTATGTTCCTTCATCAGATCACTTTTGTCCTTGTTCTGAAGATGAATGTACATGCAACACTGGAAGAGACACTTAAATCCTTTCCCTGGGAGTCACTAGAAGAGTCTATATTTCCTGCCACCAAAGCATGAGGGGCTGCCGAGATTTAAATGTACATGCCAAGACTGAGTCAATGCCCATTTTTTTGTTTGTTTTGAATTTTTTTTTGCCTAAGAGAGAGGAAATGTGAAATTGAGCTGTAGAAGGGTTATTTTTCCTTACTGCTCTCCAACCCGGTTTTGCATTCCCGAGGGAGTCAATCACAATTTAACTTCTTGTTGTTTCTTTCAGCGGGAATATAATGTGTTCATTATATTAGTTATCAATATATTAGTATCAATAAACTTAGCTCAGATTCTTTATTCTTATTCCCTAAATTTCTGCGGAAATATTTTGAGGTATGCTATTCCTGCTAGGTTCATCTTATGGACCACGTAAGTTTTAACAGTCAAAGTCAGAGTATTATAGATTTCATATTTCGTTTGCCCATTTTCTTCAGCAGATGATGGAATGAAAGGTTATCTACTAAAACTGTGGCTAGTATAGCACGAGGAACACTGCTATGTTACAAGCACTCATATTTTATGCAGTTTATTTCATTTTAGCATTTTGTAAGGTTATTTATTATTAATATTTTATTATTTTTTAAATTATTATTATTATCATTATGTTTTTTGTATTTAGGCTCTTAGAGTTACTGCCGCTACAAACTGGAAAAGCAGGCTATTACTTTTGCACTTAAAAATTGGCTTATAAATGTCTTAGCCATATAAAAAGTGATTAGCCTTAAGGATGCTTTCTGTGAGAATTATTTGAACATATTTTACCACTCTACCACCTTCTACCACTTCTGTTGAACTCAAGAATTATATTAAGATGTTTCTCAAGAGCTTTTCCTCTTACTAACGTCTTCTAAAATTGCAGATACTCTATATTTTATACAATGAATGACCATTCTTTTGTCTCATGAGGGTCACAGTTAGAAAAACTGTATAAAGAAAGAGGATACTAGGAGATAAGTAGTCTGGTTATACTTACTGCAGAAATTCTATCTTTATTTCTTTGTCTGAAAATATGCAGAACATTTCAGAGGGAGGAAACTCTTGAGACGTCTTTTCTGTACATTATGACTTTTTTTTTCATTTCTTTTCTGTACATTATGACTTTTTTTTTCATGGTGAGAATTGCATTTTTTACACTTCAAAAGTCATTTTTTATAATTCCGTGATTAAAGTAATTATTTGTGTATTTCTGTCTCATTTATATCTTTTCTACTTTTTTTGCTATTTTAACTTATCTACAATATTTTTATTCCTGTGTTCTATTTTCCCACTTTGGTTGTTGGATTTGGTGTTGGTTTTGGTTGTGTTTTTTTTAACAAGGTCAGTTTTATCAACCAGCTTTGTTTCATTGAGCAGTTCTGGCTTATATTGATAAGACTGTGTGTGATACTTTCTGTTACTTATAGCTATGCTAAAGCTTCATGAGGTTTAAACAACCCGGACAGAGTCATCCATGTCACATGTCTGAATCACCATTGTGTTTTCAAGATCACAACAAAAAGTACGTCAGCTACTTAATATTATTAGCTTAGGGGAAAAAAATAAATCAAGGAATGTTCTTACAGGGTCCTAATACTTCTTGTTAAATAAAAAATAGCAATTCTTAATAAAAATAAAACCAAAAATTCTTAATAGAAACTTTTTAGCAACTAATTTATGAACAGCCTATCCAGAACAAGTGTATTTCAACCTAGATATTCAGGAGCAGACTGTCATTCCTATTCTGTTGGCCCCTTCCTTTATAAATATAAAGCAGAAGGAGAAACAGTGAAGACTGAGTGTTGAAGAGTAAGGAGCTGAGTGCAAGCATGTAAGAACGCCTCGTGTAATATTCTAGTAACTGAAAACTCAGGATGACAGAGTCAGGCTTAAATTTGTTACCTGAACCAAGCAGAGGTGGGAAGTCCTTATAATCAAATTATTTCAAGATCAGTAGATGAGATATTCTAGAGTTTAAGAGTGATTGACACTTTCATTTTCAGTCTCTGTACTCCTGATTAATTTCCCTAGTTGTTTATTTTAGGATAGTCTTAAGGGTTTTTTGTTTTCACCAAAATCATTGATAACTCATCATTAAATCTTGATGAGCAGCAGAGAGCCATTTCTTATCCAGCATTATTGTCAAAGTGCTTGACATTACAATCTCAGCATACTTTTTGGGGGACTTTTAATATAACTTCTACAACATATAGATTAATTTATTCTGGTTACAGTTTTCCATTTTGCTGTGCTGTTGAAGCTGAGGAAAATATACATATATTTAGGGCAACAAATTTCCTTTCATAGACTGCTTTCAGCAGTCAGTGGAAAAAGTAGCTACATCTATACCAATTTTGTCTTCTAGATAATTGCCCACTTCCAGTTCACTCAGTGGGTTTACAATTGTCAAATAATTCATAGTTGCAGAAGAAGAATTTTAATAATTATAATTTTTTCAACTCCATCTTTTTCCCCTCACCAAGAAAGAGAGCTGTTTGCTTTGAATGATTTCTGTGATTTTTACCTACATGATTCTCTTAATTGCTCTTATTGTTCTTTGCATTTATAGACAGCTGGTTATTTTAAGGTTCATCCTTGTGTGGCAAGGCTTTGCAGGAAGAAAACAAATGCCAGTCCATCACTTTTGTCTTCTCCTTAATTTTGTTTCTAGGATTTCCACTTAATCCCAAAAGCTACTTAACTTTATGTTCCCATATTCAGAGGCACTATATATTAACTACAGCTTGAAATAAGATTTGTTCAAAGTGTGTGCATGTGTGTTTTTGTATTTTTCTATTAATCCATATTGTGTGTTATCTTCCCCCCTCCCACCTTTTGCTGAATAGGTGCTCATTTCATTGTTTCATGAAAACACTTCTCATGGGATATAGTTATGAGCAGATACCATCACATGTGTGCTTACTATTTTGATACTGTTGATATTGTAACTTGATGGCTGAACACAGCTGAGACTCGGCAAAAGATTATAGCTACTTTTACACTTCTTCAAATGTTCTTCATTTTAAACATTATTAAGACTGAAACAGGGAAAACATAAAAAATTCAGGGTTTGGATTAAATTAGGAAAAGCAAAGGTCCTGAGCATGTTTTGGGTTTGTTTTTTTTTTTTTCCAAATTTTCCAAACCTTGCAGCTATGAAATTACATTTTGCATTTTCAATGGATCTTMATTTTCACATTTCCAGGGCTTTTGATTCTGGTGCTGAAAGATAAGTCATATGAATATAAGTACTAACCTAAATATTACAAAACAATCTTTGCATTATTTGATTCTAAACAGTTACTGAAATACATTAAAGAGCAACTATAATACAGTTCATAGTAACCACTAATAATGCTTTATATTAAGTGCAATTCCCGCTAGTTAATATTTTAGCCAAAGAAATACTAAATTAATGAAATAAATAGTATTTGTTCATTACAAATATTCAGACAATCAATAACAATCCAAAGTTGTTCATGTTTCTTTCAGGTTAGTATGATTTCTGTATATACAATGCAGTGTTGGCATCAGGCATATAAGGCTGATGTCCTCTTATTAGGTGGCAAGGATTAACTACTATAACATTTTCAGTTTTGATTCTTGTTTGGACAGTGTTCCGATTGCCAATAGTAAGACATTGGTGGTATCCCCAGACTTTGTGTCAGAAATATCAGAACAAATCTGATGTCTTTACAATTACTATGCACAAATACTTATTGATAGGCAAGGTACTGGGTAACAGTTTAGCAGTGGTGATTGGAGCAAACTGGAATAATCAGTTCTTGTCGAACATCAGCATTTTAGGTCATTGCCACAAGCAAAGACTGTAGATGTATGCCCCCATTTTAATTTCCTTTTCTACTTACTATTCTGCCTAAAAATACTTGCCAGCATCAGAGTCAGCAAAGACTACATGATTAAGTCCTTTGAACAGTTGAGCTGCACACAAATGCCAGCAGTTTATTATCTATAAGAAACGTAATTCTTGCTTTTGTGAAAAAAATCGAACAATCTCCACACCTACATCACCACACAGAATTATTTTAAGCTGACCCAGTTTCATGTTTGGCTAACATAACCCTGTGGGAAAACAAGGGATTAGACATTTATGCACAGGTAAAAGAAAAACAGCATTTATTCAGAAATACAGACCATGTAACTCTGTGGGAGGCAACGGTTGTCTGCCGCTGTGGGACCTGAAGGAATATGTGGAAGTTATTGAAAAAACGTTCTTGCAAACTTTAGTGTGAGCAATATTTATAATGTCATAACATGACTCTACTGAAATCAGTAGAGCTGTTATTGAATAACACCCACTCTAAACATCAGTAATATAATAAACATAATATTTTTAGTCCAACTTTGAGCAGATTGTTCAAGAGATTAGAAATCAGAGAATAGCAGTTTTATATTGTTTCTTTTGAGTTTGTGTTTTGCTAACTCCTTGAAATATTGTTTTCATTTGTACTTCAAATGATACACTGTTATATGGCTATACTTCTGATAGATTAGTAATCAGCTTTCTCAACATTCAGAATTCTAGTGTCAAGATACTGATAAATGCTACATGATACAGTTGTTACTTAATTTAATTGCAAATAGGAAAAAAAAAASAAACTGTCAGAATCTTTGTAAGGCATATTGTGTGTTTTACAATATAGAGATCTATTGCTCCTGTGCCTATACCATGTAGTATCTACTAAAGTTCAGGGTGTGGATGAATTTCCATTATGCAATTGTGGTCAGGGCAAGTTGACAGTTTTTCACAAAAATCAACATCTTTGTGCATTGCTGAGTCATAAAAGCAATCCCTGTGCTAGGCAATGAACCTGCAACAATGCTTGGCAGTCAGACAGCCTTCTAATTTTGCAGGAGGTATAAGCCTTCTGTGATATGATCCCCTCTGTAGTGAGTGACATTACACTATCCCATTCTCTGTGTAGTGATTATCACAGATTATGCCTGATGTATTTTATAGTATAGAATAATCAGATTAACATCAGTGCCAGAATCAAACCAGATAGTGTTTGCATTGTTGGTTGTTAGTTACAATATTTCATCTCAGTACTTCTCACTGGAAAAAAAAAAAAAAAAAAGTGGAAAAAACCACAAGTATACCTGATATAGAGATTGTACATACGCCAGCAAGTAATTGACCTTTGTCTGTCTTTGTCTGCAAGATGCAATCTATTAACAAATCTCTTCTCTTCCTTAGCACTGTTATGACAGAATCCATAGTCTAACTTGAAGCATGAAGTCTAGGGTTTTTTTGTGTGTGGCAGGAAAAGCATACTTGCTCTGCTATTTAATGCAACAATTTTAATAGTATTACAAGGGGCAGAATAATAACATAATGGCAGACAATGAGTGTATAGTTTTATAAAGTTAAGTCAAATTTTAACCACTACACTTACTCTGATTGAGTTTGCAGGATCTTCAGATCACTTCCACTGCAAATAACACACTAGCTTACGTCATAAATGCATTTTCTTTTTCATATTTTATTCTACAATACAGAATTGTCTAGTGAGGTAACTTGTCTGGGGGTGGCAAGAGCAGGAGACACATAAGTCAAACAAAATTTTTATACTTCTAACTCCCTTCAGGCATTTTTTTTTCCTTTTCTCCTCAAATTAGAGCTAAGATATCCTGAAAGCAGAGTGGTCTATGAGAAGGGTGAATCCTAAAAACAGATTTACTGAAAATAAATTTCACACAAACCTTTTCATAGAATCATAGAATCATTAAGGTTGGAAAAGACCTTTAAGATCATCGAGTCCAACCATCAATTTCTTCCCTTTATCCAAATTCAAGTCAGGCTTTCAAAATAATCTAGACTCAGAGCAGCCAAATACCAAATACACAGATCAAAGATAATCCATACAAATTATTTTTATAACCAGTTAATCAGAGTTTTCTTATCTTGACTATATTCTTTAATTGCCTAGTTATCATGAACAAATCTTTTAGGTTTTTTAATGTAGTCTTCAGCACTTTCTCCATAAGAGCATATGTATGTCAATATGTTCTTATATATATTCATTTATGTTAACACTTTTTTCATAAATGCTAGTTCTGTTTTAAGCATTACTTATTTGTGCTATATTTATTTAGGAAAACTTGTGGCTATTTTGTTTATCCAATTTTAACATTATTCACCACACAGTAAAGTAGAAAATGGAGATATGCTGCAGTCATACTTCTGTCACTCTAGCTTACTCCTTGGCAGAGTTGTATTTCTCAGGAATTTTATTCAATACCTTCAGGTGAAGACTGCATTCAGGTAGGAAAAACTTTTGTAAAAATAAAACAAAAAAAATCAGCAACTTCTAGGACTGCAATTTGGTAAATAAAAGCTGGAGGAGGGGGTTAACAATCAATGAAAAAAAATCTCTGGAATGATGAAGACTGTAATTCTTCCTCATGACTAGGTCCACTTCTCTGATGTTACCTTTCACTTTGTTTTTTCCCTGAGCTAAATGAGCATGCCAAGATCAGCTGGTGTTGCTGCATAGAAGCATTCACAGTATTTGGCAAGTATTTCACAAGTATTTGTTTTAACTGGATTTCTTTTCTGCACGGCAAAGGCTATTTGTCCTACAGAACATCTGCAGAGGAAGGCTGAACATGAGTGACTAGAAATGTTTTTTATGTGTTTATTTTGTGAAATCATCAGTGATTTTGGAGACTAATGCATTTTGCTAGGTCAACGCTTGTTTTCAAATATTATCTATATAGAATAGATCAGGCAGTTAGAACTTTTCCCGGAGATTAATTCCAACTATGTTTTTCACTTGTAAGCCAGTGTCCTAATACAGCCATTCTTATTTTTCTCCTGCAATAATATGTTCTGAACAGTATCACTTCATTTTGTTCTTTACTGTTAAGATTTTATGAGTCAAATAATTTCTCTTGAAGTCCAGATATGTAGAATATGCTGAGAAAATAATATTTTAAGGTTCCTCTAAAATAAAAAAAATTAAAATGGCTGGGGCACAAGGGTGAAAACATTTGTCTCTGAAAGACTGCAAGAAAAAATAGATATCATGCAGCACATTCTTGATACAAAGTTAAGAATTGCTTTGATATTGAGACAGTCATGCTCAGTGTTTTCACTATATTAGCTACTATTTTCAACCATCTAGCATGATATATGCAATGTGAAAATATACTGCAGGATAAAGATTTCTCAGCACACATGATTTTCTCAGATCAAAAAATCTAGACATGATTTACATATAAAAGAGATTACATTTTGCATGTGCAGACTGTGTAACTTTCTCATCTAATCCTTTAAAAGTAGACTTGTTTTCTGTGCTTGAATGCTTATTATGGGATATCAGGCCAACTGTTCCGTTTTAGCCTACATGTTTCCTATAAAAAGTTTTTCATACACCTTTGGGGAAACAGTAAAAGAAGGTTTGCAATTTGTAAACCTCATTAACTGAGATCAAAGATTTTTGGTTTTCATTTATACTGACTGGAATTTTAATGTTCTATAAACATCGTGTTTTTTCATAAAGTCCTAGATTAATATACAAAAAATATTATTTTAAATATCTTAGTTTCTTCTTACAGAACTTTAATGAATTTGATATTCTCTCAAGGAGCTTTGTTATAGAAGAAATTTTGAAAGTAACCTCTCTTTGTCAAAGTATTTACACACACACAAGTACAGAGAATTTTTGTGCTTTCGGAGATCAGTTATGTGTGGGAACATCATGTGGATTAAGTAATAAAGGTTTAGGATTTTTAGGTTAAGTAATAAAAATTACTAAGGGTCTAACTTTGTTCCTAATCAGCCATTCCTTTTTCTCAATCATGATCTTGAGGACCAAGGAAAAGTTTTTTTTATTATTATTTTACTCAGTGCTAGACAGGGATTGAATCTTTCAGTATGTTTGTGTCCAAAAATTCCTTTACCTTTATCCCTAATAATTTAAATTAACTTCCATGTTTTATGTGTATTTTGAATAGCCTATTGATGCGTTGTGTTGCACATATCTTGGATAGTGCTTTTCAAAAAAACATCTATTTTTAGACTTACAGAGAAATAAAATCTGTTAAAAATATGTTACAATTTGACTGTCGTTCTGATAAAATGGGGGAGGGGCCAACTGAAATAAAAGAAGGAGGGAGAATGTGTTTAGAATTCACTATGTAGCTCTATTATTCCACTGATTTTAGGTTGTGCTGGAACAAAACAAGAGCAATTCATAACATTTTGCCTTTTAAAGGTATGCATGACTGAAGATTTTTAGTCACATACCAATGAAGCTTCCTAGGGTAAATACATAAATAAATAGTCATCTCCATGTAGAAGTAATATTTTAGCATGCCTTCTGGTAGGAAGAGTAACTTAGCCCATTTTAAACCACAGAGATAAAGACCTGGGCCTGTGATGGCAGCATCTTTAAAAAAAAAAATCAAGCAGTTTATCAGTTTCACATTATTTTAATCATAGAATAAGATAAATTAGACCTTTAGTCTCCCAATTTGTTCACTGTCCTTTGGTAATTTTTTTTACTTGTTTTTTTTAAAAGCAAGAATCTCAGGAGAACTTGTATATTTAAAACAGATAAATTAAGCAGTAAATAATATCTTTTCAATGAATATATATTTCAATATATACTCTCAATATATATTTTCAGTATTTTCAGTTAGTTTTAAGTTTTTATTCTTTGAATTATCAGCAGAATTTTAGTATGTATGTACTGTGAATTAGTTTGGATTCAACACAAAGGTAAATGTTCTGTGTTTCATGGCAGTTATGTCTTCCCTCAAGCAGATTAGGACTTTTCTGTTTATAAACAAAATAGGAAGCTTTCTTTACTAAAATACTTTGTTTCTAGTTCATTTGTGCAGAGAAGTTATGTAATATTACCCTTTGTTAGTAAGCACCTTGTTCAGGAACTGCATGACAATTTTATAGAAGTATGCATTCGGTTTCTAGCTGCTTTTATCTAACTTTGAATGGCAAAGGCTGACATGGGCCTCTCTGGAGTGCACATCACCTTTCTGGTGAAACATATGATAATATACATTACCTCAAGTGGTCCTTTCATCACTCTGGAAGTCCACAGGTATAACATTTAATATAGATTTTTAAATAGTTTACAGACCTTCTTCTAGTATATGTGTGTCTGTGTCAATAGTACAGCAGATTAGAGTTTAGGTTTAGTGAAGAGTACTACAAAACCAGAGGTGATATCATGCTTATTCAATCAGACATGATCCAGTAAACAAGAAAAAAGATGCTAAATACTTGGGAAATTTTCCTTTTTTCTTCCCTGTTTTACCATACCAGAGAGGAATAGCGTATCTGCCATGTATGCAGAGGATCAATGAAGCCCTTTTCTACATGTTTATGACCTCTTTCTCTTCATACAGATGAATGGTTTATTAGCTTTATAGAACATAAAGTTGAAAAGAATAGAAAGTAAAAAAAGAAAAAGCCAACCTCAGAGGAAAAAAAAAACAAAAACAAAACCAAAAAACAACAAACTCCAAAACGTAATTCTGTTTCTCTATAAACCTACATTTGATTTGCACCTTAAACACTGCATAGAATTCTGGTTCTCAACAGTAGAACAGAAGGAGGTTCAGAATAGGGAAAGAAAGATGCTTAAATTAATGGAACAGCTTCTGTATGAGGAAATTTTGAAAAAGAGTTGATTTACTAAAATATGATAGAACTCTGCAAAATTATTATTGACCCTGGAAGGGTAGACAGGGATTGTGTGTGAAACCATATATTGACTTTGAGTGCAAGATCTAAGGGCATCATGTGAAACTAACGTGGATCTTTCTTAAAACTAGATCTAACTACTTCACACAATAGGGAGACTGCGTCAAACTCCTTGTCACAGGATGCAGTGCATACAGAACATTTATATTGCTTTCAAGGGAAACTGGACACTCTCTTAGAAGACAGATCTAGTGGGAGTATATATAGACACAGAAACACAGGTAGATGGAAAATCCTGAGCTGAAAACTGGTGGGGCTTGAGAGATTACTCAGAGGAAGTATAATATCAGCTTGCTCTGTTCTTGATCTTTTTCTGGACATCAAATTGATGGATGCTGTATTTTTGATGTCGCGTAGCTCTTCTAATTTACAAGAGTGAGTGAGTTAGTTTATTTATTTATTTGAAGTGGGAAGGCTTTCTTTAAAATGATATTTTTGACAGGAAGAGAAGGGAAGCTTCAGCTGTAAGCTATTCCTGCCTTGTGTTTGCATATAGCTATTTTGACACAATGCTGAGAGAAGCTGAATCTCCATGCAGTCACTTAAGAGAAAGAAAACCTTTAAGAAAACTGTTTTTAAGATGTACAAGAAATGAGATGACTGCCTAAACAGAAGATTGTTGTCAGGAATTTTGGCCAATAATGTCCAAAAATGGGTATTCCCTTGTGGAAGCAAAATTGGATAAAAGATTTTCTCCATGAAATGTTCCTTTTAGACAAAGATTCTTATCCAAAATGTTCTCCTTTGTTACAAGCTAGGCAGGCTTTTCCAGGTATTTATTTGAGGACTCTGAGTTACCATGTAGTCAGTGGAGAGTCAGTAGAGTGTAAGGAGATGCAAAGTACGTAACCTGGGCTTACTCAGATACCCCTGGAGTTGGAAAACAATGTTTTCCAGACTCAAAGGTGTATGTATGTAAGAGTGTATGCTGTTCATCCTTTCTCCTGGATGTTGAGATGCAAATGCAAAATTTTTTTAAAGTAACAAATTCTTCAACTGTGTGAAAACTAAGGAAGGTGATTCCCTGGTGCTCTGACCTCCTTATTTTGCTATTCTTAAAATTCTTCTGTCTCTGCCAACATATGAGGTTGGCAACAGGCCACCTTTATCTAGAACAGACCATCACAGGACAGCAATAAATGTTAAAGATCAATACAGTGGGAACTTCTCCTCAAAACACAACACACTTAAGTTACAATACTGTATCTGTTGAACCTTCTATATTAATGATCTGTCATCTTTCCAAACTAAAGAGGGCAGAAATACATGTATTAGGTGCTTGCATTTACTATTAAAATGCAACTTTATAATAAAGTATGTAACATAACAAAAAGAGGAGAGAAAACTATATAGGAAAAAGTAGCATTTTTTTAATAAAGGATCTTTCTGCTCTCTCTTGCTTTATGATTTGACTGTAACTTCTCATAGTGATTGAATAGTGTGGTAAAACAGGACAGGTCATTTTAAAAGTTAAAAGGATATCAGAATTTCTAACATTTAGGTACAAGTAATTAACACTAATTAAACAACCAAATGCATATAATTAATTTTACAGCCCGGGTGATGCTTCCAGAAAATCATTGCAAAGCAACTTTGAATTTCTGAGGAAGAATTACCCTCTCAGTCTTGAGGGTTATCTGGAGTAACAACTCCATTGACGTCCATAAAATTTTCACAAGAAGGAAAGAGTGAACTCCATGCACTTTCTGTGCATTGCATTGGCATGTTCCTACACAGATTGTGGCAAATTTAAGTAGGGTTCATAATTAGTATAGAGAAGAATAATACCTTTTTGATGATGGTCTCTATCATGTCTATCTGGAAAAGAAAAAGGAATTTATGTGCTGAAGGTAGTAACTCATTTAAACTCATTTTTATTTGCAATGACAGGTTACTGCCATGTAGAAAGAAGTGTGAATAATTATACAGTAATTCTATTTTATCCCCAGACTTTACCAAAAGGTATGAGCTCAGCTATGTTAGCCCTTGATATATGGCCATGAATACAGCACAGGCATTAGCAGTTGGCGGCCAGCTCAAGACACTTCGGGATACCTGTCATAGCTGTTTGGGGAGCTCCAAGTGTTTACAAAGCATTAGTTCTCCTTTCCTCTGGTGACTTTCTGGGGGAGACATTAGACCAGGGAAGAAGCAAGTTGAAATTACCAGTTCAGAGACAAGGCATTTATTTGTGGAGCATTACAGTGCTACTTCTTCTTTCAGGTATTGATAGAAAGCCTCTGTTTCATTACAAACATATACAATAATACACTTTGATTCTTTGAAGAGACCAGATGCTTTCATAGTTTCTGTCACTGCAAAGCAATTTGTGTTGCTCTATATCATTTGGCTCAATCAAAGCCTATGTTTTGGTTGTGTTTTGTTGTCAACCCGTTTGCAGATTTTGCTTTTTGGAAAGAAAGAGTTATGAAGGATTGGTTCCCAGAGTACTCAAGGAAAGAGAGGAAAGTGAATACATAATGGCCTCTGGAAGACAAAAAGTGAAAGTTTACTAAGACAAAAGTCAATTACATGATCATCCTTACCTTATACCCACTCACTGTGTTGCTAAGAAAAGAGATGAAGTTAATTCGGTTTCCTCATTGACATACATGTCTGTCTGCTCTTGGTAAGGAAACAGATCAAAAAAGTAACTGAGGATATAAGTAATTAGAGGATGTTGGCTGAACTTCTGAAACTGAAGTATATGACACAGAGGAAGGGAAAAGACGTAGCTATGCAGAAACAAAACAGAAAAGCAAAGCAACAGGCACCAAGGAGAGCTCTAGCATATCCCTTTCTCTCCTGCATTAACAAAGCAAGGAAAGTGGAGAAAAGTGATTAAAAAAACTCTTCACCTTCTCCCCTCAAACACCATCACCAAACCAAAAAAACCCAACAAAAAAACCTAGAGAAATTATCTGGAATTAAGGGACCTATCTAAACATTGGAGTCCTTGTTCTTTTCTGTAATGGCATTCAGACCATTGCTTGAAAAATGGGTGATAAACTTTTATAATCTGTATTCTTGCTAGTGTGAATGCTGCTGCTGTTCTGAGTTTACACCCAGTCTGGAAAATCAATTAAAAACATCTGGTCTGTAATTTCCAATTTGTAATGAGGAGTTCCTAATGTTATTAGAAGGGATTTCCTTCTCTTCCCCTTCATGTCTGAACATTTTATTATCTGCAGCATGGGGTCTCTTCTCACTCCGATCTGTGCACACAGCTCCAATTAATGTTAATAGCAATTCCCAGGGTGGAGTAGAACATGTACCACATAAGTTTAATTTCTACAGCCTCAGATCCGTCTACTCAGTTGATGGACTCTAGCCATTGCCACAGTATTTAAGACTTACAGATTTCAGATGCTGAAATATGCTAACAACTTTGATTTGAGGGTTATTTTCTTAGTGCAGATGCTATTAGTTTCACTCAGATTTTTTTTTTAACTGCCTTTCTAATTCCTTGAAGCTATTTAAAAGCTTTTCTCAGACTTTTCTGGCAATCAAGACAACAGTAAATTCTCACTATGCGCTATCCCTGTTTTTTGCAATGGGCTGGGAAGCTGAAACTCACAGGCTAGGAGGCAGTGGATAACAAAATATTAAGGTGTGACAGCTTTATGCCTAATACGAATTTTTCTCTGTGACTTTGGATAGAGGGAATTAAGAGACAAAAGCCATTTGAAACTATAAACACATAAGCATTTCACAGGAAATAAATTTTGATTGAAAACGAACCAATGACTTTGTTACTAAGTCATTTAGAAATTATGCCTCTGACAAGATGGAAACCTGAAAGACTTTCTCAAAAATTCTTAATCTTATGCCTCTTTAATTTCTACCCTTTTCCCTAAGAGAACAAAAAACCCAGTAAACTCTACAAACACTCGTCCTGAATCTTGCTTGTCTTCAGACAGAAGCAGTGCTGAGTAAAGGCAGAAAAAATTGATGCAGATCCATAGGTTGCTAGGCTAAAAATAAAGAAGTTAAAATGATGGAAGAAAGAAGAGAGAGGGTTAATCACTGGGAATTGTTTGCCCAGTTTCTGTGCTACTAATCCTATCATCCTGTCTCCAAAATGGGTTGTCTGTACAATGAGTCTTTGCGATACTGACATACAACATGGCCTAAACATATAAATAAGAGAAAATTTTATGCTCATTTTATACTAATAGACTTATTCATGTCAGTTTGTGCTCCTGTATCAACAACACAGACACCAGGAGAAAGAAAATTGCAGCCATTTGTTAAAACATTGTAGTGAAAACAGAAAATGTTTTATTCTCTCTTACATTCCTTTAGTCCTTCACTAGCTAGGTTTCTGTTTTGTTTAAGGGAAAAATATGAATATGGTTAATTGGCAATATTAATGATCAATTAAAAAAAATGTTTCTCAGGAGAGTTAAAGGCATTTAAATGTTTTGCAGATTTTGATTCCTTCATGTTTGTGTACTTTTATTTCCTCCCCAGAAAGGTAAGCTCTGTGTTTACCTAGGACAATTTACCAAATTAGACAAACAGCAATTATTGCAAATTTTGTAGTTCTACTGAGGTAGGAAGTTACCTCATTATTAAAACTTTTGGATCTCTCATCAATATTGCCAGTAGGCATATGACCAGTGGGACCTTAAGTATCTGAGCTTCCACACTGATTATTTTGTTGCTTAAAAGTAACAATGTTAGTCCCCAAATAAGCAAACTTAACTAATGAAATGAGCTAAGTAACAATGACTTTGGATAAAACGGCGCAGTGCACAAAGTTCTGCTGTTTGTTCACTAAAGATTAGTATATTGACTAGCTTTACGTTTAACATCTATCTTCCTCAGATACATCAAGACTTGTAGTCGAAAGAGGTTATTAAAAAAACAAAGTGTATTAGTTTTACTGTTTAGTTTTAGCAGGGAAAATTATTTAGCTCTTAATCTTTCTCCAAACACTGAAATGTTTAAATCATCCATTTGTAAGCCCATTTTATTTCATTACTGTGTTTGTTTATAGGCTTTTCCATGTTATTAGTTTTAGAGAATATCATCAAACAGTAATGAACTTCTGACTGAAAGACTGACTTTGGACTATTGCTACAATACTCACCATCTCCTCCACTGCAGTAGAAATTCTTAATTTACTTCCCTGTCCTTTATATGGGTAATAAACCTTTTTTTTTTCTTGAAAATATAGCTATCCAAATAAACATGAGCTGGAATTCAGCTGTTTTTTTCCTTTGTTTTTAGCTTGTAACTCGGGACACATCAGTGAAATAATGCAAGGCAACTTCCTTAGCATTCTTAAATTGCTAAAGATTATCTGATATTTTGGGCATTTTCCTGTAGAAAGAAATAATACAATTTTTGAAATTTATCTGAAGGCTTTCCTTGCAGTATAGTATATGTCTTATTTGTACTTGGGCTTGTTAGAGATTCTCAGTGAATGATTTTTCTATGTTGTATGCCTTTTTTACATCACACTGTGTTTATGAGAACCTTAAGAACACCAACCTGGAAATAAATCTTTATGTGAACCTGTATGGATCTGATCCATTGTCTGCTGAAGTTAATGGTATTAGACATAATCCACAAATAATGCATCTGAAAGACAAGAAAGACTACCTTTAGCCAGGTAGTAAGTAATATAATATTAATGTGTTTGTAATATAGTCAGTATTACAGCATATTAAGAGTTCTTTATGTGAGCTTCTGTGACTTCTGTGGTAAAAGAGCAATACTTTTATTGTTAAAATGTATGATCATTGCATTCCTGAAATGCATAAGTACATGATGAATTACAGGGATACAGAAATATTGAATGTTATATATATATATCAGCAACCTGTCTTCTTTGGCACTGTCTTTGTTGTCACTGTTTCCTAAGTACCAGAAGGTTTGTAATAGGCAATAATTATATCTGTTTATAAATCCAACTAAAAATGTGTGATTGTTATTTTTATAGCAACCAATATCTGCACCTCTAACTGTTTTTTGGGGAAATGGTTATGCATTTTTGAGCATTAGTTCTAAATAGTCCTATATTATCCGTATGCCAAACACAGAATTAACTGCAATGAACAAATTTTTTAGAACAGTTTGATTCATACAGAGAAAATTTATTGGAAAAGAGAAATTCACACACATTTATTTAAAGTGATATGTGCTTATCAGTGGTCAGGACACAGCTAATCTGACTGCAGGGTTTGTAAAGTACGTGGTAAGTATATATGGTGGTTGAATATACATAAGAATGTATCATTTTTAATGATCTCAAAAGAACCATTATAAGATTGCATTTTTTATTATTTGAAAAAGGCACTGGGGCCTTTGTATAATAAGACTTTCAGATCGTTCATGGGAATTATCTGATCACACAAACCATATTAAGAAATCTGCTGAGGCTATAAAATGTATTTCCTTTTTACAGTTGTAATTACTGAGAGATAAACAATTAGTATTCACTCCGCTCTCCACTAGACCTGATCTTGATCCAAAAAGTAAATTGAAAGTAAGTTGATCTACTGTTTACCCAAATAACAGTTAAACAAATTTTATAAAATTTATAACGGTGTATAAAACAACTGTTGTTCAGAATTGCTTTAGGTGATACCTAAGAAATGAGAAGAATTCAAAGTTAGAGCCCTTAATGCTCTATTTACAGTAGACTTCCACTGTTCTTTTGTATAGTGGTTCAGTATAAACGCCTATTAAGAATCCTGGAAGGAAACACTTTTTAAGAAGTGGTGACTGAACATTTATCTTCCAAAATGTATTCTCAAGTACAATGCCTGGAAGACACTGAATTTGTCCCCACTTGGCAAAAATCTTTATTTTATGTATCAATGTACTGTTCGAAGATCTGATAAAATCTTTTGTATTGTTAACATTTTGGGAAAATCTTTTACAGAATATTGTGCTTTGCTTGTTCTTTGAACAATTTGTGGGCAAGATACGTGTTGTTAACACAAAGACTCTCCTTCAAAGGATTTTCGAAATAGCAAAGACTCTAGTAAAAAGTCAGGTTAAAGTTTGGACACTCATATTGGGGGAGGGGGCTTTTGCTTTTTTTTATTTTCTTTTTTTACCTCTGGGTGATACTTGAAGTATGTTGGTCAATTCAGCTTAGAGTATGAAATAGTTTTGATAAATATGAAATGTCTCATTTGCTCTTCTGCCTGCCCCTTAGTTTAAGTGAGGTTATGAGATACTGGGCGTAATACCAGCAAAATCAGTGAATATTTCTTCTTCTTGATACAAGGGTACAAAGTGTGTTAGGAGCCACAGCTCTTTCCCCAAAACTATCTACAAAGCCCCATTTCCATAACATTTTTGATACTCTGTAATAATGCACTACTGAGATAGCAAGCTGTTCTTGCATAGTTGTATGTTCCTATAAACATCAGTGTTGTGGTTTAACTCCAGCCAGCAACTAAACACCACGCAGCTGCACACTGACCACCCCCCTCCGGTAGGATGGGGGAGAGAATTGGGAGGGCATAAGTAGGAAAACTCGTGGGTTGAGATAAAAACAGCTTAATAATGGAAATAAAACAAAGTAGAACAGTGATAATAACAATAATAACAACAACATAACAGAATATACAAAGCAGGCGATGCACAATGCAACTGCTCACCCCCTGCTGACCGCGTGTTCCCAACCGCATGTCCTGAATGCGAGAGCCCCCCCCCCACCCCTAGGTTTTATACTGAGCATGATGTCACATGGTATAGAATACCTCATTGGCCAACTGGGTCAACCGCCCCGGCTATGCTCCCCCCCCAGCTCCCCCTGTACCTGGCAGAGCATGGGAGGCCGAAAAGTCCTGGTGCAAGCACCACCCAGCAACAACCGAAGCATCAATGGGCCRTCAACGTTCCTTTCATTACCAAACCCGAAACACAGCACCCCCTCCAGCTACTGGGAAGAGAGTTAACTCTGTCCCAGCGGAACCAGGACAATAAGTAACATATCCATCTCCTGATTTATGCAGAAATACATGTAAGCATTTATTGTGGGAAACACCAAATAAGCCAAAGAAGAAAAATAAATTCTATTTTTGCAAAATTCAAATATATAAAGATGACTTTCTGTACAAGGCTGTGTTCTTTAATGCTTACTTTATAAAAATTTATAGTAATTTTGAATACATGGAATGTTTTCCTGGTTTTGTCACCTATTAACAAAATTCTGTTTTTGCAGGCTGAAACAAAAAGAGCCCATAAGGGACTTTTGGAAAAAATATGTTTCCCCTACCAAATAGTTTAACTCTTTTCTAATTATAGGTTTTAAAGGTATAATTTTTCTGGGAACAAAACAGTGCTCAGAATTTTTGTGGGTCTTGAACTGAACAGGAGAGCCACAAGGTATATTTTTAGTCTAAAATACCTTTCATAGTGGTCCTGAGTTTGATGAACAAAACTCATTGTTCCAAAACATAAAGTGCTTAATTTCTTTTTTTACCTTCTAGTGTCTGGCAGAATTTCAGAATGATTGTTCTTTCAGATAAACAAAAATAAAACATGACATTTTGAAGATGACAAAATGTTTATACAATCTCTCCAAAAGATTCTATTATTTTAAGCTAAAAAATAATGCATTTTTAAATGTTTTTGTTTATTCAAATCTGCTTTGATTAGTTGAAATTGTAGTCTAAAGGTTCCTTTCACTTCCATCAGGGATGTTTGACATCATCTGCAAACATAGACCTGCTCTGTAGCATTTATCTAATTATGACTTGCCACCCTTTACAATAACTGGTCAGACAGTTCTCACAGTGAACCCATGAGAGTTGAAATGATGTAATCTGTTTGGTTTTTTTTTTTAATCTTCAGGACTGAATTCTGGAAGATCATTCCAACTTAATTTTGAAATTAACTTCGTTTTTTCTAATAATTTCATCCGAACAAGTATACTTATTGGTCAGTATGGTGCAATTTAAATCTTGTTTATTTTTTTAATCTACCCTGATATTGTTTAACTGATTGTATTAAAGTAGCTTTTATAACATGAATGCTGGAATAAACTATTTTATACACTTGTATAACAGTTTCTGTGTACATGGATGGAAATACAGTAGAAAAGCACATATAATACAACTACTGACATCTAACATCAGGTTTACAAAAGGAATAAATTTTGTCTTACTCTATATCTTTTCCTCCCCTTATTCATCCTATGTCTTACTCATGTTTCACCCAAGAAAGCCTATTCTTATCTCACATGTTCAAACTAGCTTTTGTCCAGAAACAGTAACCCCTTGTTTGAAGAATTGCCAATTACTTTGACATTGCAGGACTGTTTTATCATGCTATCGGATGCTGAGATTTCTTTTAAAGATACATTGACTTAGAAACAGGACCTTTTGAAGACTCATATAGAGGCAGTGTATGGAAAATGGATTTGGAAGGTGGCAGCAAAAGGATTTTAAAGTTGATAGATGATAAAGACTCCTGCATGTTGGCAAACCGGTTTCTTTTTGCATGTTGACAAACCCTGTCTCTTTCTCTCTCTGGTTCTAATCAGGAAACACTAAACACTGACCTGTTCTTTATTTTATCATTGGATTACCTCTCTCGTCCCTCTTTTTATGTTCAAAAGCCTGCTTTGCTGAAAAAATTACAACCACTTTACTTGAAACTTATTTCCGTCATTCTCAGGAAACTGTCTTTATAAACCTCTTGCTTCCCAGCCACCATAAATGACTTGTGATTTCAACAGTTAGCACTGAACCCTGCACAAATATTTCAAAGTAGAAGAAAATAATCATAGAAAATTACACACTACTAAACAGATTTTATTAATCACTAATATTTGATAGAAGTAACAACAAATACCAGGTATCTCTTCCAAATTGCAACTCATGTACAGCTTTATTAACTTTTTCCTATTCTCTAAATATCAATTGCCAGAAGCTAAAATTGTATTGCCAGAAGGTAAAATAGTATGTCAGGGAAAAATAACCCTCCATGTCTTGTTTCTTTTATACAACCCTTTAGGAGAACTGGGATGCTGTGGATCTGACCTAGCTTATACATACTTACGTTCTACATTCACAGTGACTGGGAGAATTGAGGTATATTTTGATACTGAAACATGTTATTTGTATCCCTTGTGTTAGCCACTTAGCAATATATTGAGCTTCAGTGTAGGAAAATTAGTTAAGGTCCACATGGCATATTTAACAAATGTTGATGACCAATTTATTGTAACTATTAAAAACATAAATAGTGTTTCACAGAATCACAGAAACAGAATGGTTGAGGTTGAGAATGGATGACCTTTGGAGGTCATCTTGTACAGCCTCCCTGCTAAAGCAGGGTCAACTACAGGAAGTTGGCCAGGACCATGTCCAAACAGCTTCTGACTATCTCCAAGGAGGGAGACTTCACAACCCTTCTGGGCAACCTGTGCAAGTTCTTAGTCACCTTTACAGTGAAAAAGTGTCTCCTGATCTTCAGATGAAAGTTCCTGTTTCAATCTGTGCCCATTGCCTCTTGTCCTGTCACTGGGCACTGCTGAAAAGAGCCTGGATCTGTTTTCCTCACACCCTCCCTTCAGATATTTGCACACATTGAAGAGATCACCGTGAGCCTTCCCTTCTCCAGGCTGAACAGTCCCTGTTATTTCAGCCTTTTCCCATGGGAGAGTTTCTCCAGCTGCTGAATTATCTTTGTGACCCTTTGTTGGACTCCAGTAGCTCCATCTCTCTTGTACTGGGGAGCCCAAAAGTGGACACAATACTCCAGGTTTGGCCTCACCAGTGTTGAGTAGAGGGGAAGGATGACCTCCCTTGACCTGCTGGCAACGCTCCACCTAATGCAGTCTAGGAAGCTGTTGGCCTTCTTTGTGGCATGGATACATTGCTGGTTCCATGTGCAGCTTGGAACCTTCCATAGCCTTCTCTGCAAAGCCGTTTCTGAGGTGGATAATGCTCAGTATGCATCCCATATGCCTGACATTATTCCTCCTCAGGTCCAGGACTTTGCAGTTCCTTTTGTTGAACTGTATGAGGTTGCTGTCAACACATTTCTGCAGCCTGCCAAGGTCCCTCTGGATGGCCGCACAGCCCTCTGGCATATCCGCCACTCCTCCCAGTCTTGTATCATCAGCAAACGTTTTAAGGCTATGCTCTGCCTTATCATCCAGATCATTAATAAAGATATTGAACATGATTGGAACCAGTATTGACCCCTGGAGTACACTGCTAGCTACTGTTCTACTGTTGTTGTTTGAGCCTGGTTATTCAGCCAGTTTTCAATCCATCTCACTGTCTGCTCATCCAGCCCATACTGCATCATCTCCTCTATGAGGATGTTATGGGAGAAGGCATCAAAAGCCTTACTAAAGTCGAGGTAGACAGTATCTGCTTCCCTCCCCTCATCTACCAAACTCATCATTTCGTTGTAGAAGGTTATCAGGGTTGTCAAGCATGACTTCCCCTTGGTGAATCCATGCTTAGTACTCCTGATCACCTTTTTGTTGTTCTCATGCCTGAAAATGGTCCCCAGGATTAGTTGTTCCATCACCTTCTCAGCGATGGAGGTGAGGCCTGACAGGTCTGTAGTTTCCTGGATCCTCCTTCCTGCACCTTTTGAAGTTAGGGGTATTTGCATTCCTTCAGTTCTCAGGCACCTCTCCCGATTGCCATGATATTGTTCAAAAATTAGAGTGGCCTTGCAGTGATGTCAGCCAGCTCATGGGTGCATCCCTTAGGGCTTAGGGATTTATGAATGTCCTGTTTGCTTAAGTATTCCCTAAGCTGACCTTTTTCCACCAAGTGTAAGTCAGCCTTGCTTCAGGCTTTTCACCTGGTCTTCCAGGTCTGGTAAAGACTGGTGTTCAGTATCTCAGCCTTTTTTTAATCTGGTGTTTTGTTCAGATTATTTTGCTGCTTTATCTGTAACAATAGAATAAACTGAGGTTTCTCATCTGTGATGAGTACAATCTGTCATAATTTAAAATGTGAATATAATACAAATTAAATTTAAAATGTCTTTGTATTGACATAATTTTTAAAGAATAAGAAAGTATGAAGAACATTTTTTTTTTAAAAGAGAAGGGAAGAATGTTCTCTGCTAACATTATTTTCAAGCTTTATTGCCAGTTTCAAAGGATTTTGTTGACATAAGTCTTAGTAAAATTAAAGCCCTTCTTTTCTGTTTCATGTACTGCTAGGGTAAGCAATTTACACCTTTATAACCTGAAAGTCATGAGACATTCTCGCAGTTTCAGTCTCAGCGGTAAATAATAATTCTGGTTTTGTGAATAACAGTTTAAACTGATGAGCTCTGTAATTTGGTAGTCTTTCATTCCAAGCTAAATAACCTCCAGTTAAAGCAAAAGACATGTGACCTTTCTGTTTTAAAATCATATGGAATATTTAATATTTCATGGGGTTTAAAATTTAAGTTTATTAACATGTTAACATAAAAAAAAAATCCACAAAAGGGGTATGGAAATAACGTAGTAGATGTGCTATAAAATGTGTTAGTTAAGCAATTTAATCAGATAGCTATGTGAGGCTTCACTGGCATTTTTCAACTTCACTGAATTTTTCAACTACTTAAAGCACAAAATACTATTAATTCGCAGCTTTCATTGATCAAAATACAATTTAAGTTAGATAATAAAATTGATAGAATGAATTCAATTACAAAATGTAAAAACACATGAAGAATAAGTATATTAGATCACATTAAATCCAGTCTTTATCATACAGGGTTAAAGTTATGCTGTCCTATTCTGAGGGAAAAAAATGGGCATCAATATGAAACTTTGTGTTTTTAATGCAAATCCTTATCAATTTTTTTTCAATTAAACTTTGTTAGTTAAATATCACATTGCATATTTGTGCATTTAAATAGTGCTATTTCAATGGCAGATTTTTAAATTGCTTTCCAAAGTAATAATTTGTACATAGCTCTTTTCTTTTTCTTTCTCCATATGCACTAATGATTCAAAACAGCTTCTCGTTCTTTTTTTTTCTCAATTCTCTATAAAATGCAGTGTTTGCATACCATCTCACTTTAATAATTTTTTTTGATATACATATATATCTTTGATGTAAAATTTCCCAAAATATTTAATTGAGTTAGCAGTTAGAAATAAGCAGCACAATATTTTGAAATATATCTGCACTTCTAGATATTTCTGAAAGTGTACCTTTGTGTGCTTATGTACCGTATTGAAAAATGTCTTAAGTTCCTTAAGCACTTACGACTTTGAAAAATCAATTCAGTTTCTAGTTCATAATTTATTAATTCAAGCTATTGACTCCTGTCTTTTGAGAATCTCAAAGCTAGTGTTCTAGACATGCAGGGGTTTTTTAAGCACTTGTGCCTAAATGCGAGTAGAGCTATGCAAAACTTAATACTCCAGTTACAGAATTCTTAACCATTCTTTGTCTCAAAATTATTGCCTGTCTGAGATGGAATATAAATAAACTATACTATGTTTAAGTAATTCATATACTTTTTAATGTATATACAAACTTTTCTGAGTAGGATTTAATTTCCTTCTTTTTTCTTATTCTTGTAATTCTTTGGCAAGCAATTGATAGAATGAATTCAACTGCAGAATGTAAACATGCGTGAAGAATAAGCATACTAGATCACATTAAGTCCAATTTTATCAGACAGGGTTAAAGCTATGCTATCCTATTCTGAGGGAACAAAGTGGACATCAATATGAAATTTTGTGGTTTTAATGCAAATCCTTATCAATTACCAAAGGTATCAGATTAGTTTTACAAAATCTAAATCTGGTTTAGAAATAATGAGCATTTGATGCTTGATGTCACTGTTGTACGAATCTTAGGAACACCAAAGGCCTAAATGAACTGTACGAAAGATCCATGTTTAACCAAATTATGACATTTGTTATGTCATTCTCTCCAGGAAAAGCTGATGGTAACTGTTGCTGTGCTGACTAGCAGCTAAACCTTAAGAACAAATCCTTAGTTCCTTTTCTTCCCATAAAACTGAATTATGAAAAATACTTCAGAGCTCAATAGCTTTCTCTTAAAAAATTATTAAAATTTGCATTAAGTTCAGTTGAGTTCTTAGAGTTCTTTTCTAATTTGTGAGATTTGATTACTTAAAACATTTAATTAACTCATATTTGGTGCAGCAAAATGCACCCTGCATTGGTGCATCATATATGGATGGATCCTTCAAGAGAAGCCTATCCGATGTCTGTCCGATGGTGCACCAACGCAGGGTTCCCAGCATCTAAAGGGACATAAGACTTACTCACTATCTATATTCCTCTTCTTATTCTGTCTTGTTAAAGCACCTATTTTATTAGCCATTTGTTGTTGGGCCTTTCTTGCTAAGATCCAGAGAGAACCCTGCACCACTTCTCTCCCTCTCCCTCTCTCGCTCACCTAACCCTGTTCCCTAAAGTGCAGAACAGATATCAAATGTGATGACATCGTATAATGCTGAATTAAAAAAAAACTAATATAATAGATTTTCTTTTTAACAAATTACTTTGAAGTGATGAATTAATTCTTATCAGAGCATAAACATGTTGTTTCTATCGTGTAGTTCTGGTTACTTGCCTTTGTTTAAAGACAACGTAAAATGTATCATCAAATTTTTGTATGCTTTTGAAAGTTATACAAGCTTTATAGTTTCCATATCTTTGAATTTACATTTTGCTTTTCTCATTAATTCACACAAGATTTGTTTCATTGACCCTAGAACTATAAAAGATATGTAAGATGCAACATTACTGCCTAGACTTTGATGTCTGTAAAAAGGGTATTATTGAAATCCTCTAACCTATGTGCCTATTAAAAATTAGACGTCCCATAAGTAGAATAAATTAATGTCTCAAAATTAGTAAATATAGCTGTATATATTTTGCATTAAAAATTACTATCAGTAGGCTAAAATAATAATAGTAGTGTTCAAAGTGGGAGTGGACTCAACATAAGATCACTGATAAAACTTCAGATAGCCCATGGATCATCTTTTCTCTGTCATCTTTGAATAATATGCAAAAAAATGTCTAAATATTTCTAATATTTCTTCCTTACCAATTTCAGGAGGTTTTTTGGCTGCCTGGTATAAAATATGCTCTTTGCACTAGTAGGTCTATCATTCCACAAAAAGCATGCACAATTGTAATGAACATGAACTGCTTTGAATTTGGGATATCCTGGGACCTTCTACTTTATCCATTCCAGTCAATACTAGACTACCAGTCAGTTCTTTCTTACAGAATGTGAGACCCAGAACAATATTTGCAATTTGTATGACTGCATGTTAAACTTTCATATAGTACATCAGAGTGAGGCCTGAATGCAGAAGGGTTTTATTAGTTGTGAGCAGACTCCCAAGCCTCAGCAGACCAAAAAAACCCAGTGCAACCAGTATGTAAAGTCAGCAATTAAAATTGAATAAGCAGAAGTGATCTTTCATGGGTTCTCTCAGAAGTTTCCTTTGTTTCAGTTCTAGTCCTGATAGCGACTCCTTTTGTGAATTCAATTTCTTTGCTTCATTTTTGCAGGTAGTAAAATGACTCTGATGATAATGGAATATCTGCCTATATTAGTTATTGAAGCATTGATTATTCACACTGAAATGAACACATTAAAAGATGTGACATTATGTTAAACCTGTGCTAAATATTTTGTTGTTTGTTTTATTTTACTGCTTGCTTATGTTTTTAATTTTATTATTTCTCTCTTCATTGCCAGTTCAGCCATCCTTCTTTCCAATCTCATGTGTCCTTGGATGCAACATATATTTGCTTCTGTGGTTGTCCTAGAAACATGACAGGCCAAATTAGCATGCTTTGACTCATGAACAAAATATATAAAACACTTCCTGATGGCCGTATTTTCTTTGTGCTGCTCATCTTGAAGTGACCTAGTTCGTGATGCACTAGTTCAAGTGCTTGAAGGTCTGATAACTTTGTTTCGGTACTGTGTACAAAGATACCAGAGAAATTCAAGGTATTGGACCAAGGAGAATGGCTTAATTTTTCAGTCTTTTTTACACTCCTGGGTCAATTTATGAGCRGTAAGGCAAAATCATAAACCTGTTGATGTGATAAGCAAGCTGCAAGTGCAAATACAGTATGAGGCTTGAGTGTATACTTCAGGTAGAAGGCAGTGAAGAAAGAAAAAAAAAAAGACAGCTAAAACTGAACCCATCTTAGTACTCTTAAGTCCATTAGAAAATAAAATATGACAGCCTGCAGTATGATCGAATATTTTCCTCAGAATTCTAAATAATTCTAAGTCTTCTTCTGTTTAGTTTAAATCAGTTTCAAGAAAGCTAACTAACATTTTTAAAACATCCCCTTTTTAGGACAAGCTAATTTTTTCCAGTTTATATTATACTCATGGGATAAGCCTGCAGTTGGCAAGTATTTGACCAAGCTCATTTGTATATCAGCTAGCCAAAACTGATGGAGGCTTGCCAGATCTGTAGTATTGGATCAGACCAGAAGAATAACAGGTGAAAATCTGCAAGGGAATCTTGTATTGAAATGCTTTTTATTTTATTTATTTTATTTAATTATTTTACATTTTAAGCCTGTACATACAAGAACTACTCTTTTTGTATGTTCCAGATTGGCCCAGAGTAACTGCTCTCTTAAGCACATAAGGTAGGGCTACTACATGAAATGAATGCTAGTGCCTCTTGTAAAGGAAATTCAAAGAATAATTGCCCTGCCTGAGATATTTTCTATCTTTGTGCTTCTTTGGGAATGGAATTCTTAGATATATCCCTAGAAATTTTGCACGTTGCATATAATTAATAAATATATGATTTTTTTTCTACTTTTACTGTGAGTATAGCTATCTTTACATAATTCTATATTGCCCTTCTGTGCTTTCCAGAGCAGGTGCTGTCAGTCATTTTCCAGTAGAGGGATGAGAAGCAGGATGGGAACATGAAATTTATTTTAACTAGTGACCTGAACCAGGGCTTCAATGAGCCCAGATGCCCAAAGCTGAAAGACAAATGAGTTTAACTCATTGTACAAACCTTCTCAAGTGCAACACTGAGTACAAGAATTATTCTGTTTTGTGTATTTGACCAGATAATATTAAAGCATCTGCTTAAATTAGAGCGGCTAAGGGATTAAAAGTGAAGGCTTTGAAGTGCTATTCTTAGCTGATACCAAAACTTCTGAGAGAATGTGTTCTGTATTCCAAAAGTCTACATAAGCAGAGATATATGCTGGTGTGTGAGTTAAAAAGAGGAGGCATCACAACAATCTCTTTGTTTTGTTTAATAATATATGATATGTATTTATCTTCTTGTGTCTTCTGGAATTCTTCAACCACAAGAGTTACAGTTAGCCAGGGCGTAGAGCTAAAAATAACAAAGGACAGAGTGAAGGCTTGAAAGTGTGTGTTAGAGCATGCTGATCTTGAATTAGGTTTCACGAGTGATAATTTTAGACCAGCTTTCCTTTAGTGCAACTATTGATTTAACATATCCCATATTTTGTCACAAACACATTTTGATGATATCATTTCAAGAATGACAATTAGCCGATGTATTTCACCATTTCAAATATAATTAGTTTTTATTACCTGTAAATCTGACCTAAAGATAGGTGCTGTATATGTAAAGGAAGTTCTGTGTAGCTAGAGAGAATATTTAATCAGGTTCTTTTTAAAAATAGCTTTTATACATGCATTTTTGAAAGTTACAGCTCAGCTGATTTTTTTTCTTCTTTAATTAAGCAAAAGCTATTAGATACACCATAGCATAACTGCTTGCTTGCCCCACATAGTTTCTGAAATAAGACTCATTTTTTATGTTAAAATGAGTACAAACAGGTATACGGAAATAGCAGACCTCAAACATTGCGTTATTACCTTTTTCCTCTCAAGGATTAGAGAACATGTCATATTTTCTGTTAATGTATAAAATAAGAATTTGTTAAGAAAACATTGATTACCACAATGTGCTAAAAAAATATAACAATGCATTTTGCTGTCCTTAGCAAATAAGGTAACTACATGCAACAGGTAATGACTTTCAAACATTTATGCATATAGATAGCAGTATTCATACAGATTCTTGCAGATCATCTTCCTTAAATGGAATTATTTGTGACTGTTATGTTGAGTATATACAAAAATGTATACTTTGGGGAGTAGTCACAGAGACCAATTTTAGGTGTATTTCTAGACCTTTTCTGCTGTACATGGGGCTACAAAGCTCTGCTGCAGGGTAGCTCAGAGCACTCAGCTGGGGTTCCTCCTCTGATATCACCCTCCAGAAGGTGTATGTCTCCCAGCATTAGCAGAGATAAGCCTTACAGATATGTTATCTGTACTAATGGATAACCTTTCTGAATACCCTCAGAGGGAGCAAAAAGTGAGATGTGCACTCCTTGCCTGTGGGTAATGGCCTCTGCCTGGCTCCAGTGTAAATCAGAATGGCACAAAGCTTTGCTGAGTTATCAATCTAATGGACTAGAAGGTAAATCACTCRTCCTAAATACCATCCCTTCCTAAGGTAAACCATACACTGCTGATGCAAAAAAAACGTAGTTTTCACAGTTTTGTGTAAATTAAGGCTATTCCCATTTGGAACAGGCAGTGCTAAGTCTCTCACGGTGTGAGTAGTGTGGCTGTGGAACTGGCAGTGGAAGCTGGACTCAGTCTTCAGGGACTACTAGCCTTACAAAATATGCTGGGACAATCGCAAATTATTTCCTTTTCCTCCTTTATCTTACTTTTTACTTTTATTTGTGTCAAAACAATGTTGCTATRTTATATAATTTCTTTTTTAAATCCTGAAATAAAGGGTTCAGTAGCAATAGAAAAACACTTCAAGATGATTAGTGAATTGAGCAATACTTTATCAGTGCCATCTAGTGTACACAACTACAAAACGAGATATTAGAAGAATTTTTTCTATCCTGCCTTTCTACTAAATTCACAAGGCGTTATGGCAAGTGAAGTTCTAAATGCTTGTCTTTGATATGAATGTCTTTTCAGCAAATGTTTCTTTCTCAGATAAACATTTTATCAAGAGGTTTCAAAATAGTCTTGTGGAGAGTAGTTATTAGAAAGGGGTTTGGGAGGCTTATGTTTCATTTGAAATTTCAGTAATAACTTTATTGTGTTCCTAAGAGAGCAGTGGAGATAAATAGCTTTGTCACTCACATCTGCTTGTATACCTCAATAATCTGAGTCATCCAATCATTCAAACTTTGTAAGGAGGATAAAGAAAGCTACCAAAAATGTGAGATTGGCAATCTAATGGATAAATTTTCATAAAAATTTCTGACTTAAAAAGCAGACAAGATAATATATTTTATATCATAACATTAGAACTGTAGGATACTTAAGTGGGGTATCATAGTGCTTTCTCACATTTGAGTGACCTTACTATTAAGTTTCTACTCACTGATTTTCAGCAAAATTAAGCTACTCTTTTCCTTTCTGTCTTTGGAGAAACATGAGGTGTTTCCTTTTGTTTACTGATCTTCTCAACACTAGAAACAAAAAGTAATTCAGCTTGTTTATTAGGATCAAAAGGAACAAAGAGTAATTAATTTCATAATTCTTGTACTCCACATTCTTAGGTTGGCCACTGACATTATGACTCCTGAAGGAGATACGTTGTCGAATTACTCAAACCATTGCTCTTATTTTAGTCTTTCTCTGAGAGGAAGAAACATGGAAGAGAAGATTGAGGTTGCCACTGTAGTTTTGTTGAAATATTAATCCCCAAGTGTTAAATTGTCAACTTTTCTGTAAAAAACAACAAACCCTAATTTGGGTGCAGCGGGAATAAAAAGTAAAAAGTGCACAGTGCAATGTCAGAATCCCTGTGCTCTGTGTTATGCAAAAGTTTCTAAATGTGCAAAGATATGGACAAAATATTACCATATTCTTTGTTGCTAACTTATGTCAATATATTTAAAAGTCCATCCCAACAGATGAACTAGAAACAATTAATTTATTGATTTATTTTACCTCTCATTGGAACTGAATATATATACATATATGCACACTTATATACATATATGTGTATATATGTGTACATATGTATATATGTAAATGTGTATGTATATACGTGTGTGTGTTAGTGTATGTATATGTATCTATATATGTATATCTGGGAATGAGATATACATTATGAGGGGAGTGGTTAAGGCTGACCAGTTTTCAATGTATACAAAACAATGACTTCTTAAGAATTCTATTCTGAATTAGCTGTGCATGTATAGTGCCACAGATCCGATACGATTCATCTTGCCAGGAAGGCTGTGGTCCCTGAAGGTTCTTAGCCTTGGAGGTCATGGTGATGCAGTCTGAGAGCCCTTCAACAAGGGGAGCAGGAACAGAAGTTTTTTCCCTGTTTTTCCTATCTCTTTGTGGATGTTTTCTGCTCCTCCACCTCTTTCCCAAAGAAAACAGTGTGATCTTTCTCCACTTCAGGTGGTTTGAACCTATAGCTAAGCAGAATGTCTTACCGGATATTCTGAGAAGCCATACTCTTAAATTTATGACTTGATGTTTTTCTAGTTTACATAAATAAATATTTTATGCAAAATGGAGCTTACTGAACTGGAAAGAGTAAAAATACTTCATCACAAAATATCTCAAAGATCTGTGGCAAGGGGATGGGAAAATAGGATTTTACTGCTTCAGTGTGACATCAGCCTGGGAATTTTGACCACTGTCTCAATCCATACATCTGCTGAAGATGGTTGCACTGAATATTTATTTTCTTTAATGATTTTGTATCATTCAGTAATGTAGTTAGTAAGTTATTTACCTGAGATGATGGGAAAACCTTAGTTTCAGTGCTCATACAAGTAAACACTAGATCCCTTGTTTAAATGGGTATGATCAATTCACAGCAGTGAGCCTTAAAGATACCTGAAGGGTAAATACTTTGCTAGAAAGTGGACATTGTAGGTGTGGTTACAGTAGTCAAGGAAGATAACTGAATTTAAGTTTGCCACATACAAAATTGGTACATACCAAGTAGCAAGCTAAAAAAGGGGCTGCCCTTAGACTACTTCTTACCAAATCTACATTTAATAATCTTATTTGGCCCATTTGGTCTGAATTTGCAAATAAAGTTTCAGAGAAGCTGAAAATACATGTTTGGAGGTGTGTTAATTGACCTTTTACTGAGAAAGAAAATGTTAGCCTTTTCTACTTAATATACACTACACTTCTAAAGAATTGCATAAATAATAATTGCTTACCAAAAGCCTATGTACATTTAGAAGTCTCTACTAATCAAAATGATTACTTAATTGGAATTTTTATTTTCTTTAGAGAGTGGCAGTTAAAGCAAATTCCATTGCACATGTAAAATGGAGTTCAAGCTCATTTGGTTAAATGTCCAAACCCAATAAACCTACACAAAGGTAGCTTAATGAGCCTTTTAAAACTTCTGAAAAAAAATAGCTAAGCAACTGAGCTAAGTCGTAAATTAGGTAATACTACATAAGACATTTTGTGATATTATTTATGTACTTCTATTAAAAGTTTTCTTACTAACTTAATAAGGTATTTTGAGGTACTACTGGTTGCAGAAGGAATTTTTAGAAGTAATTCAATCTAGTTTTGCTCTGCTATGCAACCTTAATTTTAACTGCAGTTAATGGAAATGTTTATATAAAGCCAACTTCCTGATGGAAGAACATCTAATGTCTGAAAAGTTCTGGAAGGAAAAGTGTCAATGAATCCTATATAGCATACTGTCTTCACAAAAAATAGTCAGATGATAATAGGAATAGTCTTTAAAAAATATTTTTTAAGTACCTGACTCTGATGATACATATCGTCTTTTCCTGTAACAGTTGAGTATTGTCTTACCTTTTTTTTGATTTCTGTAACAATTATAGTGAACAGAATGATGAGACTAGACTTGCCAAAAGGATTTGCATGTGCCAGGCTTCAAAATCTTGAAGTGTAAATGTGCCTGTTAACTTTGCTTTACAGTTGCTATTGTTCTACTTCAAGTTTTAGAAAGAATTAGCTTTTTTTTTTCTTTTTTTTCTCTATTTAATGACTACATCTGGCTCTTACTACCCTCATTATTTCCTGAAATCACAGTATGTTTAACCAAAGTGTACATTCACTTCAAAATGGAGGAGAGAAGGAAACAAACCCACTCAAGCTGATGGAGATGTTTTCGGTTTTTATGTTTTTGGGGTTTACCCTATCTAAATTTTAAAATGCTCGCTTTTACTATGGCTATTTTGTGGAGGTAGGGAGTACATGTGTCCTTCAAACTTAGAACAATGTTGTCTATCATGGTGTCATATGGTTTGCAATGCAAGTTCATAAATATCTTAGTCATTCAGTGTCTGCAAAATGAGGACTGATATAAGGTAACTGGAATAGATATAAAACTTCTTAAATTTCTTTCTTCCTCTCTCACCTGGAGGTGTGATTGCAATGTAAAACATGCAAAAGTTTCTGAAGCTTCAGCAATGATGAATTCTTACTTCTCACTATCATTATCTTTTGACACCTTTTTTGACACTTGGAATGTTTGCTCGATAATATGAAAATGGACTGATGGGGGAAAAAAGCCATGTGCAGTCTTCACAGCTGGTGCAATGTGCCATTGTGCCTTGTCGTCACCTGCCTACACTTAATTAATAAGCATCTGTTTCATTCTTGTTTTTACACAAGGTACAAAGTAAAATGCCTAAGTTTGATTTTTTCCATCTGTGACATGTTTCCTCCCTCACTTCAAAAATTATTACTGTGAATATGAAAAATACAAATTCATTGAAATGTTGAGCTCTGTTTGTTCAAGAAATAAAAGACATGGTTTTATGGTTTAAATATGTAGACAGATCAGCTGTGTTAACGGAAAGCTCTACTGTAGGTATTTTATGGTATTCTAGCAGATCAAAAAATAAAAATATATGCATGTTACCTGAATAACTATTCTGACATAATTTATAACATTTTACAAGTTAATTTATTTCTCTTCAGAAGCAAGGTACATGATGCATGCATATTTGGGATTCTGGCTATTGAGGAGCATGAAAATTGACACCATGGATTTGTAAACTAATAGTAACTGCTGAGGCTCTATTTATGCATATATCTACTCTGTAGGTGTGTGGGTACAAGCAAAGAATATTAATAATGTAACGTTTACCAAGGAAAATGGTCAGTAACCAGTACCTCACCCTGGTGATTATACAGATACTTGTGATAGCCTCCATTTCTTTCTTATCAGTATGTTAAAGCTTTATTGCATGTATGCCTGTTCCATACCATATAGATTTCATAGAATCATAGAATCATAGAATCATTAAGGTTGGAAAAGACCTCTAAGATCATCGAGTCCAACCATTTCACCCACACATATACAGTACTTCCCAGCACAAGTTCAATCTTGATAGCTCTCTGTCATTAGTTTATATTTATCACTGTTATCAAGAATCATCATGTTCAGTAACAAAAATATTGTACTGTATTTCTCATGGTTTTCCCCCTGGAAGAAATCACAGAATTTGTGATTTTAAGATTTCTTTAGTAATTGAGTGGGTTATTTCCCTAACATGAATCCATACTTAACTAATTAAAGCTGGAAGTATAACATATTAACACTTCCAAAACTATTTTTAATATTGTTGAAAGCTTGGCCTTTAGAAATCTGGGTGGTGTTTTTTTTTTTTTTTTTTTTTTTTTTTTTCCGGGGTGTGTGTGTGTGTTCTTTTTTGGTCTTGAAGCAATAGTATCATGCCAAGATTCAGGGTTTTTTTTCTGAGATTTATGGAATCAAGTTTGAAGCAGCAATGGGTAGAATACTTGTTTTCAAAATGCCACAGAACTCATCTATTTCCTGATCTTTCCTATTTCATAAATGAATTGGCAGAACCGTTCTATTCTATTACTATACCAGAAGCATAGTTTTTACTGCTGGTGTCATTGCTAGGAATTTCACATTGATTCACTAGGTATCAAAAGCAATCCTTATATGACCACATTGTTAGGGAAAATAAGAATAATGATTTGCATGATGTGGATAACAAGATAAGTAGTTGGGGAACAATGAGTTCAAACATAAAAATCTCATTTTTACCTTACTTTAATTTAAGTTTGCATCTAGGTTTTAAGTTTGGATATTGTGATGTAGGGAGTGAAATAAAACGTAGTGTCTGTTCTAAAGAGCTGTTGTCACATGAGTTGTTGAAAAGTAGATGGCTTCTAGGATGGATGGAAGAATGTAACAATCTTCACTTTTTTCTTTCCTAGTTAAATTCTTTTCCAGGTCTGTTATTAGTTTTGAAACAGCTGATGTGCACAAGCTTCTTGCCAACTTCCATGAAATCAGTTGAGGATTTTTGGCTCTAGCAGACTGCATTGCTGTAAAAAAAAAAAACCAACACAAAAAAACCCCCAAAAACCAAAACAACAACAACAAAAAACCACCCATAGGCGAAAAAAATAGTAAAAAAAATCTGGCACTTCTGCAAGGACCACCTACTGCCCTTCCCATACCATGACAGCAAGGACTAAATCATTCAGTTGCATTAATTGTTCTTGCTGATGTGATATGGGAACATTTTGGAAAAATTCATTTAGGTGCAAACAGGCTTTTTCTTCTGACTCGTGAGAAGATAGTAAAAAGTGTGTATGGGTGTCAGTGATTCCCTAAAGTTTGCAACTAAGAGAGAGCGAAAAAGAAAACTAGGTGGTTTATTTGCATCCCCCTGGATACCTGAGCATGTTTTACAAAATATCTAGCAAACTTCAACAACCATGCTAAGTTTCCAAGATGTAACATTCAATCCTGCTATTTACGTACCTTTAGGAAACAGTACAGCAATCACATGGAAAGTTCAAAATTATCTATAGTGGGACAACTGTGAGTACCAAATTGTATAATACTATGATGTGCCAAAAGCATACAGACTGACATTACCTGAATACTAACCACCCAAAATCAAAATGGGCATAAAAGTGCTAGGGGAGAAAATTTGGAGGAACAAAAACTACACTTTTTCGGTTATTTTATTTTCATTTTCAGCATGGCCTGCCATTGAGATAAAATATTTGTTGCTAAGGAAGGGAAAGAGAGTGTGAATTGTGAAACAGATAAGAGGCTACCAAATCAAAGATTCGCAAATCAAAGAGCTGCCAAATCGCAAGCGGGTTCCCCTGAGGGCTAGAATTACAACGGAGTTCAGTTTATATAATCTTTGGGTACAGAAAGCTGTTGTGCTTGGGAAAAAGGTGAAAACTTCGCTAACAGATATTTTTCAGAAATGGTGGAAATTAGTTTTATTTTTATGCTGATCACAATTTCCTTAGATGTGAAGGGAATAAAAGTGGCAGGGCTTTTTGCCCTTCTTAAGGCCTTTGAACAAGTATGAACCGCTCCATAGTAAGTTGAATATGTATAATACAAAAAATCTTGAAGTAGCTCAGTGAACTCAGTCAAATTAATAATGTGCTGTTTAAAAAGTTCCAGTTGCAGGCATCCATTTCTTAAAATGGAACAAAGTTACCATGTCTTAATAAATAACCGAGATATAAAATTAACTCATCCACAAGTTATGTTTACATTGCTACATAAGCATACTTTTATTAATGCTATGGATTTTATTTTATTTTTTTATTTGGAAGCTAAGATTGAGTATTTAGGAAGCAAAGTGTATCAGGGTTTTGAAATTATGTTTGTTTGATGGTTTAGTATTTTTTTCAGTGTTGTTATACAGTAGTGGTTTGTGGTATACACAGTTACAGCAATTGTTTAGCTTTCAATGATTGAAAAACAGTCAGTTATTGAGATTTCAGAAGGTACTGCAGTCCACTAAAGGTATACCAAAATCCTATTGGTCAAGACTACATTGACAACTAAGATAAAAAAGACTCCTGTATGAGTGCTCTGTCAGTTCTTGTAGACCACACGACCTGGAATTTTTAATGTAATCATGTGGCTATGTTACATATTGAATTGTACTATGTCAGTCAATTTCCTTCATCCAACATAGCTCAGGTCTCTCAGGATTGGTTGGCTTGTTTGTTTTCACTCTCCTGCCTCTGGTTTCCAGTCACACTTCATTTATATATATTAGGAAAGACAACTACATTCCACATTACGTTACATTCTGCTACCAACTTGTCTTCCTTGATACATCTGTATCTTCCCCCTCTTAGAACTCTTTGCTATTTCTTTTTCCAAATTAAAATAATTCCCTGAAGTTAGGAAACTCACCTGCTAACCAGACTGACCAGCCTTATAATTTATTTCATCACTGTGCTAGCACGAACAGGAAAAAGTAATGCAGAGATAGTGGACTTTGACCACTTCTTTTTAAATATTTTTCATGTCCATTTATTTTATAGAGTCTCTAGACAAAATTTTTTTTGGTAAAAAATCTATATGGAATAAATGCATGTGTATCACCTTCTTACAATGTTTCAGAAAGGAATTAGAATAACACTGGTTCTGGTTTAAATTGAGAAGGTAAAGATTCAGTTTGATAAAGGCAGTCTGATGGTTTATTGAAAAAAAGATTAAAAAAATAAGATCTGGAATTTACAAAATTTGATACATCAGGATCCTACTATTTTTTCAAGATTTGAATATTCTTTTCAGATTTAAAACTAATAGAAACATGTGGAAACAGTTTTTGATCCTTGTGTTGGAAATTAAATTCAGTAATATAAACAATGCGTGGTCTCTCATTTCTCTGTGTCCGTATTGCACTCTAAAAGGCCTTTTTGTTTTCTGAAGATTTAAAAAAGTATTTATGTTAAAAGCTTATGTCACTTAAGCTCCACCTTCCTTAAGTATTTCAGATGTGACTTTAAAATGGTAATTGACATAGAATCATAGAATCATTAAGGTTGGACATGATTATTTTCACAAATAACTCTTTTTCAGTAACGGACTAGTGTTCATTTTCCCTGTCTTTAAGTAAGCTGATGACTAAGACATTTCAATGGTGGAATCCTGTCCAGCTACAAAGCTACTTCTTGATAGATTTACTGAGACACTAGAATTATCTCTTGACACCAAGTATTGAACTCTCAGCTTTCCAATTATCCTCTTTTTAAAAATTATCTTCATTTAAGACCTTACTATTCAGAAGTTCTGTGACAGGTGAGCAGAAGGAGAGCAAAGCACATGAGTGCGACTAGCTAAGAATATTTGCATATATACATACATAAACATAGGTATATATAAATATATGTATTATGTATGTAGCATAATATATAGCATATGATAGATATAGGTAGATATAAAAGTAAAATGTGTGTGTGTACTTATATGTACACAAGATATATATAAGGAGCATATACAGAATTGGTTGGGTTTTTTTCATGACCGTAGAAATGTAATTTAGTGTTATTCTTCTCAATATTAGCTTAGCCTTGGTTATTTGTCTCGGAAATTCAGCAGGTTCACAAGCCCAGCCCTTCCTTTGCAAATACAACTCAACAGTTTAATCTGTGAGATGTTTTCCATTTGTTTGGTAGAGAATTGCCTGCGGTTAGTTCAGTGGCTCACTGCAGCATGAAGAATCTTGACAGTCCTCATGTGGTGGGCAAGCAGAAGGGAAGCTCTTCAGTGGGCTTGCTGGGTCTTTCACATTACAGAGAACACCCTGTGAAATGTTGCTGCTAAAGCTTTGAGAACTTAATGTGATATTGTTGTCCCTCAAGCGGGATCGTTACCCGGCGTGCAATAAGCCAATCTCACGCACAGAGACGAGATATTTGTTTATTCCATGTCTGTGCAGAGATGGGTGGGTGCCAGGTGGTAACTCCGCAAAGCTAGCACACCTCAGTTAACACACGGTAAGCATTTTATACATCCCGAGCAACAGTTGCCAGTACTTTTACATTTACACTTAGTCACCCTTACTTCTATTGGTTCTTGCAAGGCCTTGTCTTCACTTAAAGTCACAGTGTCCTTTCTTTTTACTGCGCGTATTCAGTGGGGAAGGGGCTTTGTTGAGTAGGGGGCTTTCCTGCCCGGGGGTGGTTTTTTTACTATGCTAATTAGGATAATTCACCCGTAGTTCAAGTAGTTGTTTCTTTAGTTTTATCTGCGGTTTCTGTTCTCTTAGTGGTTATCTTGGTACTCCATTATTTGGCCGATTTACCATGTTTCTTCCCCCTAGGCCATGCCCAGTTAACTCTCTACAGAGGTTGAATAATGTCTTTTGTTTCATCCTTTTATCTCACCAGAGCCTTCCTGAGATTCACCATCCTTGGTGCATCTAATCCCTCAGATAAACAATGTCAATGTAACCTAAAAGCTAACTATTTGATTAGACTACAATATTAGCATCAACTGTTTCAGCATCTTTTTAGGGAAAAAAGCTTCTTAAACTGTTTGATGTTATTCTGATGAAGACAGTTGTTAGTTGCTGTTTAGTTCCTAAGTTATCACTCAAGACAAGAGTCCTAGAAACTTACTATGAAGCAATTTATATTATTTGGATTAGTCAGTATGTGCTGTTAGAATGAAAGGCCATTAGTGGAAAATGTATAAACACATAAATATATATACAGATATATACAGATTTTATATATATACTTTCCCTGGCCACAGTCCTGCCAATGCAGGGACACAGGGACATGGTCCAGGGGGGGTCCCAGGCTGGCCAATGGGGCTGCCCACCCTCCTGGGATCACCTGGGACACCCAGGCCAGAGGCTGCCGTGGCTCTGGGTGGATGATTGGGGATCCTGTGTTGTATCCCGTCCTTCCCACTGCTGCCAACATTGCGCATCCACTATGTGTCTGTGGAGATTAGCCTCTGTCCAGGAAGCCTGACAAAAGGGATGTTGCCACTTTTGAGAACAGTTGTCATGTTAAAAACAACCCCCCCCCCAAAAAAAAAAGTAAACAAAATAGTCCAAAAAGATAATTTATATCTTTTATATATAGGTGAGGTTTTCTTTGTTCTGTAGCCTATACGCCTGAATTTCCTCTGTGTCCCGTGTGAAGTCATTTCTTATCCCCCTCTAATCTCCCCAATGGTATCCTGCCACTCTCACCTCACCACAATGCTTGTAATGCTAATCCTTCAGGTATCAGTTGTTCTCTGAATTTCTTCAACCCACGTCCTCAAACAATCATTGTTCCTTTCATCCTCTATTACCTTAACTCCCTCTTGAACTCCTCACACTTTTCAATCTTCTGCTGTATTGTTGCTGCAACTCTCTCTCTCAGGTACCATCAGTCTGAAATACCTGCTAAATATCTTTTTTAACCATCCTCTATAGTCTTGTTGATTCTCACAGTTAAATCTCTTACCTTCCTAGGAAAAAAAACTGCCTTTTCTTAGCTCCTGCTGAATTGTGACTCCTGTAAAGGTCTTATTTGCTCTCTGGATCCCCTTCCACTCAGCACCCCCTGCCCCCTACCCCACTCTTTATAACTGATACCGTTATAACTGCCATGTCTTGAATTCCCATTTAATTGAAATAATATATTATTAAAATGTTAGATCAGATGATGCCATCCAGCTTAATCAATGATGAATTTAAAAACCAATTAAAAGATCAGTTCAAAATGTGTTTTGTTTGAATGCCAGCTACCAAAACAAGAGTTTTAACTAATGAGATATGCTGATTAGATAATATTTGGACTACCAAAATGTTCCAAAGTTTTGTATTCAGCTGAAGACCATCTGTGAACCTATACCAATTACAACAAAATTTAGTGATAGAGGTAAAAGCTCAACAAATTTATATTCCTAAATAAAATCTTGATTTTAAAAGTTGCAGTTTTTCATCCTTTTTAGTAGTAAGATGTTAAACAACAACTGATTCACACTTCAGATATGCATCATCTTTTTCTTTCTTTATAAAACAATCAAAAATCCTTCAGTCAAAATAATTTTCAAATGTGAGCATCTCTAATGACTTCAGTAGAAAAGCCTGCAAGACTAGCAATCTGCAAGACTTTTAATTATTAAAGGCTAGTAAAAGGAAGAAGGAAAAATGACACCACAATACTTGCTTTTTCTTTTGGCAGGATTCACTTCTACTATTTTTTTGTCTAACCTGAGAAAAACCTCAACCTCTGAGCATAATGGAAGATAAATTAAATTATTATTGCATTAAGAGGTACATACAAAATCCACAAGAGGTAGGGACAAAAAATAAATTCTGTTTTGGCCTGAGCATGTGCTTGTAACAGTAATATGTCTTTCACAGCCTCCTTTAAATTTTGCTAACTAATTCAACTCCACCTGTACAAACTGGGAAGCTCCTTTTAGACATCATTAAAACAAAACAAAACAAAAAACAAACAAAACAAAACAAAACAAAAAAAAAAGAAAAAAATCAATTATCCACTACAGGCTAAATTCCCCTTTAAGCTTATGCTGATTTTTGAAACTTAGAAAAGATAGTAATAAATTATGGATCACCACTGATTTTGAAGTCTGATTTCATTTGATCGCCTGTACTTTGGAAGAGGAGTTTCACACTAAACAGAAATGTTTGCCTTTTTTAAGCATCAAACAAAATCTAGAAGTCACTAGTATAACTGAAACTAAAGTATAATTTCCCTCCCCTCTTTTTGCAGTGCAAATCACAGACTAGCAGTCTGATGTGGGTTAAACTAGACGCAGTTCTTATCCTCTTCACTAAAATAAGAGAGCTGACTTCATTTTTCTTACTGAAACTGAAATTCCTTCTGACAAAAAATTTCTGGCCATCTGACTACTTTTAAATCACTAGACCCTTTGGGTTTAAAATTTATAACAGAGTGAAAAGAAAAACTCTCTCTGAAGCCTGTCACATGAACAGGAATTGTTGGACCTAAATGATGCATAGGTAAAGCATAATATATCAGAATGACTGCAGAATTGATAATCTCATATTCAAAAGAGATAAAAACACATTTCATGGCAATTTAACCTAATTTAAACCTTGTACCTACACAGTCCATTGCATAATGTACATTTGTCACCTTCTTTAGGAAAGAAACTTTTATAAGCCTTTTTGATAGTTTATGGAGAAGACAGTGTATGTAGAATATCTTTACATAGTTTTGTACTCCAGTTAAAAAACAGATGTAGAAGAAGTAAATTGGTTACAAATTATTTTGAAAAATTATTTAAACCAGTTCAGCAATATCTCAACAATATTTCATCATATTTCAGAACAGTGGAGTTTCTTCTACTATAAGAGAGCTGGGAATTTCACCCTTGTGGCCGGTTGTTCTCTGAAGTGTGGGCCTTTAAACATGCCACTGTTCCAGAACTTTAGTTATTAAAAAAAATATATAAATGTAATCACCTATATGGTAAGTGTGTTTTATAAAGGCCAGCATCAAGAAACCTGACATACCTACACACTACTATGCTGTGGAATAAGGTGTTTTCTCTTCCACAATGAAACAACAATACTTCTAAAAATACTTTTCAATGAATAGGGATTATCGCACTGCATATTCCAAGTCTGAGAGATACCTGAAATATTCACAGCAAAGTTGCTTTCTCATGACCAAAATTCCACTAACTTCTAGGGCAAATCCTGTAGCATTACAGTTTTGACCTAAGAACTAGTAAACTCGTGAGGAATAATTTATACCAGCCAAGAGCAGCCATTTGTCTCCAACAGATAATCATTATACATACTGCAGTTACTGAGAAAAAGGTCAAGTAAATGCTGTAGTGTTCTTTTTTAAAGGAAACAAACCCACATTCTTTCAATAAAATCCATATTAAATGTAATGAAAATAAAGCTTTATAAATTATTTGTGAAATTAATCAAGTAGACCAAAAAAAGAAATGCCAGTTCAACTGAGAAATCATATTTTAACTCAACCAGGAATGGGCTATGGTACAGCATATAAACTGTTTAGGGTTCATGACAAATTTAGCCTACCATGTGCACTGGAGAGTCTTTCCAGTGGACTGGTTTTGTGTGTGAGTGGTATTTAATATGCATCTGGTTTAATCTTTTTAATCTTTACAAAGATGAACCATTATTTTTGTTCTTTTTGTTTAATAACTCAGACATCAGAGCACATTTGTCTTGTTAGAAAAAAGGTTTCAGTGTTCTCAATAATATGATAATTCAACTATATACTGGCTGTGAAATCCTAGACAAAAGTATTATTAAACACTATTAAAGCTCTGTGTTCTATTTTCTTGATAGAATGGGCCTTTTCTTGCCCTTTTTTTTTTTTTAATTAGTTGTAAAGCGTTGTAAAAATAGTGCTATGTCTCTTGATCATCTGTAAGAGTATGTGTCCATGGTCTGCAAGTTCATGGCAAGTCTCTTAACAGTGATTTAGGCGTATGACGTCAGGTCCCTATAGAAGTATATAATTTTCTGGTAAAAGTATTTTCTTTGCATTTCAGAGATGGTCAGAAGAAATGTTACTTTAATATAGAGGATTTGTCATTGTCAAGCATTGGTAAACTCTGTACGCATTCAAACTGATTGCTGCTGGTTCGCTCAATGGGATGCAGCTTGTTAACTTCTGACTTAGATACATGAGAATCTCACTTTTTGTGCTAGATACACAGAACTTCAGACCCACTGACCACAACAGAACCCCAAATCCAAAACCTAAATCCTTAAAACCCTTACTGAGCTGCAAATGAGACTTGCATATTTTTAAAGGCCACAGCACTTGAGTTTTGCAAATGGAGTCCATTCATTTCCTAAATGTTTCATGCTAAGCATGTGCACAAGTGTTTCTGCACAACTTGCATCTGCATCTGCACTGAGCACATGGACATTTACTTTGTACCCAAAATCTCATAAAAACTGTCAAAGCAAATATCTCTTCATCTGTTCCACTCTTAGAGCTTAATCTGCCAGCTGCCTTCCAGGAACATAATCTGAGCCAGGCCCTGCGGAAAATTTGGCTGAGAATAGTGCTGTTGCAATACCTCTACTTGATAATCTCATAATTGATGTATTGACTTGGAAGAAATAAGAGTCAGGCTGTGATATCTGATTTTGCCTCAGGGAATTTTAAACCCACACTTCATGTCCCACATTGTACCAGAAATTGTCCTAGTTGCAATAGCGTCGATCAATTTTCATGGATATTCACAAAACTACAGAAACCTGTGGTACCTTGTTGCAGCTGATGCTGCAACAACTCCCTAACTGCTAACCAAAACTCATGTAAAGACTTATCAGGAGGACAATTGTGAAGTAGCCTGAGAAACTCTTCAAAATATCTGTCACCTTTGCAAGATCTGGCTAGTAGTTCTGGGAACCTGTTGCATGAGACAGAAAAACCCAGTATCCTCAGCATGTCTTCTGAACATATACACTGTGAGAAGAGTATCCCTTTTTGAACAGGTGGATAAACTTGATAAGGTTACCTATTATGAAATTGTACTAGCATTTCTTATTTCCCTTGTCCTGTCTTGTCTTCTGGCTTTATGAGGGATGCCAGTATGTGCGAGTTTTAATTTACATGGCTGATGGTTAAGGGGTAATTATTTAATTGCATTAATTAAAGTCATCTTAAAATCTCATCCCTTATTAAGCCTGTCACCTTCCCCAGAAAATAAATTTTCCTGGTAAATCAATTCTGCATATCTTGTGGCAATGCTTATTGTCTGAAAGACAGATGATCTTATATTTAAAGAAATCACATTTTTGTGGAACAATTAATGATCTAGCAGTTCAGTAGTTCTTATTAGTGCTTTTATGGCACTTGGTGATTTTGAACTAAGATGTTATTTATGAACTGAAAATCTGCTTTTCTGGAGAAACAATATTAAAAAAAGAGTAAAGAAATCTGGTGTGTGTTAGCATTAACTTGGTTTGCCAGTGTAAGCTGTTAGATGATAGATGTTCTGTGTAAGAATGACCTTGATTTTCATCTATCACACAGTTTACTTCCTGTTAAACCAAATTACAAATGTTATAGTAATTTGATCAGATATTTTCTGTGCTTCCTTAGATATTCTTTTGACACTTTATTAAAACTTTATGAAGAGTCAAAATAGAATAAAGCAATTGAAGCTCAGGAAGAATCTTAAATATGTGCTGCAAACTTTATTGCAGCATTCTTTCTCTTGTTTCTCATACTGTATTCTATAAGAATACCAGTTGGTCACAGCTAAGTTTGAATAGAAGTGTCAAAATCTGGTTTGTATATGTAAATTAAGAGAAAAATAGTAAAAATACAATTTAAAAGCTTTTGTCATGTAAAATACACAGAAAGTGTCATTAAGGTGCTCTAATTGCACAGTGCACAATTAAGCATAAAGTAATGCAGTAACTAACCGTGTAGCTGATTTTTTTCTGAAGTTCAGTTATAAAGCAGAGAAAAAAGTAAATGGAAATTTGAGATAACCTCATCACTCTTGAAGAAAATGCTACTCTTTCAAGAAATAACCTAGCTAGATTCCTTAACTGCTGAGAGGTTTCAGAAGACAAGTTTTCTAGGTATATAAATCTTGTAACATACCATTGTTTTCTAACTTGCTTCTCTTCAGAAATGTTATCTCTGCTTATTTTTATCTATCTCAACTTTCCAGTTCTTTTACTCAACTTTTTTCTGTATTCATCTTTTTAATACTTCTCCTGTGTAAGAGAGTACCTTCCTGTTTTTCAAGAATCCAGTAGTATTTTCCTGAGTTGACCTGATTCAAGCATAAAAGAAGTAGTAATGCATTAACTTGAAACTGAAAGTTAAAGGTTCTCTGAGTGGATTACAGACTGGTAACAGACACCTCATAGTCAGAACAATTAGTGCTAGAGGGGACACAACTCCACATTTGCTCTGTTGTCTTAGTTTCAATGTGCTTAATGATACTGAATGATTAGAATCTCCTTTCAACTCTACCTACTCAAAATACCAAGCAGAAACCATGGTTGATGTGCCCAGCTATAACTTAGTCTAGTCCAGAGCTATATTTAAATTATTTTTACTCTCTTGCCAAAGCCAGTTAACATGCATGACTACATTTCAGGGTATAGTTATGGTTTAACTCTTAACTTCAGGATAAAGAAGACCAAACCCTGGTTCATTGCTATCGTTCAAACCTACCCATTATTGTCTCCCAAACCCACCAAAGACCACTGGTTGCCATGCTGGTATGGAAATGTTTAATTCTGATTTAGCTTTTCTCATAAGAAAGAGAAAATAACCACTTTATTTTGATGACATAATGCCGTAAAGCAGAGGTTGGTATATTTGTATTTGGAAATCTTTTGTGTATAATACTGCTGCTTATAAGTTTCTGATGTGCTGAAAATACTTGTAAATAACTTTTTGTTATCATGTAAGTATTCCTTCCCCTTTTCCTCAGAGAAGGCAAAATCAAAGATGTCATTACAGAATGTAGTTTAGATTGACATATTATTTAAAAGTAATTTTTAAAAGATTTTTTTATAGATACAAAAATGTGTTTTACAGTCCCATTGTATACATATAAATATATATGTGAACACTTAGGCATATATATACACACGAGTGCATACACATATACATACAGGTCTGGTTTAATTTTGTTTTTAGAATTCCAGGTTTGAATTTGAAATTGAAATTGTCTGACTGACACTAATGCATTATCTTCTGCCTAAGAAGGTCACAGACTCTACACAATGTATGGCTATTGCAAACTGTATCTCATATTTAGACACTAATTATTATTTTTAATCTGACTCTATTAAGAATCTAATCATTCTTTGTTAAATGCTGCTTGATAACTTGTTGTTGAGCAGCAGCTAGTATACTTGAAATGCTGGAGGAAAAGCTTGTATAACATTTCTAAAATGGTGCATACATAAAGGTAGTGGTTTTTAGTTTGAGTCACTGAGTTGGTTAGTTAGGTTAATAATCATTAACCTAGCCTGAGGTGGTGGAAATATGAATGGCCAGGAAGCAACAATTTACAACAGACATCAAAGAAACAATGCCCAACAAGGTTAAACAATAATGTAGATTGTTTTAGTAGATGTTTTACTATACATGGAGTAAAATCCCAACTAACTCATCTATAACTTTGTGTCTCCAATTAATAGTCTACAATAAAATTTCAGAAATACGGACTCACTGGTGGTATTTCTTTGACTATTCTGCTGAATTCACATTGTATCTTTTGTATCTCAGTAACAAGACATAAAATATGTGACTTCATCACTCTTTCTGAAATACCCAAAAGTAAAACTTGAAATGACAGATGCTTCAAGAGCATTGTTTGACTATTGTACCACACTTGTAAAGATGAGAAATTACCTGGAGATATTTGAGATGGTGAGACATAAGTAGTATGGGTTGCTCGATGTGATAAACTGAAAAAAATTACGAAGGAAATAAGTTTTTTTTTTCTGTATGAGCTGAGGTGTGGAACAGTAAAACAATGTATTTTACATGCCTTAAATTTTAATTAAGAATATTCCATAATTATCTTCAGTCATTTAGAATTCCATCTTGAGCAGAATAGGTAATATCAAAGTGAAATAGAAGTAGAAAATAAAAAGAGGAAACTTTCAGGAAAGAGAAGTAAAACTGGAAATCTCAGAGTATGTCCCCTAAATTCACATTAAATATACAGATGATGACTCTCAAATTAGTTGGCTTCAACCTTCCTGATTGTCCACATAGTAAGATCATCTCACTGCAGGGTTTTTAAAACCTATAGCAACGTATAAAAAACATTACTTATGCTAAACTTCACTAAACATTTTTGAAGCTTTGAACCCTTGAAGCTTTTAATCTTTATCAGCTTTTGTTTTTGATGGAAATTTCATATTGGTCTGAGTTATATATGATCATACTGTAAATAATCTGTTCCTTTAGATCTGTTCATCACTAAGTTTCGATGTTTAATTTAAAAGGTTGTGCATCTGGATTACTTTTACTATGCAATTTGGTAATTACTGAGCAAAGCTCAAATCTCATTCGTATAGTCTGGGCTGAATAGGTATACTACAAACTTACATGTATGCAACCATCTGCATAGAAAATGTATATGTATATGTGTGTATGTATATGTATTTATATATTTATAAAGTGTAATTTCATGCAAATTTTCAGGTTTGAGTTTTAGCTGTTCTAGCCCTGGAAGCTATCACAAAGAACAGTTGAAGCTACCACTCTATATTTCCAGTTCCACTCCACATTCCAACGATGTCACTGTTGTTGGCAATAGCAAAAACAACAAAATAAGGTTTCAGTCAGATAAACTTGCTGCAGAGAAACTAAGGCAGAAATGGGAAAAAATAACTAGGGCAGAAGGCAACACAGGCCAAGACCACTTCATTCAGCAGCAACTTACTCACAGAGGTGTTTAAACAAACCGTGGAACCCTGGTCCCTGGGAAAAGTACAATAGCAACAATTACTTACCAGGAGACATATCATTAAAATAATGTCACTGTTCCTTATTTTTTTTTCAAAGAAAAATCTTTGTTTAATGTTAATTTCCACAAATATGGGAAAATATCCAATATAACTGCAGTTAGCAACAAGTTTAATTTCCAAGAAATAGTTGGGAAAATAACAAGCAGTTTGTAGCTTAGTTTTATAGGTACTTCTGACAGATTTTGTAGTCAGCATCAAAAGGCATCATAAAGTTCTATTAAAAATAATGTGCTTTTTATGCTTTACATTACTGTGCAGAAGATGTTTTCTTTCTTTTTCATTTGTACTTTTATTTCCATTTCACCTCTGAATGAAGCTGTTTACAGTGGTTTATCTGTCCATGACTCTTTAACTCTGCTAGGCTTCACTGTCTTCTGCTATTCCATACATTATAATGTATGTAGAATACTCCATTCCAACATCTTTTCCAAATAGCTACCCTAAAACTGACAGCAGGTAGCAAGATAAAATTTTCCCTGACTAATAAATTCCCTGAAATAAAATCCTATTTTGATTTTAAGATTTTGGAACCAAATGATACCATATATTCCCTATGGGTGGGGTGGAAGGAAATTTCTCCATCTGGATATAATACAATCCCAATCAAATTTTCTTTAACAACAGATTTTTTTTTTTTCCCTTTTTTTTTTTTCTCTGCCGCTGTATAGACAGCAAGCATATAGTGTACATGCTACAGCCAGGATTAGGAAGCAATCCACCTGCTTAAAAATATATATTCCTTTGAAGGCTGTGCTTGGAAGTTTTCCTAAGTGGCAGTGTCTGCAGTGAACATCCACAGTTCGCTTGATTCTTTCAGCATCTTTCTCCAAATTCCTTTCTTTTCATGTATGCCAAAGGAACAGTGTCCTTTTGGCTCTTTTATAACTATAAGTCAGAGACAGAGGTTTTGGAGAAAGGGGAGTTAAGGGACACCTACCTTGGCAGTGCAGCACATAACAGAAGAGAATTTTAATCTACACCCACTTTTTACTCTAAGAGGAGCATACACAGGCCACCTTCCTGCTCTGAGACAGAGTCAAAATGACATAGCTGACCACCTTGACTTCTGCAGATTAGGCAGTTGGGGATCAGAAATATCCATTCCATTGCTTGTCTTTAGGGAGCAGCCATGCTTGCTCCTCCCTGACAGTAACATATTTCCATTAGATAATGGAAGAGATAATGGAAGTAGAAACGTTATTTTTTCACTTTTTTCACAAGAATAGTCTCATGAATTTCTATTAAGAAGTTCATAAACTGAAGCATTGATGTGCTTTTGTGATTTAAACAAATAAACTTCTGCTTAAAGTATTAACTTGATTTTACAAAGAGATTGATACATAACTCTATTGTCTTTGGAGAAAAAAATAATATGGTTGCACTTGGTGTTCTTTACGAATGCTCATCCAGAAGCAGCAAACACATAGGTAAATAATTAAAAATTGGAGCAAGACAAATTTCTTATTGTAAATATTTAAGCTCCCCTACTATGCATTTTTAATGAATTCTATATTTTTAATGTATCTATTACTAAGATGACTGAACTACACATTTCTATTTCACGCTACTTCTGCTTTATGACATCTCATTTTGGGCACATGATGTAATGCAAGCTGGAGTATTAAGTTTTAACATAATTGGTATACGTATTTTCAGAAAGATGGATTTAAGGGAAAGCATATCTGCTCACCTACTGAAGTGTGGTGTGTTTATAAAATCCAAAAACATAAACGTAATGATTTTTAGTCATATCTATTGAAGCTGAAGAGAGGATATATCTACCTGTTAAACTAGATATATGCTGTGCAGGCCAGTGGTTCTCTCAAGCCATGTCTGCACCTATAGATAGATGTATTTAAGGGAAAAATAAACCAGGCTGAAGTCAAACATGAGTTGGCAGTATTTTTCCACAAAATGTTAAAGAATAGGGCAAAAGAGGCACTCATTAAGAAATCCTTTGAATTCATGCTTAGTGCATGTAGGCTACTTGTAATGAAAACCAAAAGGATTTCTAATATGTATAAAAAACATAGTCAGAAGATAACTCAGTATTTCATTCATTAACTCTAGTAATTCCAGTACTCCAGTATTTATCAAAACAGATATACTGAGGAAACATAACTGAAGATAGCCTCCATAAGGAAATTAACCTGCAAAATTTTGAATACCTATTGCCATTTGACGAAAGCAAAAGCATTTTCAGGATCAAGGGATCATGGGGGAGTCACCATTTGATCATAGATTGAATGCCACCACAAGTATGTTAACATTGTCCCTGAAAAGTCTCCTTGCAGTGAAGCTCCCTCAACTCCTTTCTACTAGGAAATAAATCATACCTTCCAGTCACCCACCCAGCCTCTCTGTAAATGGTCCTAAATGTGTTACCTTCTTGCCTTTTGTTTTTCCTTCTTAGCAGAAGAGGAGAGCAAGATATAGCTAATGGATGATACAGTGTTTCTTCAGTTTGGTCTTCATTGGGAAGAAGGTTGATGCTGATATAGTGTGTGCTGTCTAGTAAACCCACTTTTCAATATAAAATGCACATATGACCATAACTTCAGTAATTTGGGAGAAAGCTAAGAAGTATTTTATTGTTGACTTAATTAACATCAATGTCAGATACAGAAGTAGCAGGTTTAACTTCAAAATTATGTAAAACTCCAACGAAAAAACACACAGATGCTATCTATTCCTTTGCAGATAGCTGCCAAAAATTGTTATTCTTCAGCTTAAAAAAAATATTTCTAAAATTATTTTTTTCTGAATTTCTGAGCTTAGGAGAGTTAAACATCATAAAGAATTGGCTCCTTTTAAGATCATGAGTGAGATTATTTACAGAGCTTAATAAATATTTAGGATTGTATTTAAATTTGTCATAAAAACACCAAGTAAATAAGCAGAATAAATGGTGTAGCATAAATTAGATGCTAAAAATTCTTCCAAGTTCAGTCATTAAAATGACACTGATGCATCTATATATACACATATGCAGACATTATTAATGCCATACATGTTTTTGTTACTTGATTTTGATAAACTGATGTGATTCTACTCCAAAGCTCTTGCTATTTACTCAACTGGAAGCACTACGAACTTGAACAAGTGTTACCGCATCATTTGGTGTTACATTTTTAATTAGCAAAATATATCTAACTTACTATATCTCCCTATGTAATTTCTGAAAAAAATAATTCGTTGTGACATTTCAGAAAATCTTTGCTTATGGTAGTCCTTGAACAACCACTGAGGTATAGGAAATCAAAATTCAGCTTGCTCCCACCTGGAGCAAAAGAGAGAACCTATCTTAGAAGTGAGCAGGGCATTAGTGACTAAACTATCTCATGTCCACAATGGGTAGTTGGCTCTCTTTCTTTGACTACAATAGCACCATGAAACTGTGAGAGGTTTTTTCCAGTTCACTGTCTGTGAAACTTCTCTTTCTGATAAAGATTTCATTTTCAGTGACACTGAGCATTTCCGGATGAAATAAAATGTTTTATCTAAAATCTTGACCAGCTATACTTAACATCACATGGATTCTGATCCTCGATCTGCCATTTACCTGATAGGTAAATGATAGGTTGCTGCATTTTCCTCTGCTGCTTTTTCCCTTCCTGTCTTTCATCTTTCCGGTATAAGAGTCGCTATCTCTGAGCATTTACTTAGTGATTATTGATTTGAGATCTTCGCTAGGATCCTTAAGAGCTGCAGTAATATGAAAACCGTCAGAAATATCTGTTTATCTCAGTAATATCACAGGTGTCATCTTTTGTTCAAAGAGTTTCCAAGCAGGAGGATTTTATAAAAGGTAAAAGAATAAAGGAATTCTTCTTCATTTCATACCATCTTTTGTATAATCTTCTTAGTGGTACATCCTATCACAACCTGTTCCTTTCTTGAGTCATTGCCCTGTTTGAGACAGAGGCTACAGCTGCCACAATTGTTGGTTCATCTTTTGCTATACAGTGCAATGTATTGTGCTTCTGACAAAAGAGTATGATTACACAGCAAATAAAAATACTATTTATCTGTAACTCTGAGCCAGATACAGCATTCCAGATAAAAAATAATATTACATTACACCTTGGTCATGTAAGGAGGAATGTGGTCACATAGGAGACTCTATGTTCAGCAGCAGTTCATATGCTAACAGCTTAGATGGAGACTTCTAGTTATGACCATTGCCTATAGTGAAACATACAATATCAATTATTTACAACAGATGAGATGGAATGACTCTCACTGCACAAGTTCCCCCTCCGTGCCAGAAAGAAATCTCATAGGTACCATACTTTATGTAAAAATACATTAATCATAATTTAACAAAATCTACTATATATGAGCTGTTGTGAGTGAGCAGCAAGAATGGCTGCTGCAGAAAGGACGGCAAGCTGGGAGCAACTGGTGACAGAAGGGCAATGCCTGTAAGGCCAAGGGCAGAGTCCCACAACATCCAAATGAGAAGAGCAAAGCGGGTCTGATGGCAGTAGCAAAGAGACCAGTGGTTGCCAATCAATTCTGTAATGATGGAGTAGGTCCAAAGTCAAGCCTCAAAGGCAAGTCAGCAGGTCAGCGTCCAGATTCACCCAGCACATCATCAGGCACAGCTGCAGTGTAGCTCAGGAGAGGCCCAAGAATAAGGGTCTGAGCTTGAAAGCAGCTCCTAAGTGGTGAGGGAGCACCTCTGACCTCTTTCACACATAGCAATTTCCCAGCAGCCAGAATCCAGTTTAGAGCATTGCACTGTATCAGAGGTGGCTTTGAGCATAAGCAGCTTAACTCCTGAAAAGGGTCCTGACAGTTGGCTGTCCCGATCCCAGAGTCCTTAAGGTTAACCAGAACCTTTTGCTGAGGTTTTAAACAGAACTGTCTTGTCAGAATTAAACAGAACTCAAGCAAAACAGTATTTAATTTATCTAGCTAGATAGCTAGATAGCTAAACATTATTTTTAAATGTGTATTTTATAGCCAAGGCCTCACACTCCACCTGGTTTCTTCAATAACTTCAATAGTCTCGTTTTCCCAATGGAAAGTTTTTGGACATAGTCTTTAAATGGAAGGAAAACAGAAAAGATATAAGATGATGAAGATACTGAAAAATAGCCAAGCAAGTGTGACAATATAATCTAAAATTTGCTTGCAATGACTGTTTGATTAATACTGACACTAATGAAAAGAAAAGCCTATTTATAACCTCCAAATAAGATTTTACCACTATTTTTTTCTTTCTGTTCTCTTTAATCATGGATCAAAATATTGAATCTAAAATGCACCCAGGGTGCTTCTTTCTAATCGTTAAATCATTTCAGTAAAATCTGTTGGTAGAAACAGAGGTTTCAGAATCTTGAGCTCCTTGGAAATGTGCTTGTTATTTTTATCCACAGCTGACGTGCTAGGGAAGAAGAGTGATTTTGTTTACTCCCAGGTGATTTAAATTTGATTTGAACTCACAGCTGAGTTTAAGCTGATGAATAGCTTTTTATTGAACATGAATAAATTGAGAAATTCAGATTAGTCAGCCACTTTTTCATCATAGTTTAAATTCCAGAGAAGATGCATTTAGCAAAAATAGAGCAGAAAGGTGTACACAATTGATGAATTGTACCTGATGACTAGCTGAATTAATAAAATCATTAATGAATTTAATGCTGTTCTAGGTCTTTTCAGTATTGGTGTTCTTATGAAAAGTAATTACAAAGGGAGAACAACTGCCATCAAAGATAAAAACAAGTGAATGCATGAACCAACCAATATGCAGACCAATACAGAGAGGTAGATTCCTGCTTGTAAACAAACACAACAGCTTTTCCACACAGACTGAATATCCTGTAACAAACATTTTGGTCATCTGTAAAAACAGAGAAATCTCAACTCGCTAATATGGCCTTTTGAGAACTAGGCAATATTGAGCACCTTCTCAGCATTCAGTTTAACTTCAGAGTCTGAAACCCCTTCTCACAAAAGAGAAGGTAATCCTAGCAACCCCTTTTGGAGTCAAGTAGCACTATCTAAGCGTAAGAAAATCAGAATCTAGCTGTCTGTTCACTGATAAGACAAAGACATAATTCAAGTTAAACACACAGTTTCAGTTATGTCTTTTTTTTTCCTGACAAAATGCTGAGCGTTCTTCTATTTCTGCAGAAAAGTTTTTGTGTGGATTTTCTATGTGTGTATGTACATATATGTTAGTGCTTATTTGGAAAATGCTTTGAGACCAAAAGATAACAAAGGCTACATATTATTATTTTATTCTGCTGAGGGTCCTAGATAGCAGTGACATTTCCTTCTCATAAGAATGACAAATTATGCGGGTCTGCTGTCTAGACAGAGAAGGAAAGGAAATATTGGAAAGACTGCCCTTGTATAGTGGAAAGTGGTTAGACCCCATTATTGGTGCTAATTTGGCTTTTGGAGAATTGGTGATAGACCATTAGAATGAGCCCTCTGAAAACAAAATAGGCTGATACTATATTGGTTCATTTGAAGATGGAGAGCTGGGGCAGAGGTGTATCTGTGCATTTTGTTTGTTTGCCTGTTTAATATATGAAAATTATTCAGTAACACAGGAAAAATTACATCTGGATAAATTTTAGCTTAATAATTTACAAATTTCAGAAAATAGCAACTTATCAGTGGAGGAGTTTTCCTAAGCAGAGTTCCCTAAATAATTGTTTGCATTAAATTCTTATAAACTTGGTACTTAATAATTATCTATTTTTTCTATCAGTGTTGTCTATTATAAATATGTTATATATTTTTATCATGTCTTTATTTTACATATAAAAATATTTCCCAGAAGTTGGAAAAACCTTAAAACAAGATGAAAAGCATCTGCAAACAGACACAGGAGCTTTGTAAACCCAAGAGGTAACTGCAGCCCTCTAACAAATAATACCATCTGTTGTCTGTTTAGTTAATGTATTTATAAATTCTAGTGGTTTCTTATTATTTGGTAGTTAGTAGTAAAATATTACAAAATTTAATTGAAAAACACTTGGGTTTATATGTTCATTTAGGACACTAATCTTTCAATATCTGAGTGCCCAGTTAAGCAGTATGATAGGCACATTTTCATTTACAAGGATTACATGCAAATCAATTTATTTACATCCCTAGTACACTAGTCTGATTCTAAAGTTACTCCTACATCAGATTGAAAGAGTAGGAGTTTGATACCTTAAAATTGGTTCTAAAGTTGAAGGTGAATCACTTAGCTCTATTTCTAAGTACACTTGCTTTACCTTCTTTGTTCCCTTATAAACAGAGTGGGACATCTATTTGGAAGGTAGCGGTCCCTATGCACAGAATGCATGTGTGGGGCATTATTTGTTGGATGATAGTATGATAATGTGCTTTAGAAAGTACTCTTGTCAATGAAAATACAAAATTGACAAGAGGTAAGATTATTATAGAGTGTTTCACAGCTGTTTTGAAGCAAGTTTGGATTAGTTTAGTGTTATGAACAAATATAAACTAGTTGGTGCAGTCACACTGTTTACAAGCTGTTTGACTAAAGATTCCATTCAGAAAAGTGTGGTTGAAATTTAAATGAAAACATAACCTAACTTTTCTTCATATTTCTTCATTTTGTGCTTCTAGACACAGGAAGAACTGACATTTCAATTTACATATGGAAGATTTTGAATAGTATTGAATAGGAAAAAGAGTCATAATTACATGATGAGGGGATTTTTACACTGAGAAATAGAATAGTATCCTATTCAAACTTCTGCTTCTTTCCCAGCATAGGTAAATTGTGTGCAAAATATATTATACACCTGCATATGCACTTAAGAGTAAAAGTGATCAGAACAGAAGACCATAAGAGCAGCAAGCATGCATTTATGCCCAATGCATTGTAATAAGAGATAGCAGCCATGACGTCAAAGACATCTAAAAACTATCATGAAAAGCAGTTATTGATGAGAGTACGTTGCATTAAAATAGAAAGAGATTACCCATCCTTTATAAATAGGGTATAATTATTTCTGTAATTAACACACACCAAGCACACATGATGTACAAACTTAATTTCTTAGAGACACATAACAGGAAAGAGTTTTGCGGTATTGGGAAGATTTTTATGAGAGTAGGTACTTCTGAAATATTTCTTCAATTTCACATGTTTTTCATATATTTGTGTTGGTAGGCTGTGTGAGATAAGCAAGTGTGTACTTGTGTGATACAATGAATTAAAGCTACACATATGATTTAAATACAAATTAAAAAATAATTACTTAATTACAAGTAACTTACATTAATTAAATGTATACCTGCAGAGTATGATATATTAAATAGTTCAGTGACACCTATGTTTTGAAATTTTCTTATTCTTGGTCTATGAAAGAAAGGTTTTTCTGTACTGACTTATTTTTCTTTACTTTTCAGCACATGGCAGTAGCCTCACACCCAATTTACTTGGGATCTCTCTGCTTTACTACCATTGGAGATTTTTTTTTTTCAATCTGTGAATATGAACCTTATTCACAGATTGTTTCAGCTTAAGACAGCATTTCAGTATGTTAAAATGATATAAATCTCTAGTGTGGGAAGAGAGTTACATGCATAAATCAGAAATAAAAAAGAATAATTTTCTGGTCACACTCCTTAAAAAATAGGCGTGTAAAGGAGAGTGCTTTGTGATTCTGGAGCTTAGAAGAACTCGATGCTTCCATAGGCTCCATGTAATTGGAGAAAAAAAGGCACACTTGGTTAACAGACATAATTGACCATAAATTATTCTGAATGTAATAACTAAACAGTACATGGGTGGTAGCGACACATCCACAATGCAGTATGCCCTGCTTACACAGGATAGTTGGTGTAAATGACATAAGTATATTACTCCACTTTATTAGTTCACAATTTTAGTTCTGTCTGCTATGATTCTGTAAGCCTTGGATTTTGAGGACAGTTGTTTGTCTCCACTAGGTAAGCTAATGGTGATGATTCCGTTGTACCATTGGTGTTGCTGTTGTTAATATGCACACTTCTGTAAAACATGTTTTCAGAGTACACACACTTGTGGTCGGCTGACCCTGGCTGGACGCCAGGTGCCCACCAAGCTGCTCTATTACTCCCCTCCTCAACTGGACAGGGGAGAGAAAATACAATGAAAGGCTCATGGGTCGAGATAAGGACAGGGAGACCACTCATCAATTACCATCACAGGCAAAATAGGCTCGACTTGGAGAAATTAGTTTAATTTATTACCAATCAAATCAGAGTAGAATAATGAGAAATAAAACCAAATCTTAAAAACACCTTCCTCCCACCCCTCCCTTCTTATCGGGATTAACTTTACTCCCGATTTTCTCTGCTTCCTCCCCCAAAGCAGGGCAGGGGGATGGGGAATGGACGTTGCAGTCAGTTCATCACACGTTGTTTCTGCCACTCCTTCCTCCTCAGGGGGAGGACTCCTCACACTCTTCCCCTGCTCCAGCCTGGGTTCCCACCCACGGGAGACAGTCCTTCACGAAATTCTCCAACATGAGTCCTTCTCACGGGCTGCAGTTCTTCATGAACTGCTCCAGTAAGGGTCTCTTCCACAGGGTGCAGTCCTTCAGGAACAGACGCTCCAGCGTAGGTCCCCCATGGGGTCACAAGTCCTGCCGGAAAACCTGCTCCAATGTGGGCTCCTGTCTCCACGGGGTCACAGCCTTCTTCAGGTGCATCCACATCCTCCAGCGTGGGCTCCTCTCTCCACGGGGTCACAGGTCCTGCCAGCAGCCTGCTCCAGTGCAGGCTTCCCATGTGTTCACAGCCTCCTTTGGGTGCATCTACCTGCTCCGGCGTGGGGTCCTCCACGGGCTGCAGGTGGATATCTGCTCCACTGTGGACCTCCATGGGCTGCAGGGGCACAGCCTGCCTCACCATGGCCCTCACCACAGGCTGCAGGGCAATGTCTCCTCCGGTGCCTGGAGCACCTCCCCCCCTCCTTCTTCACTGGCCTTGGTATCTGCAGGGCTGTTTCTCTCACATACTCTCACTCCTCTCTCCAGCTGCAATTACTGTTGCACAGGGGTTTTTTTCCCCTTCTTAAATATGTTATCCCAGAGGCGCTACCACTGTCGCTGATTGGGTCGGCCTTGGCCAGCAGCGGGTCTGTCTTGGGACCGGCTGGCATTGGCTTTATCGGACATGGGGGAAGCTTCTAGCAGCTTCTCACAAAAGCCACCCCTACAGCCCCCCCTCCCCCAAATCTTGTCACGCAAAGCTAATACACACATTTTTAATACTTCCTAATATAAATTAGTTATTCTAGAATTTGAACATGATCCTAGTAAGATTGTCAGAAATAATCAGTAAGGTTGCTGTGTTTGAACAACGCACCTAAGGATCTTAAGATTTCCTTGACTGAGATAGACAACAGTTTTTTCTGTTTCTGTGGCTGCTTGTGCTCAAAGCAAACTTTTCATTAGTCTGTCAGGAATTTGCAGTCAATAGTTGTTGCCCCCAATGACAAAAACATCTCCTTCTCTCTCCATCTATCTCGAGATCTGGATATTTAAAGCTTTATCAAATACCTTTAACAAATTCTTCACCAGTGCTTAAATCTGCAAGGCACCTCAGCTATGTGGAGAAAATTGAGTGTGGAAATAATAATGCTCACAAAGAATTAGGAAAAAGGATAACTTCATGGTTTAAAAAGGAACAGATATTGACAGAACAGAATGATTGTTTTCATGTTTGTAGTATCAGTTTCCTCAGGAAGGTTAAGATATTTTTGGTTTATTCACATTTTTCCAAGAATTCTGAGGTTCTTCCCTGAGATGGGAGAAGACCATCTATTTCCCTATATTTAGATTCTTTCTTCCGTTTCTCACACCAGAGTTAGGAAGGTCATCTGCTGAAAAGCATGACTGTAGTGGTTTAACCCGGCAGGCAGCCAAACGCCACACAGCCGCTCGCTCACTCTTCCCCGCCCCCACAGCGGGATGGGGAGAGAATTGAAAAAATAATTCACGGATTGAGATAAAGACAGTTTAATAGAACAGGCAAGAAAGGAATAATAATAATAACAATGGTAATAATATATTAATGATACAATATATGAAATGAGTGATGCCCAATGCAATTGCTCACCACCCGCCGAGACAATAGCCAAAGCGATCGCTCCTTTCGGGACCCCTTCCCCCCTCATTCATATACTGGGCATGACGTCACAYGRTATRGAATACCCCRTTGGCCAGCTGGRCTGGCTGTCCCGGCTCTGCTCCCTCCCAGCCTCTTGTGCGCTTGGTAGAGCATGAGACGATGAGAAGTCCTTGAAAAGTAGATTACCTAGCAACAACTAAAAACATCAGTGTGTTATCAACATTCTTCTTATACTAAATCCAAAACATAGCACTAGGAAGAAATTTAACTCTATCCTAGCCAAAACCAGGAGAGTGTCCACCCCTTATTCTATACCATCTATGTCATGCCTAGGTCTCACGTCTTCCAACACATTTCAGTTAATCACCACCACCTTTCTTGTTTCTTGATATATCATTTCCTTAGTCTGTGGGCTGTCCCTCTAAAATGTCCATTGAGTTCATTTAGTCCATGACTTCGGGCTCCATCTGTCATAATAGTCTTTCAGGGCAGGAACGATGGCATGTGGTGTTGGATTGTTGCAACCTGAAGCCAGTTCTGATTCTATTATCGCTGCGCTCATCCGGTTCCATCATCGTTGCACTTTGCTGAGTTTTATCAGAGTTCATTCTTCATTAATCTGGGTGATTTTCACTGCGATACCTTTGATAGCAACCATAGAAGTGATGATATATAATATCACATAGCAATCAACATGATACAATTCAGTTCATTGGCTATTTTCACCCAAAATCAAATCCCCTTGAGGTACACATCGGACTTCCCCATCCTTTCGCATTACCGACCAAGTGCACCCAGGTCCTTGAGCAAAAGCAATCCCACGAATGGGTTTGCCTTTGCCCGAGGCGGGAGTAACCCAGACTGTCTTCCCCAGCATATTCCTTATGTGCACTGCAGGGACTTTATCCCCCTCTACAGTACGTGAGGGTTTTGATTGGGCAGGGCCAGCTCGGGTGACAGATCCCCTAGTGTTGACTAACCAGGTGGTTTTTGCTAACTGTGTCCCAATGCTTGAATGTCCCACCACCCAGTGCTCTCCATGTGGCCTTTAGCAGTCCATTGTATTGTTCGATTTTCCCGGAGGCTGGTGCATGATAGGGGATGTGATATACCCACTCAATGCCACGCTCTTTGGCCCAGGTGTCTATGAGGTTGTTTCGGAAATGAGTCCCATTGTCTGACTCAGTTCTTTCTGGGGTGCCATGTCGCCATAGGACTTGCTTTTCAAGGCCCAGGATCGTGTTCCGGGCAGTGGCATGGGGCACAGGATATGTTTCCAGCCATCCGGTGGTTGCTTCCACCATGGTGAGCACATAGCGCTTGCCATGGCGGGTCTGTGGGAGTGTGATATAATCAATCTGCCAGGCCTCCCCATATTTATATTTCAACTATCGTCCTCCATACCAAAGAGGCTTTACCCGCTTAGCTTGCTTGATGGCAGCGCATGTTTCACATGCGTGGATAACCTGTGCAATAGTGTCCATGGTCAAGTCCACCCCTTGATCATGAGCCCATCTATACGTTGCGTCTCTTCCTTGATGGCCTGAGGTGTCATGGGCCCACCGAGCTAGAAATAGTTCACCTTTGTGTTGCCAGTCCAAATCCACCTGAGCCACTTTGATCTTAGCAGCCTGGTCCACCTGCTGGTTGTTCTGGTGTTCCTCAGTGGCCTGATTCATGGGTACATGAGCATCTACGTGACATACTTTTACAACCATGTTCTCTACCCGGGCAGCGATATCTTGTCACAGTGCAGCAGCCCAGATGGGTTTACCTCTGCGCTGCCAGTTGTTCTGCTTCCATTGCTGCAGCCACCTCCACAGAGCGTTTGCCACCATCCATGAGTCAGTGTGCCGATAAAGTACTGGCCATTTTTCTCACTCAGCAATATCCAAGGCCAGCTGGATGGCTTTCACCTCTGCAAACTGACTCGATTCACCTTCTCCTTCAGCGGTTTCTGCAACTTTTCTTGTAGGACTCCATACAGCAGCCTTCCACCTCCGATGCTTTCCCACAAGGCGGCAGGACCCATCAGTGAACAGGGCATATCGCTTCACATTTACTGGTAGTTTATTATACAGTGGGGCCTCTTCAGCATGCTTCACCTCGTCCTCTGGGGACATTTCAAAATCTTTGCCTTCTGGCCAGTTCGTGATGACTTCCAAGATTTCCTGGGCGACTGGGGTTTCCTACTCGGGCCTGCTGTGTGATCAGTGCGACCCACTTACTCCAGGTAGCATCGGTTGCGTGATGTGTAGGGGGGACCTTCCCTTTGAACATCCAGCCCACCACCGGCAGTCAGGGTGCCAGGAAGAGCTGTGCTTCAGTACCAACCACTTGTGAAGCAGCTCGAACCCCTTCATATGCTGCCAATATCTCTTTCTCAGTCGGAGTATAGCGGGCCTGGGATCCTCTGTATCCCTGACTCCAAAACCCCAGGGGTTGACCTGGAGTCTCCCCTGATGCTTTCTGCCAGAGGCTCCAGGTAGGGCCATTTTCCCCGGCTGCAGTATAGAGCACGTTCTTTACATCTTGTTCTGCCCGGACTGGCCCAAGGGCTACTGCCTGAACTATTTCCCGTTTAATTTGTTCAAAGGCTTGTTGTTGCTCAGGKCCCCATKTGAAATCRTTCTTCTTCCTGGTCACTTGATAAAGAGGGCTTACGATCTGACTGTAATTTGGGATATGCATTCTCCAAAAACCCACAACKCCYAAGAARGCTTGTGTTTCTTTCTTGCTAGCTGGTGGGGACATGGCTGTTATTTTGTTGATCACATCCATTGGGATCTGACAACATCCATCTTGCCATTTTACTCCTAAAAACTGGATCTCCTGTGCAGGTCCCTTGACCTCATTTTGTGTTATGGCAAAACCGGCTTTCAAAAGGATTGGGACTATTCTCTCCCCTTTCTCAAAAACTGCTTCTGCTGTGTTGCCCCATACAATGATGTCAACAATGTATTGTAGGTGCTCTGGGGCCTCACCCTGTTCCAGTGCGGTGTGGATCAGTCCATGGCAAATGGTGGGGCTGTGTTTCCACCCCTGGGRCAGTCGATTCCAGGTGTACTGGACGCCCCTCCAAGTGAAAGCAAACTGTGGCCTGCACTCTGCYGCCAAAGGGATCGAGAAGAACGCATTGGCGATATCAATTGTGGTGTACCACTTGGCTGCCTTTGACTCCAGCTCATATTGAAGTTCTAACATGTCCGGCACAGCAGCACTCAATGGCGGTGTGACTTCATTCAGGCCACGATAGTCCACTGTTAGCCTCCACTCTCCATTAGACTCTCGCACTGGCCATATGGGACTGCTAAAGGGTGAGTGAGTCTTGCTGATCACTCCTTGTCTCTCCAGTCGACGAATCAGCTTATGGATGGGAAGCAGGGAGTCTCGGTTGGTGCGATATTGCCGCCGGTGCACTGTTGTGGTAGCGATCAGCACCCGTTGTTCTTTGACTCTCAGCAACCCCACAACAGAAGGGTCCTCTGAGAGACCAGGCAAGGTGGACAACTGTTTAATTTCCTCCATCTCCAAGGCAGCTATACCAAAAGACGACCGGTACCCCTTTGGGTCCTTGAAATACCCTCTCCTGAGGTAGTCTATGCCAAGGATGCACAGAGTCTCTGGGCCAGTCACGATGGGGTGCTTTTGCCACTCATTCCCGGTTAGGCTCACTTCAGCCTCCAATACAGTCAGCTCTTGGGATCCCCCTGTCACTCCAGAAATACAAATGGGTTCTGCCCCTTTATAGCTTGATGGCATCAGGGTACACTGTGCACCGGTGTCTACAAGAGCCTTATACTCCTGTGGGTYTGATGTGCCAGGCCATCGAACCCACACAGTCCAGTAAAGCCTGGCTGGAGGCAGGGCCCCTCTAGTTCTGGTCATAGTATCAGTTACTCAGTTCTTGCAAATGCGAGTCAAGAATTTCTTCATTACGATCTGAAATAAAATCAACCCTTCTACTCTGGGGAATTGTTCACTGGAAACTGGACCGTCATGAGACAGGTTTTTCCTGAAAACTGGAGCAGCAATTTTCCTGGGAGAACCCCCTTGTGTGATTGTTTTTCCTTGCAATTCACGTACCCGTGCCTCCAGGGTCAAGGTAGGTTTTCCATCCCAGTTCCTCATGTCCTCTCCATGGTCACGCAGGTAAAACCACAGGGTGCCCCGTGGTGTGTACCTTCTATATCATCTTTCTTGGGCAGAAAAATGCTGACTCCTAATGGCTGAGATACTGGTCCGTACAGTTGGAGAGTAGGACATATCCTCTTCAAGTTGCTGGACCTTCCGGGACAGTTTGTCCACAGGTGAGACAAGGGAGAAAGAGACAGTTTCTTCGTAATCCTGGAGTCTGGCAACCATGTCACCCAGTATTGGTGCTTCTTCATCTCTCCAGGACAGTGTTGCCAACGAATTGGCATATGACACTGGTGCACTCCGTATCACCTTCCGCCACATGGGTCGCGTGCACTGAACTTCATCTGGATCTTTGGGTGCTTGTGGGTTGTCCAAGTCACTATAAACCACCTCCAGCACGCCTAGTTCTCTCAGGTGCTGGATACCTTTCTCCATAGTGGTCCATTTGCCTGGGCGATATATAACATCTTCTTTGAAGGGATACCTTTCCTTCACGCCTGACAGGAGTCGCCTCCAGAGGCTGAGGACCTGTGCCCCATGTCCAATCGCCTTGTCAATGCCCCCTTCCCTAGAAAGGGATCCCAGCTGTTTGGCTTCCTTCCCCTCCAATTCCAGGCTACTGGCCCCATGATCCCAGCATCGGAGTAGCCAGGTAACAATATGCTCACCTAGACGACGGCTGAAATCTTTCCGTATATCTCGCAACTCACTCAAGGATAGTGATCGGGTGGTTTCTGTCTTGTTTATGAGTTCTTCCTCTTCCTCCTCCACTCCTCGTGATGGCCCTGCTTTTCCATCATCCTTTTCTAAACGACTTGAGTTTCGCTTGCAAGATTTCTTCTGTATAGGAGCGACTGATACCAGTGTGGGTTGGTCATCTCGTCCAGTTGTAGTACCTGTTGCAGGGATTGGAGTGGCCGCAGTGCCCGTTGCAGGAGTTGGAGTGGCCGCAGTGCCCGTCGTAGGGGTTGGAGTGGCCGCAGTGCCCGTCATTTTGTCATCAGATCTGGAGACCTTCTCTTTCCCTTGAGGGTTCTGAATAGTGTTGAACAGGGCTCGGTAGGCATGGGCCAGGCCGCAGCAAGTTGCAGTGATTTGTGTCTCTCTGGAACTGCCAGGGTGACAGCATGCTTTCTCCAAATATTTTACTAGTTTTTCAGGATTCTGCACTTGTTCAGGGGTGAAGTTCCAAAACACTGGAGGTGACCACTGTTCTAGGTACTTGCCCATACTATCCCACACTATCCAGCCTCAGGACAGATCTCTGGGTGGTATTCTTAAATAGTTGTTCAACCTTAAACAAGGCCTGAAATGCATTCAGGAGACATAGCACTAGGAACATGCTGGTTTGAAGATCCCAAGGGTATTCAAAATCCTCAAGAGCTGTTGTAATTAGCCTGGAGGAGAAGGGGAAGGCAAAGGAAGCTGTTTCCCCTGTAAACTGGCTCTCCGAGGAGAAGAGGTAAAAAGTGTAATTATTAATAGTTTCCCAGAGATATCTCCCGAAGTACAGGGGTGACGGCAGTGCTGAGTACAGTCTCATGACCAATAATTTTATCATACCATAAGCCAGTGTTACACAGTACAGCAAAACGATAACCTTAATCCATCTCCCAGAGATGACAAACCCCACAGAAATACTGGCAAACAGCAGTACATGCAGCCAGTAAGATGCTACATAACAAAACTCCAAGAACAGACCCAACAACTCTGAGAGCAAATAACCCATCATTGTGACCAGCTACTACTAAACCGATATAATGAATGCTTATAACAAATTTGTCTTAACCCACTCGGGTCAGATGTGTCGTTATCTCAACCCTTCGGGCCCCACGTTGGGCGCCAAAAAGGACTGTCGTGGTTTAACCCGGCAGGCAGCCAAACACCACACAGCCGCTCGCTCACTCTTCCCCGCCCCCACAGCGGGATGGGGAGAGAATTGAAAAAATAATTCACGGATTGAGATAAAGACAGTTTAATAGAACAGGCAAGAAAGGAATAATAATAATAACAATGGTAATAATATATTAATGATACAATATATGAAATGAGTGATGCCCAATGCAATTGCTCACCACCTGCCGAGACAATAGCCAAAGCGATCGCTCCTTCCGGGACCCCTTCCCCCCTCATTCATATACTGGGCGTGATGTCACATGGTATAGAATACCCCATTGGCCAGCTGGGCTGGCTGTCCCGGCTCTGCTCCCTCCCAGCCTCTTGTGCGCTTGGTAGAGCATGAGACGATGAGAAGTCCTTGAAAAGTAGATTACCTAGCAACAACTAAAAACATCAGTGTGTTATCAACATTCTTCTCATACTAAATCCAAAACATAGCACTAGGAAGAAATTTAACTCTATCCTAGCCAAAACCAGGACAATGACTTACCCCGGTTACCGTCTTCCTGGCACAGAACTTTTCCTCCAGAATTTAGAGTCTGCTTCCTTTATTCTCTAGATCTTTTTGGCAGGTGATATTGTTCCCTACTTCCTGGGGAATCCAAGTCTGCCATGTTGATTGCCAGGTTAAACTGATAATTAGATAAGATCCGATTAGATAGGATCAAATTAGTTCCTTGATTTGCATGTAATGAGTGAGAACAGAACTGTTAAAAAAGCGGCTTTGATCTGTTGACATAGACCACAAACAGTGTTAAGTCTGACTTGACTGATATTAATAAAGGAAAATTTCCTTGATGGCAAATGTGATGAAGACTAAGATCATTTAATTTATTGGGATCTAAGAATCTGGCCTTGGTCAGTTCACATAAAAACTGCTGTCGAAAGCTGTCCTTTCACTGAATTGTATTCTGTATTAATTTCTTGTGCTTTGCTTTATGATTTACCTATTGGATTTTAAAACGATGCATGACTTGAAAACACCTCCACAGCACACAGGAAATAGAAATGGTTTAATTGGTATTGTGATCAAATGAGCAGTAGTACACAACCTTGCTTCCTATAAGAGAATTGTATTTATCACATTGCACATCTTCTTTTTACATCACATACATTCTGTTTCATAAAGCAGACGTCAACAGTCTCCCTTTCCTGCTGAAATTAACTGTATGGGAGTTAACACATTTGTACAAGAAAGCTACCTTATCCCTGTTTTGTATCAAAGGTACAAAACAGGTAAGGTAAGAGAGTTATTATTTCTCCCTCCTTAAGAAATAGGAAAGCCAGAAAAAGCAAAGAGCAAAATTTTCAAAGCTGCCAATGAAGGCTGGATACCTAGCTCCCACTAAAATCTCACAGACAACTTTTAAAATTTCAGACTAGGTATGTATTTTTCAGCTTACAGATGGTTTTAGTTATTTATACAAGGCTTGTCAGATTATTCATTCCTTAATGATCTGTTTTTAGTGGCTCACATACCAAATAACACTTTTCAGTTGTGTTGGTGTTTCTTTGGCATGTGCCAAAATTATTGCATAGCTATTTATTGGTGATGTGAGCCACTCCTTTTTCTTGCTATTTTGCAGTACAATCAATGGGTGACTGATGCCCTATGTCATGAATAGAATTATTCTCAAAGTTGACTATCTGTTTTTCAGATGAAATGTGTTGGGTTTCACATTATTGCATGGAATGTTGCTATTGTTAAAAGGCAGGCCATAAAGGATCTTCAGCAGAAGCAGCTGATGAAGCACTTTTGTTCTAAGCCTTTTTTGCTTTTTTATTTGCTGACTGCCCAAGTTAGGCCAATAAGCAGTTTAGCCAGAAACCTGCATTGATAACATGGGTTGAGAGGAATCTAAGAAACAAAAGAATAGACAAGTATGGTGCTTCATTCTTTATGTTATTTCATTCTCCACTAGATTTCAACCTAACCCGTTTTTTATGTAAAGATGCTTTTTATATGACTGCTTTTACTTTGTGATGTTTCAAGATCACAGTAATCTGTTAATGCGTTCATGAGTATATATACGTTTATTCGAATGATTTTTTTTCTAACCTTTTATGGGTTTTAAAACTAGAACTGTATTTTCTTTTTTGCTGAAAAAAAAATAGATGTCTGAATAGAACAACTCATGAATTCACTTCCCAGTTTTGTGCAAGCACAAGTCTAAAAACCAAGTGAAATATTTTGTTTTGACACAAAAATGAATGATTTGTGTACTTAAGTCAAAATTACTTTCCATTTTAAAATGACTTTTTTTTTCCTTTAGTAGTGAAAACACTCAAAATCCTTTATGGTTAATAAAATGTTTTACTGAGCTGAAATAATGCTTTAACTTTTTGATTTAATGGAAAAACTTACAGTAAAACACAAAAAATCCTATCTTACAGACATGCTACTGTGATTCTTTAACTAGAAAAAAGGATACTTTAATTTACTTGTCTATTCCTTTCAGGCCTTCAATTTTTAAATATTTGAAAAATACATCTGTGTTAAATCATTTTAAGACCAAATATATTCAGTGGGTGTGTCCAAAAAGTTATTCAGTCTTTACATTGTTAATAGTGATAGTACTTAATCACTAGTTAGTAACACTAATAAGTAACTAGTAGTTAGTAACTAGTAGTAACAGTAGTAGTTTTTAGGTTTTTGGTGAATACAGGTGTATCAGCTCAATTATAGATAAAAGGAATTAAGAATATGTCTATGTTAACATTTTTGTTCTGATCACAGGTCCACTTTCTGAAGCAAATCTCCCAATCAGTTTCGGTCACCTTGAATTAGGGTGGACTAGAAAGCACAAACTGGATTCCTTCCACATGATACTATGATGGAAGACAGGCACCAGAACTGTACTTAATCCAAAGTGTAAAAAGACAAACGAAATACCTGAAATGTGTCTGGTGTGAATTCCAGACCTTCACCACCAAGTGTTTCTCTCTACAGATCAGAGCTTTTTGGCCTACTTGGTAATGTAGATGTGGTCTCAGTGGTCCAGTGTTAGCATCTAATGTAGACATTTAACCCTGCCAGCAGAGAGGCAGCTAAGGAGATATTGTCACCGAAGGACTTTCTTTTTTTTTTTTTTTTTTTTTTTAAATTGTTTTAGTTTCCTGGCTGGATTCGTTCTCCAGGTGGATTCATGCCACAGTCATACAAACAGTTGTATGTAGAATGAAGTGAGGACAGGTTACTGCTTCTCCTGGTAGTAATCCAGGCAGCCAGTTTATGAATCCAGGCTTCTTACATAGTCAATGGAGAGAGGCTGTTTGGAATTAAAGTGCTTTCAATCACCTTCTGACGTCTCCACTGAGTATATAAAGAGCTCATATTTTGCTCTGTATATAGACAGAATTTTTATGTATCTCTACAAATAACTAATCCCTGGAAGGTCAGTGGTGCAGAAGTCTTTTAAAGGACAATAATGCCCTCACAGGCAGAATTTTAGGTATTACAGGGCTCATACTATGGTTCTGTTCTTTTAAGTAGTAGTTAAAACTTTGTTTTCTCAATTTATTTTTTAAAAGTAGGGGGGAAATATACAATGTTATGAATATTATTTCCTGTAATTAATTGCAGTACTGGTAGTGTTTTGCTGATTTTCTTTGCAGATTTTTCAGTGTGGAGGGAAGGGAAACTGGTAGGAAGGATAAATGAAAAAGAAGTGAAAGAGGCTGTCTTGGGCTACTTGAAAGAAGAAAGAATAATGACAGAAAAAAGGTTTTGTTTTCTAAAAGCAAATATGTCTGGTTTCTGTTTAGTTGTTTATAAAGCATATCTCATGTAAAACTTTCTTTTAAGGTTTTCCTAATTTTCTTTTTAAAATATTATATGTGATGTGACACACTTGTAACAGAATTAATTCTAGTAGAAATGTGCAGTAAAACGTGACTTGTGAGAATATCTAGAATAAATTCAGAATATAATTTTCTTATACTGGTTCATTTAGACATTGAAGGGGAAAGGTGTAACACTGTGTCAGAGTTGCATAAATCTCACTAACAAATTCTTAACAGTACTTCTATTCCTGCCGATTCTTTGTCTGCTTGACAGCTCACCTATATTTAGCATACACAGGACTGCTGGGCATATTTCTAAAGAAAATCCCATAGTGAACCCTTAGTAAAATAAGCATAAAACCAGCAACTATTTCTCTGTGTATCATATGCTTTTAATATGCACTAATATTTATGATGCCCAAATTCCAGTTCTGAGGCCATTTATGTTGTATTACATTTTGAAACAGAAAGGATATTTTCAGGCTTCTTTTTGTACTACAGATTTCAGTATTTATGCTTAGTTATTTGGAAAAGTTTCTTCCCCATTTGTTGTTTTTAAAATCATGTAAGGAAAGTGGGATAAAAATAGTTACTACTTGATTTCATATTCATACCTAATGTATAACCTAAATTGAACAATATAATTACTATGCAAGGTTTACAGTATATCTCAGAATATTAACACATCATTTGGGATCTTCAAGTTGTATAGGCAAAAGCCGATGGAATATCCTACACGATTTGTTTTCCCCTTGTTTTTCTCTTTCCAGCTTAGGAGCTCATCTTTTTAGGTAAAATCCTAGGTCTGCTAAAGCTGCTGCCAGAAATGCCTATTAATTTTAATGGACTCAGGATTTTCATTTTTTGTTAGTGATTGGTTATGTATGTGTTCATATGAACACAAATGGATTGAATGATGGTGAGCACTGTTTAGAAACTACAACTGTGAAGTGATATTCTTGTTTTGCCTTGCAGGACAGGTGCAACCTGGTCAAAACCAGACAGTGTTTCCTTGCACTGCACAGTTAAAACCTAACTGTCTAGGAATCTTCCATGTGCTGGGTGCTTAGCTGATTTTTGTTACCTGTCCACCCAAGAACATAGGAGACATCAGCTATTGAGGTCTGGTGTAGATTTTTAATTTCAGACCCCAAAATGCAGGGCTATGCAGCACTTTGTTATCAATGCTTTTGCTGTTCTTTTCAGAGAAGAATTGTAAAAGAAGAAGGTTCTGCTATGAAGTTCTGGCTGCCAATAAATCATTCCTAAAGCCTAGAAGCGAATGTCTCCACTTGCACAAAATAAATGCTGATACATTGCAAAGAAAAACAAGGCAATGTAATCTTAATATGTTTATAATAAATCAGGCTTTAAGCTTGCAATCATGTTAATGTAATTTAATACTGTATAATAGTCTCTGAATAAAATTAACAACAATGTAGGACTGTGGCAGTTAGTTTGTGTGTCAAACGAAGTCTTCACATAATAGTAGGAGTTTGGTTTATGAAAAAGCTCCCCACCTTCATCACCAAGCACACTCTTTTTCCACCAGTTCACCCTGATTCAGAATTCCCTGCTTTCCTACGTAGAGCGGCTAACATGTCTGCAAAGAAGAGCAGAGACACCCAAACTTTAAAAATGAGAGAACTGCAGTGACGTTCTTTCTTCCCTGCTAAGGGCTGTGCAAAGAATGCATATCAGCATCTTCACAGCCACAGTGTTGTTAATCTAGTTCAAGAATGTAATAATGTAAATTTTACATTGCAGATATAACAATGCAGTTTTGTAATATTGAATGAAAAGTTAGTAACACTTTACAGTAAGTGGCTAATCATTGCTCCTTTGGTAGTTATTGTAATAATATTATTTGTGATAAAATAATTTGGCATAACATAATGTCGCACAGCATGAGAGTCTCATTTTTATATTATATGCCTTACTGAACATTTTAAAAAATTAGGGGAAAGTCATCTGGAGACTGAAGAAAGAAGACATTTTTTGAATAAATTATGTACTACAATAATATTTTTTAAAGAAAAGAAATAATTTCTGTTATGACTTGAACAAGCAGTGCTAGAACCAATAGAAAGAAAATGACAAAATCAATATGAGTAAATCAACAGCAATATTTTACATACTGTAAACTGACTGAGTCATAATGGTAGGACGTAGAACTGATGTGTTTAACAACAAAAGTGTGTTATCCTAAGCTGTAAGATAACATTTTTAGCTATTCTAGATTAATAACTATATAATAACTATATATATAACTATTCTATATATAATAACTATACTAGAATAATAACTATTCTTGCATGCATTATTCAGGGTACAGCTATCCTTTTAGCAGAAATAATTAACATAGTTTAAGGAAAGGAAATTCTCTCCTGAAGGTAGAGAATATGGACATTGAGATAATATTAAAAAGGAGTAATTGTAGACAAATTTTTAAAAGCTTCAGAAAATATTACGAGACACAAGAGGGATGATATGATACGCTCAGTAAGAGCAAAATTGCAATTGGCTTATTCATGCAAGTAGTTCTACTGAAATCAATAGGATTATTCATGTGAACCAGGTAGTGGCCAATTACCCTTGTCCTTATTAGATGAGCATTGGACTGCTGACGTATTTTAATGTTTCTTAGAACAATACAATCATTTTGCACAATAATTTGAGCTTAATTTTTCTGGCACCCAGTACAATTTTCCTCCCCACCATTCCTCAATTCAGATTTAAAAACAAAACAGACATATATGTTTTTGTCCTCCTCCTTTATTTCCCAGTATAATTTCTCTGCACCTATAGATTATCATGTGAATAGCACCGACTGGAGAGAAGTTACCTAATAGATGCTACAAACCTGATTTTAGCTGGCTGTTTCTTACGGTTATTCCAAGCTCAACCTGTTCTACCTGCTGCGAAGGTGCTCAAAGTCATGCCTCTTGGAGTATGTTTAACAGATCTTCTGTCGCTACAGGTTCGGATAGATTGGGTTTACTTTGTCCCAGTTACTGACAGCCTTTTGCTTCTGTTGTACTCGCAGTCAGGTATGGAAGACCTGCCTGTGACATACACTTTCACATGGAACTCCTCACTGAAAAATGCAGCTCTTTGCAGGTTATTTGCAACCAAATTATAGCCTCTCTTCACAGCTCTGAGGGAGTAGAAACAGGATATAACAAAAAAGATCCGAATCTTTTTTTCAGGACTTAGGCTAGCAATTACTTGGAAATAAATGTTTTCCTTATGTGTATCTGTTTTTCTGTAGTAACTTATGCTTACAGTATGCAATAAGGAAAACACATGCAGAACTGTGAAAAGTATAAACTTGAAAAAAAAAATGTTTCTGCATTTCTATTATCTTTTAACTAAAAAAAGATGGATACAGTTTTCCAGCATTATCTCTGGTACGAAAGATGGCTCAAATGAGACTGAGTTTTTCATGGCACTAGAATACCAACCTGACAAGGTTTCCTTTTTAATTTTAACAAAAGAATCATGTCACTGTCATTCCCCAGCTGCAACTGGCAGGACATTAGACATTCCAAAACTGTGCAATAGGACTAGTTAGAGTAATTTCAGAGAAAAATAAAGACTGACACATCTGCAACAAGCATGACAAAAAGGGAATGGTTGTAAATACAAAGATAAATTTTAAAAAAAAGAATATTCTAGATAAGACTTATTTGGATTAAGAAAATTTAAAAACTAAGAATAAAAAAACAGATTGAAAATCCTGAATGAGCAGGACGTCTCTATGAAAGGGTCTCTTCCCACAGAGATTTCGAACTGCAGTATGAGGACCAATTACCCATTACCTTTTCTCTGTTCTTTGAGTTTAAAAGTAGAATGCAACACCTCTTTTTTCCTTTTGCTAGGAACAGTCTGTGCCTTTTTTAATAACCTTTCATCTTAATTTTTCATTGCTTTGGTAACATATTCCATAATCTTATTTTGTACCTCTTTATTTCATGCCTATCTTTATTTTGACACTAGGTCAAGTATTCTTGAAATACCTATCTTATCTTTTTCTTTTTGAACTGTCTGCATCTTCCTGAATTCTCTTTCATCTTTGGAAAATCTACAGATTTCTCCTTTCCTTGTTAAGGGAGAGAAAGTGTGTACACCTTTTATTTCAGAATTAATTGAACTTAATCTCACATTATTGCCTGATTTAGATYAAATCAATCCTTTGCTTGTAGAGACAAGTAGAATTATTTCAGCTGATTTGTTGTCTTGTAATAGTTTAGTGCCCAAAGGAGGAAGAAAGGACACCAATAACTGCAGAGCCAGTGCAGCTCTTCATTGATGTTTATTTTATATTACCACCTTTAAAAAATTATTTTCTTCTGCAATACTAATTTTATTTCCTTTACCTTTTATAACATTATGTAAACTGTGCATAATAAGATGAATATATATAAACATTTCCTTTTTCCTGCATCCAATAGTTCTGACTGACAAATCAGTCCAGGAATCACTCATTTGTTGTACTGCTGATCTGGCTTTGAGACATTAAGAGTTTTACCAGGAAAATGGTCATTCAGACATCCATTCTCTCAGATTTTGTGTCATCACCCCAGAATACAAAGCTTTGTCTACACAGAAGCATATCAGGAATACAGATCTTGGCGAATGTTTTGTCCAATCTATGTGATTGTAATTTGAGGGTCAGAGATCTATAGGGGTAGAGCATGCTTATGGATAGGCCCTATAAGATTCTGAACATCACACTTGACTCTGGAAATAAGTGAGTAAGAATGATGTCTAAAATGAGTACCTTGTTTAAATTATGTTTTGACTCCTCAGGGTTGCAAGAGAATCTTAGACATACTTTCAGATGTAAATAATAAAACAAAGTGAGTTCATCTTGCAATGAACATATTACAAGGTTCATTTTCGTCTTCACCATACCAATCTGACTTCAAAGCAGTGTTACAGAAGTCTAGTCTTACTCACCAATACTTGTATTAAAACGTCATGCTTACATTTTAGTTCAGACATATTTTTCATATTTATCCATAATGGTGTATCTGCTTCTGCTCTTTTTTTTTTTTTTTTTTTAATTTAGCATGTTATAATAATCCTACTTCTTTATTCTGATACAATGTCTTCCCAAGTTTTTGTATCATCATTCTGCTTGTATTACATATATGGTATGAAAATTGATATTATGTTGGTTTTCTTACCTGTTTTTAGTCTTTCAATTTTACCCTCAATTAGTTACATTCTAATATTCAACTAAGCTCCATAATGTATTTTAGATATCTTTGACTCATGGACTGGTGGCACTGTTACAAATATGATTACCAAGTGAATGACAGTTTGCACTTTTCTTAATTGTCTATGTCTAAGTTTTCTAGTACTGTGTTTTTTGGTTTTCTTTTTCTCTTTTTGTGTATTATGACCTACTTTTAAATACAGTGGAGTTTTCATAACTATGGGTTTTCAGCTACTGGATAAAGCATTTTTGTTTGCTGCCTTTGTACACTTACTTCATTGTTTTGTTTATTGGATTTATGCTGCTAGTTTGCTTTTGTTTTATGTGCTTTTTAAATTCTTATTCAGAATTTCATCCTGGATTAGCTCTAGGGTTATTCTTTGTATCACGCTATTTATGTCTAGGCTTTGTGTTTGTTGATAAGAAATTCATCAACACCTGAATTGAAGGTAATCACCTGCTGCTGTGATACTTCTGATAGCCTCTTCTATTACTTTGCCATGCTGTGTGGGGGTTATCTTTGTCCTCGGTTGGACTTCTCTGATTACAGTGATTATCAGACTGGATTTTAGTCCATTCACATTGCTGTCTAAAAGGTTTTACTTACCTAGTTCAATAACTTGAGCTTGCAGGGTAGCACTGGAAAGACATAGTATAATATGAAGCAGACCATAATAATGTTAAGATTATTTAAAAGATGGTGAAAGGAATTGCCAAAAGATTAGCATGCTTGATAAAGATACATTCTTCAATACAGTATTTTTTTAATAGGAGATAATTTGAATGCATACAAACTTTCAGAAACAACGTCTAAATATTATTGCCCAGAGGAACATCACCTTGCTGCTTCTGCTTAGTATGGATTTGCACATAACTGATACGTATGTGTGTGTAAGACCTGTGTGGGGATTTCTGAGCTTTACAAGAGGATGAACTGCTTGGTTTTTAAACTGTATGTTCTTTATACTGCTTTACTAATAAGCCCTCCAAAAAATGCACTGATAGTAGAAGAGTTTGACCTAAGCCATGTCCTTGCCACAAGCCAAAAGACAGGCTGTGAATGATTAGACTTTGAAGTTTTATTCAGTGAAGCATGCTTCTAGACAGACGGAAACCAAAGTCAGCCCCTATTTTTAATAAAGCAAGTAGAGAAATGTTCCTTTCCTGCTTATAAAATGTAAATGTGCAGAAGGTGCTGAAAATAGCTTGAGAAAAATGCAAATAGTAGGTCAGTACTGTTTCTTTGAATATATATACCTTTTTCCCATCATTATAGAGCATCTTTAGCCAGTTCTACTTCTAAAAAATAAATACTCAGCATTTATATATAGAAACTGCAGTCCTATTCATTTTATTTCTGTAAGTAATGTCATTAAATCAATGGTGGTAGTCACATAAGGTAAGCATAGTATGGCCCTTTGTGTGTCTTTTAAAAAAGATGCACATTTATCAGAGAGATTCGTTATTAAAATGTGATGGTGGAGAGATAAATCGGTGCTGTTTTTTAAAGGTTAGGTCAGTTATAAGGGTCTTCAAAGCATGTGGCGTTTTTATCTTAATTAAGAGCTATTCTTAACAGGATTATTTTTTTCTCCTTTAAATGCATATTTTAATGTTGGGTCTGATTTTATGTCTCCTTTATGCTATAAAAAGAGGTCTCTGGAGGATGAGTTTTCTCCGTCATGGAAACTTTTGAGTTTTCAGGACTTTTGCCACGTAAGCAAAACTCTTTGAGCATTTTTGAGAGACCAAATTGTGAAGAGAATGAAGCTAACTCTTGTATTACTTAGCAGAGTAATATTACCCAATAAATCCAGCTAGAATAATTTTAAATTTAATTCTATTGAAACTCAGGTACATTGGGCAGGAAGAAGAAAGGGCATTGAAGTTAAGTCTAATAAAGCCTAGTGATTAACAAAATGGGAGATCTAAAGGCAGAACCGTGCTCTGCCTGATGCCATGTGATTGGATGTCAGACACTCTCTCTGGCTCAGTCAGGGCCGGAAGTTGGTCTATGGCCTTATTACAAAGATATTTTTTTTTTTTTAAAGTAATTATCAAATTCTTCCTGTCCATATGACCAGAAAGGTAGTGATTTCATCAAACAGTTCTACTGAATGATGCCTTTTCTACCTTCACTTCTCACCTAGGGTACTGGAAAGAGACATTTAAGAATACCACATTGCTTAAAACGTTCATTTCTGAATATACTTCTGAAAAAGATACCGAATACTGAGTTTAAAGAAATATTTTCAGCAAGCCAGTGGCTAAGATCTTCTGATTGAAGTTATTCAACTTTTGAACTCTTTGAAATAAACTGTCTCAAAGACTGTGGAGGAAAAAGATACGGAATACAACAAAATCATGTATAGCGACTCCCATGCATTTCACATTGACTACTTTGGGTTTGTCTAGTTTGGAGAGGAGGAGGCTGAGGGGCAACCTCATTGCTCTCTCCAGCTTCCTGAGGAGGGGAAGTGGGGAGGGAAGTGCTGATCTCCCTGTTATCCAGTGATAGGACACGTGGGAATGGTTCAAAGCTGCACCAGGGGAGGTTTAGACTGGACATTAGGAAGCATTTCTTTACTGAGAGGGTGGTCAAACCCTGGAACAGGCTTCCTAGAGAGGTGGTCGATGCCCCAAGCCTGTCAGTGTTTAAGAGGCATTTGGACAATGCCCTTAACAACATGCTTTAACTTTTGGTCAGCCTGGAAGTGGTCAGGCAGTTGGACTAGATGATCATTGTAGGTCCATTCCAAATGAAATATTCTACTCTATTCTATTCTATTCTGTTCTGTTCTGTTCTAAATCTCTCATTCCATATTCACGCAGTTTCGTCATCTTCAATTATGTTTCAGCATGATGCATAACATGAAAGGGAGCTCTGCATGAAAAATAGACTTTCAGACTGTCTTGAGCAATTTGCTTTCATTAAGTCAAGCCACTAATAGCTCTGTTCAGTGATAGCTATGTCTGGTAAGTGGGTAGATTGATTTTTACACTTTCTATTTCTTAGCGCACAGTTCATAAAAAAATAACTGTGTCAAATAATATTTATGTTCCGTGAAAATGCTTCCAAGAAAGCATTAATATCAATTATGCCTAATAATAACATTGAAATGTAAAATATATTCATGAAAATAATAATGAAAAATAGTAACTTAAATCAGACATTACATAAAATGTGGTTTAGAAAGTAATTACTATTTACTCTAAACTAAAAACTCCTCGACAGAATAGCAAATAATCATATCAATATAAGAGTATTATGGCATCTTATAAAATAAACCAAGTAAAATAATTGATAAAATGCTTCATATTGGCAGTACTGCTGAATTACTGAGTATCCCTAGGTATCCCTCATATCCCTCCCTAGGAAAACACAATCTGTGAGAAAAACTTCTATGAAAATTAAATGTACATAATATTAAAAATTAAGAATTCAAAATAGAATGGATACAAAGACTGGTATCTTTGCTCATTTTAAAAGGAAAAATAGAAAATCTCACCTAGTTAGCACTACAAAACAAAAACTGAAAGGGAACATAACTTCTTTCTGGGTATGGGGGGGAGACAGTGGAAGACTAGAGAGAAAGGGTGAAGTGCATGTAAATATTAAATGGAGAAAAAAGCTATTTCAACAACAGAACACTGTTAGTGCAAGAACAAAAATGTTGTCCATTAATAGGTTTTGCCTAGAAATAAAAAGAAGCTTGATAAAATTCTGGAACAGCATTCTAATAAAATGCAATCCAAAAGTGCAATCCAAAACCCAGCTTTGTGTTAAGATGACAATCATTTTCTGAGTTGTTATATTTTGTGGTTGCTTTTGATTCTAGAGGACTGAGTCTATGACCCAAAGATCCATTGCAGGCCTAAGCTGTTTTGTTCCAGTTCTTGTTTTTTCTCCTAATTTATTTCTCCATTTGGTTTTGGTATTGTTCCAGAATGTCCAATTAATTGACATTAGAGATCACAGTCAGTAAGAGCTATATTCCTGAGTTCATACATGTTCCACTTCAACCAGCTTTTCAGCAAGACCTACCAGCATATTGACTCCTCCTTTTTTTTTTTTTCAAATTCAACTGTAATACTGATGGTAATAAAACTGATATAATTTCCATGGTATTTGTTACTAAGTTCTTCAAGTTTTATACATTGACCCCTTCTTCACCTATCAGTACAAATGCTTTCTGAATTTTATTTTTGTTAACAGTTTGTTTTTATTTTCCTTTTACAAAGAAAATCTCATCAAATGTAACGCCAGGCTGCAGCATATATTGACAGATTATAGCAAGTTTTCAGATGAATGTCTGAATGTCCTTTTTCTTAGAGCAAACTAGTAATATAAATTGGGGAAGGTAACACAATTTTTTAAATTCTCTGGAAATATTCTCACAAATAGTAGCTGTGAGGTACATAAAGACTTCAAGTGGTTATATTTACGAATGGCTTATATTGCTCCACAGCTTTGCATCATTTGATATGAAGGTATAATTTAGACACATGCACAATTTGTCATAAATAACTGCAAAAGGTGCCAGTAAGAATTTCAGATTAATCATTCTCACAATTTTCACTTTTGTATGTAAGCACTTACTTAGACAACTATTAGTGGGGAAACATGATCTCATACTAGCCAGATTCTATTGATTCTGTTCCCATTACTGTAGCCTTAAACGGATACAACTAAATCATAATATAGTTTCTATCTTGGGTGCCGTCACTGTGTGTGTCATCAATAAACTAACGTATACCCTGTTTAAAAATAAAAGTTTCATTCAAATATCCTTTTTAGTAGTCAAGTTGCATAACATCTGTGGCCCAATATCCAAAACCAATCTAATCTATTGTCAACCACATCCCTTATTTATATATGAATTACAGTTATGTCTGAGGTATGCTTTGATTTCAGTATACAAATAAGAATGAGAAACCTCTAATCAATTTTATTAAACTGAAAGCAAAAAGATTTCGTATTATTGTTGGTAACTGAAGCTAGACCAAAATTTTTGGATTCTCAGCTTGAGGGGAAGAGAAGTTGATTTAAGGCATCGGCACATTTCTGCAGGGTTTTAATAAAACATGTTTCATATTTGAAGGAGTACCGTTTTTTGTGACATTAAGAAGTGTGGGCTGAATCAATACTTCAGACATTATGTTGCAGAAGCATAACAGAACATAATGTTTCTCCACATTAGGGAAATTGTAATAGAAGGTCCCAATCTTACAATATACAGAAGATCTGTCTTGACACATCCTAGCACCAAACATATTTATAAATGCAGGCAGTTGCTAAAACCAAACCCTCCAAACCATTGACTGCAGCTGAGCAATATACTGAAAAGTAGGGTTAATCTTAGATATTCCTAAGCAGAACTGAATGTCCAATTTTAAGAAGTTTCCTTCAGCTACCACTAAGTGGGGAAACAAATGAGTTGAAAGTCACGAAATAGGAAATGGGAGCTGACTTCCCATCAATAAGCATTTTATATGCATTGAAGTTCCAAGTATATGCAGGTAAGAGTGGTCATAGGAGGAGGTACTGCAGGTATGAGGTTGACTTAATGCCTGAAATGCAGGCTGACTGCTCAGTAATTTCTGGATTGCTGCAAGGAGCTGAGCTGCAGAACTTAATAGCAGGGATCATCAGTAGGTCTGAGCTTTAGTATAACCTTAAGATCAGCCTTAACTTTTTGGTGTAGGCCTTGAAGTCAATTGACTATTTGCCTGATGAAAATTAAGTATCTCAGATGGTAGATGGTGTGTAAATACCCGTGTACACACCAAATAAAGTATGTAGCAATTTGCTCAGAAATGTTACTAGTCCTTCCTGTTATTTAGTGTGGGAGTATTTGAATATAAACTCTTCACTGTTTAGTATTGAAGTGAATATAGAACTAAAGCATAGCATTTTAAAAACCTGACAGTTCTTTGTAATGAAAAATAAATCAGGATTGCTGATTCCCCTTCATGTGAAGAAGTCCATGATTATGAATGCATAATAAAAAATTGTGACACTTTTTATGGAAGTGGAACTGGCTTGAAGGCTTTCACTGCTAGTTGTCAAAACATTTTTTAAATTCTCAAGCCTTGGAAATTGGCTTACTCTCATCACGGCAGTCTGCTGCTATAAGACCCATTATTTTAATTTCTTACTGCAGTTCCTTTGAGAAATCAGCTATGCAAACTCTTGTTTTACATAAACCAAACATGATTATAGTTATCTCTTATAATGTGACAAGAATGACTAATCTCAGAAATGGAAAATTAGATTAAGGTATTTTTGTATCTTTGGACATTCAACCTATCATAGAAGACAAAAGTCAGATTTTCTCTGAATGAATTTATTTGTTTCTGATTTAGTATGAAATATTGTAAACTCCCTTGTCAAGCAGGAAATCAAGCAGGATCTTATGCCCTGAATAACGGGGGGGGAAAAAAAGCAAAAAGAGGGAGAGGGGAATCCTGGTATTATGTCAAATGTGTGGAGTATGGTACAAGAGTCAGCTCAGGAATTACCAGCTCAGTTCAGTGATAGGTCTGTCATATTATTCTGGCATTTCTGATCCATTTGGATATCTTCTTGCCTGCAGAGTTCTGAGTCATAGAGGAACTATTAGCTTGGACTCCATGTTGGGTTGTGGATGCTCTGCATGTTTGCTTAACACTACACCTAAGTACTAAGCTGTACCTGAACCAATAAGCTTTGTCAGACCAAAAGTTGTAATGCACCGAGTCAGTTATACAGCACAGTTAGTGTGCAACATATATAACTTTGCTGCAGCTAACTGGGTATTAAACAGTCCTGTTTTATTTTACATTCCACTTACGCTGGAGTGTACCATATGTTACACAGCAAACTGATTTGCAAATAGTAACTTAAACTGGAGAACAAATATCCTTTTTTATTTTTTCCCTAAGAAGTGATAAATATCATCATCATCTATTAGATATTAGATTTTACATAATTCTAATTTTTAAGAAATTCACAGAATCACAGAACAGCCCAGGTTGGAAGGGACCTCAAAAGATTGTCTGGTCCAACCTTTTGTGGGAAAGGGAGATTATCAAGCATCCTGGCCAGTTGCATCTTGAAAACCACCAGTGATGGGAACTCTACCACATCCCTGGGGAGGTTGTTGCAGTGACTGATTGTTCTCACTATAAACAATTTGTTACGTGTGATGAAACTTCTCCTGGTGCAGCTTGTACCTGTTGTCCCTTTTCTCCTCCATATGACTCCTCGTGAGCAAAGAGCCTCTATCCTTTTTGTGATGAGGTACCCCCTGAGCCGTCTCTTCTCCAAGGAAAAGAGCTCCTTCAGTCTTTCCTCGTAAGGCAGATTCTCTTCTCTTCTCTTTGATCATTTTTGTGGCCCTCCTTTGGACCCTCTCCAGTCTGTCTGTGTCTTTCTTGAACTGTGAGGACCAGAATTGGACACAGTACTCCAGGCATGGCCTGACAAGCGCTGAGTAGAGTGGGATGATCGCGTCTCTATCTCTGCTAGTAATGACCCTGGAGATGCAGCCCAGGATCCAATTTGTCTTCGTTGCAGGTCAGTGCTGACTACAGTTCAGCTTGTTGTCCACCAGAACCCTCAGCTCCCTTTCAGCGAAGGCTTCTCCCCAGCCACAGATTTCCTAGCCTGTACTGGTTTCTTTGGTTATGTCATCCCAGGACTTTGCATTTGTCTTTCTTAAACTTCACACAGTTCTTACTAGCCTGCTCTTCTGGCCTGTCCAGGCCTCTCTGCAAGATGGCTCTCCCTTCTGACGTGTTCACCTCACCACCCAGTTTATTGTCATCAGCTCTCGATTCTTAATCACTCTGTGCTCACTTGTTAAATTCTAGAAAGAGTCTGAACTAGTTAGTCTAACAAGATAGCAGGAAGATAAATATCTAAATATAGGATAGTCCTCTGTGTGTTCAAGTACTTTTTGATAAGCATAAAAATTGATTCAAATAATGTTGCCCTGGTGTGTTTAATGTGAAATTAACTACTATGAAAAACTGACTTTTCTGTTACTGTTTCATAGAAATATTGACATTTGGCAAAACATATTAAAGTTAAGTTTTATCTCACTTCAGTTATGCCTCCAGTTCAGCAGTCACAATATGAGACAGGAGTGTCTTACTACTTCCAGTACATGCTCACAGCTTACTTTACAAAAACTCCAAGAAATGTTGGCAGGTAAAATTATTTCCTCCAAGATCCAAGCAGACACAAATTTTTCTTTCTGCTGCTTATAAGGCTTTGTCCTTCACTTCATAAGCAAAATTCTCCTGGCCTAAGTGGAAGTTTTTGATCATGTAAGGAAAGCTAGGTTGTTTGTAGCTTGTATCCAGAGCTTAGCCTTCATGCCGATGTATAATGAGGAGTAATTAATGTATGTTTTACATAGAAAGTCTTCATGATACAAAAGTAATTAGGACTATAATGTTTATTATACAAATAACATTGCTGTCTGACTCATGGGAATCAAAGAGAAAAGTTGGAATCAGTGTTTATTAAAAAATCAGTAACAAAGAATTGAATCTATTGGAATGTAAATTGGAACTACTAATATGGTGACTTAGCTTAGTAAATATTTGAACTCTGCTAGTAAAAGGTAGCTCTTTTTGGTTCACATGTCAAATTTCTGTTCATTCCAAAATTGAAATATGAATACAATAAGAAATTTTGAAGTGATCTGGAAATAATCATAATCAGTTCTTATGTTTTATGTAAATCCAATGAAAATTCTGTTTATTTCAAAAGAACTTTGAGAAAATTGTCTGAAACATACTGTGTATGTCATGACTCACTTTTAGAACACTGTACAAAATCCCACAATATATTTTTTCTCCCCTAAGCACTTTCTGGGAAATCAGCATGCTGGGGTGCCTCTCTGAAGTGCCCAATGCATCAACACATGCATCATGGAGAAGAAACACGGGAAATTAGTGATCTCTGTAGAGTTGCAGGACTTTGATCTTGCTGGAATCATGGTGATGCAGTGGAATGGCTCACATGATTGGAGTGCTGCAATGGAGGGATACAGGCTTTTTAGGAAGGACAGAGCAGGAATATGAGGAGGCAGGGTTGCCCTTTATGTGAGGTAGAAGCTGAAATGCATGGAGCTCTGTCTGGGGATGGATGATCAACCAACTGAGAGCTTTTGGGTAAGGATTAAAGAGCAGACCATTATGGGTGATGTAATAGTGGGTGTCTGCTGTAGACTACCTGATCAGGAAAAACAAGTAGATGAGGCCTTCCACAGACCTGGAAGCATCCTCATATTTGCAGGTCCTGGTAGGTACTCATGGGGAGTTTCAACTGCCCCGACATCTGCAGACATATATCTTGACAGCACATCAGGGCATAAACATTCCACGATGTTCCTGGAGAGCTTCAGTGACAACTCCCTGATCCAAGTGACAAAGGAACCAAAGTGGAGAGGTGCTACACTGGACCTCATACTCACACACAAGGAAGGGCCTGTTGGGAATGTGAAAGCCAAAGGTAGCCTTGGCTGCCATTACCATGAGGTGGTGGAGTTCAGGATCCTGAGAGGAAGGACCAAGGCAAAAAGCAAAGTAACAACCCTGGACTTCAAGAAAGCAGGCACTGACCTCTTTAAGTACATCAAGAGCAAAAGGATGACCAGGAAAAACATGGTCCCACTGCTGAATGAGGTGGGGACCTTGGTGAAACAGGACATGGAATAGGCTGAGGTACTGAACGCTTTCTTTTGCTTCTGTCTTCACTAGCAAGATTGGCCTTCAGAAATCCCAGATATCTGAAACCAGGGGTAATATCTGCAGTAGGGAGGGCACACTTCGTACATTGGTGGAAGAGACTCAGGCTAGGGAATAGTTAAGCAACCTGGACATGTATAAGTCCATGGGCCTTGATGAGTTGCACCCATGAGTGCTGAGGGAGCTGCTTGATGTCATTGCAAAGCCACTTTTGATTATGTTCAAAAGATCATGGTGACTAGGAGAGGTGCCTGAGGACTGTAGGAAAGCAAATGTCACTCCTATCTTCAAGAAAGGCAAGGAGGAGGACCCAGGGAACTACAGGCCTGTCAGGCCTTACCTCCATCCCTGGGAAGGTGATGGAATAGCTAATCCTGGAAACCATTTCCAGGCGATTGACCAACAAAAAAGTCACCAGGAGCAGTCAGCATGGATTCAGCAAGGGGGAGTCATGCTTGACCAACCTGATAACCTTCTATGGTGAAATGACAGGCTTGGTAGATGAGGGGAGAGCAGTGGATACTGTCTACCTAGACTTCAGTATGGCTTTTGACACGGTCTCTGTCACCTGACACTAAGGGGACAGACAGGTTCTTTTAGGAATCCTTGACAGAATGATGACAGCACTATTACCAGGGGTCAGGAGCAAGGGGTACCGGTCACACCCTCCCATGACATCCCCATAGACAAACTGTTGATAAGTGGGCTGGAGGTGGACAGTGAGGTGGATTGAAAACCGGCTGAATAGACAAACCCAGAGGGTGGTGGTGAGTGGAACGAAATCTGCTTGGAGGCTGGTAACTAGCAATGTACACCAGGAGTCAATATTGGGTCCAAACCCATTCAATATCTCCATGAATGATCTGAAGGATGGGGCAGAATGTACCCTCAGCAAGTTTGCTGATGACACAAAACTGAGAGGAGTGACTAATACACCAGAGAGTTGTGTTGCCATCCAGAGGGACCTCAGTAGGCTGGAGAAATGGGTTGACAGCAACCTCATGAAGTTCAGAAAGTGCAAAGACTGACACCTTGGAAGGAATAAGCTCAGGCTGAGCGTCATCCATCTGGGAAATGGCTTTGCAGAGAAGGCTATGGGGGGGTCCAAGTTGAACATGAGCCAGCAATGTGCATTTGCCACAAAGAAGGTCAACATCTTCCTGGCTGCAGTAGGAGGAGTGTTGCCAGCAGGTCAATGGAGGTGATCCTTCCCTTTTATTCAGCACTGGTGAGGCCACACCTGGAGTATTGTTTCCACTTCTGGGCTCCCCAGTACCAGAAAGATATGGACATACTGGAGAGAGTTCAAAAAAGGGCCACAGATGATTTAGGGGCTGGAGAAACTCTCCTGTGAGGAAAGGCTGTGAGGGACTGTTCAGCCTGAAGAAGGGACAGCTCAGGGTGATCTCTTCAATGTGTGCAAATATCTGAAGGGAGGGTGTGAAGAACATAGAGCCATGCTCTTTTCAGCAGTGCCCAGTGACAGGACAAGAGGCAATAGGCACAGACTGAAACACAGGAAAGGCCATCTGAACATAAGCAAAGCTTTGTTTTTACTTTGGGATGACTGAGCACCTGAATAGGTTGCCCAGGGTGGTTGTGGAGTCTCCATCTTTGGAGATATTAAAAAAAACATTCAGTGGTGCCCAGTGACATGATAAGAGGCAATGGGCACAAACTGAAAGACAGGAGCTTCTGACTGAACATCGGGAAATATTTTTTCACTGTGAGGGTGACTGAGCACTGGCACAGGGTGCCCAGACAGGTTGTGGAGTCTCTATCCTTGGAGATATCCAAAAGCTGTCTAGACATGGTCCTTGGCAACTTTCTGTAGCTGACCCTGCTTGAGCAGGGAGGTTGGACAAAATAAATCCAGAGGTCCTTTCCAACCTTAACCAATCTGTGATTCTGTGCTTTACCAGTGTGATATCTTTGACATTGGTAGTTTTATAACATTACCAGACAGAATGTTTCTTGTATGATCTATAACCTCAACATCAATCCTGAAAGAGGATAACCACAGCTGACAGCTGGCAGCTAAACAAAAATTTAATCAAGAAACTATCCATCCATTACTGGGTAACCTCTTTGGAAAACATCTCCATGCATGGGATAAGGAATGAAAATTGAAGTGGAAGTATTTCTGGTAATTTCTTATGGAAGATAAGTGAATAAAACTTGAATTTTAAGTCCCCAAACTTAATTGCTAAACAGTATAATCTTTGACCTCCTCCTCCAAAGAAACACATTTTTATGTCCAAAGGGAATGCCTACCTGCTAGTCTTTGAATATTTTTTATTCAAGAACATAAAGGATTCCATGTATGTTTCTAAAATTGCAATTATTTGGAAGTATTTTTTTGTTATAATGATTAAACCCCTCTTTTTTAACAATAGCAGTTTACATATAAGTTCATTAACTATTAGTTGAATTAGAACATTTTACTATTCTTTTCCAAACCCCAGAGCTCTAGAGAATTTAAATTTCAAAATTAATCATAAAAACATTAAAAATCTTGAAAAGTGAAACTTATGTTGATCCAGGGAATATAACTCTAGTTATTATAACCTAGAAAGATGTATCTGATGGTCACTTAGTTTTAACTAGTGTTAAAAGGTAGTGCTGAACTGAAAAATACAGGGTACAATTTCAGTTATATCAATGCTAACTGCATCAACATTTTTCAAATTGGCCTAGAGATCAGATATAGCTTCTTCTGGCTTTGCTGATCATTAGCAGAATAAAAGGTTTTCTGTATCAAGCTATGGAAACATAAGATATGATAATTCAGAAAAGAGAAATTCTCTTGTGAAACTATCAATAATATAAACAACTTCAAAAAGCAGGACTTGTTATATTAAGAAAAAAGAAACTATGAAAAAATGTTGGGGATTTGTTTTGGTTTGCTTTTGTCTAGTTATACAGGTGTTTTATATATCAACACAATGAAGGAATTCACCATGCTGTAAAGTACTAAAGATAATGCATTTTTCGATTTGATGTTTGCTTCCTATTCAGTCAAGCTAGTAATTTAATATGAGGTACAATGTTACATCTCATTTTATCATGAATTAGATTATGGAGTCTTCCAGGTAGAGAAATCTTTGATTACCCAGATCATATTTAAACATTAACTCAGATGAAAGCACCCCTCCACCAACTGTATCCATTTAACCCTGTTCTTTTTTTCACATTAATATTATGCACCAATACTCAGCCTGTTGAAAAGAAGTTAAATAAGATCTTGATGTTTCCAGTATATTGCTTTCATGACTGTTAGGTCAAAAGTCTTCAGGGAAATCCGATAAATTTCCCTGAAATTATTTTGCTCCATTATTATGAAGAACTATGTTTGTCAGTGTTTATAAGACACATCTATACTTTAGATTCTAGGGAGAAATGCATGAGTAGATTCCAGGTGGACATAGGTCTGATATCTTGTTACCTCACCTAGCTGTAAATTAGATGTTCATGACTCTCTAGAGAGAAGGAGGGACAAAAAGGATCTAGGATGAAGCTGAGTGGTTTGGGGTGGGGGGTGGGGGTGGGGGGGGGAAGGGGGAGAGGGAGGGAAAGAAAAAGAAAAAAGATTGTCTTAGGAACAAGGATAGAATTAATTTTGCTATCTTACTATATTGTTTTAAAAGAAGCTTCAAGGAAAAAAGTGACTTTTTTACTTTGCATAGTAGGTGGATTTCTTTTTTTACATAAGCATGGAAAAAGACTGGTATGCAGAATTTCAGCTCACCCTTTTTTCAAAAGTTTTTGTTTAAAGTGAGTAGATACATTTGCATTTTCTGTGAATTGCTCTCCTTTAAGTTTTTGATTTGGTTTGTTTTCAAAGTTTAGCATGATGTAAGAAGTAAAGTTGCTGCCATTTAAGCACCTAATTTTGCAATAAGTTTGGGTATGAAAGTGGTAGTACTTTATTGTCTGATTTTAAACTCAGTAAAACATTTATCTATAAATGAGGYTTACTGCTGTAAATTATTTGCTCCCTATAAATCCTTTTGACTTCAGCTAGTCACCCTGCATAAATTAAAGGACATAGAATTACTCTCCAAATGCCTACGCACTAAAGATGGGAAAAGTGTCCCACTGCTCCCATTGGCATTAAACATCTTTGTTGAATTGTTTGTACATGTTCATGCAGACAGCAGGATTAAATCTTCTCTTAGTGATATCTGTGCATTAAAAATGTGACTTGCTTTGTAAACATAACAGAAACATATTTTTTTTTCAGAATTAGATCAAGGGAGACTTTTGGTGACAGTTCAATGAAGTCAAAATTTCAAATGAAATCAAAACTGCCATGTAAGCCTGGAGAACGTGATGCATACCATGATTTTGTTTCCACCTCTGCTTTCAGACTACAGGTTGTTGAGCAATTTTGCCTTTTTTTTCCCCCAAAAAGGAATTTATTGTTAGATACCAATTTCTACCAGTGCATATTTTGTTATAAACAGAATTCAAGTGACTAGTCTTTTATGCAAATGAAGGTGAATCAAATCCTATTAAGTGATATGGAGTCACATCAGATTCTACAGTTAACATTGTACCTGACTTCCTATATTACCTCATATTTATACAGTTTCCTCTGATTTAACTGAAATAAGACTATTATACCTGAACAGGATTGTAAATAGGTTAATTTTTACCTAATTGTTTTTATGGCTGGAAGTAATCTGCCAAAGTGCTGCTAAAGTTTTTCTCGGCATTTAAATCTACTCAGCACTCCTTAGATGCTTAGCATACAGGCTATTCTAATGATCTTAGCAGGAACAGACATCTTTTCTAATTTTGTGCATCAAAGTTCCCTGAGCATGTCTGCTAAATCAGGAAATCCCATAGATATGTCTCAAGCCAAGAAAACAAACTTTTCCAACCAGAGTTCTAAACATTAGTTGTGTCTCTCCTGGATTTATTGGATCAGATCCCAGGTGCAGGCACAAAATGGATTTATAACTCCCTTCCCCACCTCCTCCCTCACTCCTCCCAAACTGGATGCTCATTATCAACTCTGTTAACTTGGTGTGGTTGTTTTTTGTAATCTCACAAAGGAGGGATATAGGGAGATGAGGTCCTGATGAACAAGGAAGAATGGAGGAGGTTCTGCTGTGAAATAGATTTGTTCATTTCAAGGTCTCATGAAAGAGTACTCTCATAGAAGAGAATACACTCTTATTAAGAATATGTAAAAGGTGTCCACCCAAGGGATTAGGAATATTTTGTTTTGTGTATTCTAATATAATTCTAAATCAACTAAAGGTGTAGGAGGGGTGACCTATAGAAAATTGCCACAAATTGTCTTGTGCCACCATAATCACCTAAAGGGCAATAAGGACAGTGGGTGTTAACAGTTATCGAAGCACTCTAAGCATAAAGCTGCTGAAGGTGTGCATCTTCACAAAGTATTAAATGAGTATTGGCTGAATACAAATAGAAAGCATTCTGTATATCTGTATCTGTTTCTGTGGGAACAGTAGGAGTGCTGGGTGTTGTGGTTTGAATTAAAGACATGTTACCTGTACTATTGTGTGTGCAGTCTGGATTATAAATGGTAGCAGAGGAAGATTCTCTTGTACTGAGTAACCACAAAGCACAGTGGGGAAAAAACCCAGCGCCAAAAACCCCAGGAAACTAAGCAAATATATCTACACATTGTGAAAATTCTGTTAGATTTTTTAGGCAATGTACTGATCAGCAGGCTCTTTTTCTTGGGGTACAGGAGAGACAGAAAGACAGCCTTTCAATATGTACAGTGACTTGCTAGGGAGAATAAGCAGGTTGGCTTGTTTCAAGTTCAGGAAGCATGTGATGTTCAGATAAAAGAAGAAAAGGAAATAAACAGTTATAAAATTTTCAGAAGCAACGACTTTCCATTGATGCCCTGAAAAGAGTAATTAGCTCATTTGGAAATTCTTCTATGGGAGTATGCAACCACTGATACATAGTGGTTTTACTGAAAGTTTCTGACCCAGCTGTTCCCACTTCAGCTACAAAGATGTCAGTGGGTCATAAACAAAGTAGGTGCTACTCGTAACTTCTTGTGTGAAACCAAGAAAGGTCTGTCTGCTCAAATGCATACAGTCATGCTGAGAGGAAGCACAATCCTATTTACCATATAAAAATGAAAATCATTTAGAGTCCTTGAAAAGAACAAATAAGAATAACTTTTTTTCTAGTCCAAAACTGACCTGTCAAATGATCTGTTAAAACTGATTAAAATGTTGAGAACTATGTATCCCTTTTTAACAACATTTCTAGTAAAAGTACTAATATTTTCCCATGAACTGTAGAAATTAAACAATGTTGGTTCGATGATATCCATGTTTTGATAGGAATTATTGGGAAAAATACAAAAAAAATCCAGGGAGACTTTAGCAAGAGCTGTGAAGTTTTAGATTATTAGGATACTTCACAAAAGCAGACACATTGGAAGTTGCCTCGCTTGACCTGCTGTTTACCAACAGAGAAGGACTGGTGGGAGACATGGTGGTCAGAGGCCATCTTGGGCTTAGCAACCATGACATGATAGAATTCTCAATTCTTGGTGAGGTAAGGAGGGGGGTCAGCAAAAGCACTACCATGGACTTCCGGAGGGCGGACTTTGGCCTGTTCAGGACACTAGTTGAGAGAGTCCCTTGGGAGGTGGTCCTGAAGGGCAAAGGGGTCCAGGAAGGCTGGATGTTCTTCAAGGAGGAAGTCTTAAAGGTGCAGGAACGGGCTGTCTCCATGTGCTGCAAGAAGAGCTGGCGGGAAAGATGGCCGGCCTGGCTGAACAGGGAGGTTTTGCTGGGACTCAGGGAAAAAAGGAGAGTCTACCACTGTTGGAAGAAGGGGCATGCAACTCAAGAAGAGTACAGGGATCTCCTTAGGTCACGCAGAGAGAAAATTAGAACAGCAAAAGCCCAGCTAGAACTCAGTCTGGCCACTGTCATAAGAGACAACAAAACATGTTTTTACAAATATATTAATGACAAAAAGAGAACCAAGGAGAATCTCCATCCTCTACTGGATGCCGGGGAGAACATGGAGACCAAGGATGAGGAAAAGGCTGAGATACTTAATGCCTTCTTTGCCTCAGTCTTTAGTAGTCAGACCGGTGATCCTCAGGGTATTCAGCCCCCTGAGCTGGAAGACAGGGACGGAGAGCGGAATACGTCCCCCATAATCCAAGAGGAAGAGGTTAATGACCTGCTATGCCACCTGGACGCTCACAAGTCTATGGGGCTGGGTGGGGTCCACCCGAGAGTACTGAGGGAGCTGGCGGAGGAGCTTGCCAAGCCACTCTCCATCATTTTTCTGCGGTCCTGGGTAACAGGGGAGGTCCTGGATGACTGGAGGCTTGCCAATGTGATGCCCATCTACAAGAAAAGCCGGAAGGAGGATCCGTGGAACTGCAGGCCTGTCAGCCTGACCTTGGTGCCAGGGAAGATTATGGAGTGGTTCACCCTGAGGGCTCTACAAGGCAGGTGCAGGACAACCATGGGATTGGGCCCAGCCAGCACGGGTTCCTGAAAGGCAGGTCCTGCTTGACCAACGTGATCTCCTTCTATGACCAGGTGACCCGCCTGGTGGATGAGAGGAAGGCTGTGGATGTGGTCTACCTGGACTTTACTAAAGCCTTTGACACTGTCTCCCACAGCATCCTCCTAGAGAAGCTGGTGGCTCATGGCTTAGACGGGTGTACTCTTCGCTGGGTAAAAAACTGGCTGGACGGCCGAGCCMAGAGAGYTGYKGTGAAAGGAGTTAAATCCAGTTGGCGGCCAGTCACAAGCGATGTTCTCCAGGGCTCAGTTTTGGGGCTGGTCTTGTTTAACATCTTTATCAATGACCTGGACGAGGGGATCGAGTGTTCCCTCAGTAAGTTTGCAGACGACACCAAGTTGGGCGGGAGTGTTGATCTGCCTGAGGGTAGGAAGGCTCTGCAGAGGGATCTGGACAGGCTGGACCGATGGACCGAGGCCAATTGTACGAGGTTCAACAAGGCCAAGTGCCAGGTCCTGCACCTGGGTCACAACAACCCCAGGCAACGCTACAGGTTTGGGGAAGAGTGGCTGGAAAGCTGCCCAGAAGAAAAGGACCTGGGGGTGCTGGTTGACAGCCGGCCGAATATGAGTCGGCAGTGTGCCCAGGTGGCCAAAAAGGCCAACAGCATCCTGGCATGTATCAGGAATAGTGTGGCCAGCAGAAAGAGGGAGGTGATTGTGCCCCTGTACTCGGCACTGGTGAGGCCGCACCTCGAATCCTGTGTTCAGTTTTGGGCCCCTCACTACAAGAAGGACACTGAGGTGCTGGAGCGTGTCCAGAGAAGGGCAACAAAGCTGGTGAAGGATCTGGAGAACAGGTCTTATGAGGAGTGGCTGAGGGAACTGGGGTTGTTTAGCCTGGAGAAAAGGAGGCTGAGGGGAGACCTTATCGCTCTCTACAACTGCCTGAAAGGAGGCTGTAGTGAGGTGGGTGTTGGTCTCTTCTCCCAAGTAACAAGCTATAGGATGAGAGGAAACGGCCTAAAGTTCTGCCAGGGTAGGTTTAGATGGGACATTAGGAAAAATTTCTGCAGACCAAAAGGGTTGTCAGGCATTGGAACAGGCTGCCCAGGGAAGTGGTGGAGTCACCATCACTTGAGGTGTTCAAAAAACATGTAGATGTGGCGCTTCGGGAAATGGTTTAGTGGGGATGGTGGTGTTGGGTCGACAGTTGGACTTGATGATCTTAGAGGTCCTTTCCAACCTTAATGATTCTATGATTCTATGATTCTATGAGTGTAGATTTGGGCATTTTATCTGCTGTTAGACAGATGTGAAAAAATGAATTGTTAGTAAAATTGATAGTTTGTGTTGTTTTTTTTTTTTTCTTTTAAGTCCTAGCCCAAAAGATATTTATCTAAAATCTGCTGATGGTAATAAAATGCTTAGGTGGTTCAGGACAAAGTAAAAGAGTCTGTTAAGGCCCTGGTAACGTCATCTAGTCTGATAATCATAAAGATTTAACAAAACAGAAAGGAAAATTGTGAGCCTGCTGCATTGGCTGTTTGGAAGAGATCTTATTTATTTGGTAGCCCAAGGGTTAAGTTTTTGCACAGATGGTACACCTTCAGATTTTCCATCCTTGAATATTTAACTGGCATTTCACTGTCAATCAGTTCCTGAAGCGATACTGGAAGTATGAAGTTGGGTCTCCTTCCCTGTTCTACTTTTTCTAGGCCCCCAGATGGGATTTTTTATTCCTGTGATACCTGTCTTTTCTGATGATGGTGATGACTGTTCTTTTTAAAGGTGTGATATTGTCATGACACTTTATTTTTGAGCTGAAACATCTGGAATATTAGTGAGTAGGTTAGCTGCTGAGTATGCCATCACCTCCTCTTCTGATGCCTAGTTAAAGCAAAACTGAGAAAATATCTTCACTCTTTTATTATTTTAGAGGAAATTATGACTGTCTGGATTAACTTTCCTTCTTCCACTCATTTTAACAGTTTAACAGTAGAAATAAATTACCATGATTTTTTGGATTTTTTTTTTTTAATGTAGTGAAGGACAGAATAATGAAACCAAAGAAAATGGTCAAAAATCTATGTGATCAATAGAGAAATAATGATACAGGTTTTTAAACCATCAACCTCTTTTAGGTTGTACAATGTGCCAAAACAAAAGTTCAAATCAATCAACACCTCTGTATAAATTCTGGAAGACAAAAAAAGCTTATGTCATTTACACTGCCCTTGTGTACTAAAGACATACGCAAAAATTTCACACTTATGAGAGTGGATCCACAAAATGGCACAATTTGGCTTTACATGTTGTTTGATTCTCCTGTGAAATTCTGTACATCATTTTGTAAACACTTTATAATATGTTGAGAAATTAGCAGCCAGTTCTGCCTGAAAAACTTCTCCAGACTGCCTTTAATATTGCAAGAACATTGCATGTTTCATTAATAATTTCCATTATTTGTTTAAAACTGTAACTGTGTTGATGGTGAAATGTGCTTTTTTTGCATTACGAACATTCATAAATCTCGGATGAAAAAGGAACTTTTCTCTACTTCCTCTGAAATTCATGGTATTTTGCAATATCACACATTTTAATTATTTTTCCTTTGAGTGGCTCTACCATTAACCAATGTTTATTAATTCAAATTATCTTTTCAAAAATCTTGGGCTAAATAAGAATAATAGTAAACCCACAAAATTCTTAGATCCACATCCTCCAGTCAATTTCAGTGTTGGTTTTGCTTAAATGAAGACTATAGAAATGAAATTCCTGAAGCTCTTGACAGTTTTTTAGTACTCCTGAAATATAATCTGTTTGGAGAGACCCTCGTGCCCGCATAGCAACATACTGGATCAAAGGGTTTGTTAAACAACTAAGGACATAATAACTAACCTTTTATTCAATAACTTTTTGATGGAATTACATTTTTCTACTTGTCTTATTGTCCCAAGGCTCAGCACACTTGCATCTTTCGAACAGCTAGACAATTTTCTGAAAATAGCCCTTCCCCACAGAATTTTCTACACACACAGTCCATAAGCCTAAGAAAAATAGAGACTGAGAATATTTTCACACATATGGCTCAAAGTAGCTTTATAGCAGATACAGATGATTTGAAGTATAGATGAAAATGTTATGGATGCTAAAATATTTAGGAGAAACAGTACTACATAATAAAGCAATAAAGCATGTTCATCTTCAATGCTGATGTCTTGTCTACTCACACTTGAAACACTTTAATGACATGAGTATTCATACCAATGTTTTGGGGTTTTTCTTACCCTTGTACTTAATATGAGTGTCCTCTGGTAGTACTGAAATGCACAGAGAGTCAGTCCAATATTTAATGAGAGGTCTTTCACTCACATACATCACCATTTCAGGATGTTTGTGACACCAGCTTGCTGACATTTCAGTGTCAGTTTCAGGAGAATCCAAAGCGGCAATTGATAGAAGTTCTTTGAGATATAGCATTCTGCTCCACAACGATGAATCTATATAAATTTTAAGGTAAATTGTTTGAGCAAACCAAATAGAAGGGAAGGAAAAATAGAACTGATGCAAATTCTCTTTACGAAGATCCTGTACTAGTTTTAAAGATTATATGTCAATATAAAGCGACATTATCAAACTTTGTAAATGGCAGCTAAAGAGATTACAATACATCTGATACAAAGTCATGTTTTCATGTCTTTCTTCAGAGGAGAATAAAAAACATTGGAACCTATGATGAGGTGAAACATTTTGCTCTAAAGTGATTGTTCAAAATGTGCTTGGGAAACAGCAACTTTCAGCTATCAGAATCAAGTATAATATACTAAATATTAGCATTATCTCTATGATGTAACTTGGATACTGTGCTGGTTATGTGAATATCCTTGTAAAATTCAGTAGGTAGTAGAACCTTCACTGGAATAAATGCTAGATCCTAAATAATCAGAGTTTTTGGCTTAAATTTTTATGTGATTTTTTTTTTAATATAGTTATATCTGATTTCTCTGAAAAGCAGGCATTGGCTATATTTCTTCTGTCTATAGACAGATGTAAAGTACATAACTCTGCTCCAGAATTTATTTCAATTTTTCGCTCTGTTCTTTACAGCTTATAATATAGAGCAGTGGCCTTACACGTTGTTATAATGAATCTCCCAATTTATACAGTTATGTTTTCTTTTTTTTAGTTTTCTTTAGTTTTTTTTAATTCTTTTTTTACTTTTAATATTTTTTTTTAGTTTGTGTGCTGTTTTCCTCGAGATTTTAACAGATGCTATTGATTTTGATCATTTTATTGAGTGGCAAATGACCATAACATGACAAAACTGTTTTTTGATACAGATAATCACTACTGATATTAAAAATAACAAAGCAAGTGAAGTAGTTATCATGGCATGACTTTGCAAGTTGTAGGTAGCTGGAAAATAGCTCAGGGTACCTATAATGTTCTTACATGGGAAAAAGGGATGATCTTGTAACAGTGAAGTAGATAGAAGTGAAATAGTATGACTGATATAGGAGAGTAAAGATCAATATAACTTAACATTTAGAGAAGGATTATGGAGTTTGTGATGTAGAAGTTAATATGGTGTCCCTTTACATAGGGAAAGAAAATTGCAGTATCACTGACAGTGCAGAAAAGTGATTAAGATTTCTCAATGTAACACAAGGATTGACTTACACATTTTCAAGAAAAAAGAATGCAACGGAAAAGTTTGATTAAGACATCCACACTAATATTTTGAAACTATGGCTGTAATACAATAATATGAAATCAGCAGTGCACCCTGGCAGCAAAGTACAACAGTATACTGGGCTTTATGAACAGGAGCAGAGCCAAGACATCAAGGGGAGGGATTATCCTCCTCTACTCCGCATTCATTAGACCACATCTGGATATTGCATTCAGTTTTGACCCTAAAAAATGGGAAGGACATGGACACACTGGAGTGGGTTCAGGGGATACCACTGGGATGATGGGTCCCAGAGCCCTTGCCTGGCGAGGAGAGGCTATGGGACTGGAGCTGGTTCAACTGGGAGAAAGGATGGCTTCAGGGGCACCCAACAGCATCCCCAGCACTGTTTGGAGGGGATGGAGGAGATGCAGCTGGGCTCTTCACAGTGGTGCGTGTTGGGAGGTTGAAAGGCAGTGACACAAGCTGAAACATGAGAGGCTCAGGCTGGAGATAAGGAGAAGCCTTTTCTCCAGGAGGACAGCCCAGGAGTGGAACAAGTTGCCCAGAGCCATTGTGCCGTTTCCATCCTTAGAGGTTTTCAAGACCAAACTGAACAAAGCCCTGAGCAACCTGGTCTGAATTAAGGATCAACCCTGCTATGAACAGGAGGTTGGGCTAGAGACCTCCCAAAGTCCTTTCCAACCAAAATTATTTTATCAGTTTGAGACCATTAACTAGGAAAATAAATGATCATGGCTGTTTGTGTTTTTCCATTATATCCTTCACAAAGCAAAAGATTTTATATTAAGCATTCTTTGGCCGTAGTGTATGTGCTGGATATTCTCTCTATCGACAAAGTAATCTTTGTAGATTTGTTACCAGGTCTTGCGTATTCTGGGCACATCACACATACTAGTAAGAAAGGGCAAGCATTCTTCACTAGATCCTGATTAAAAGAAGGAAAGCAGTTAAAACAATAGCTTAAGAAGCTAGAACAAATGGATAAAAAGGAGTCAAGGAGGGGAAAAGGAATTAATATTGCAGGAGGTTTAGAAGTCGTTAACCACCAGACTCCAATTCTGTTAATATTACCAATGTTACATTCAATGATGTACCAGGTCTACACTGTGCACATAGCTATAATAGAAAAGAACACTAACGATAACAGAAGAATTTAATCTTGATCTACCCTGTAGGGACCCAATTCACAGCAAAGTTTAATTGCCACAAGTGCAAGGTCACTTTTTATCTGCTGAGGATCCTTCTTAGTCCAAATTTATTTAACCTGTGCAAAAAAATGACAGCAATGTTTCTCTGATGGGAAAAAAAAAAAAGCATAGAACATTGTAATGTTGACATAATTTATTATGCTGCATAGAGCTAAAATACCAAACAAGATGTAGGCATTATATTACTGCCAGCTATGCAACTGCTGCTTTGCACCTGTTCTGGGGGCTGGACAGGGAGCTGTTTCCTTGTACAGGCACAGCCACAGTTGGAAGGATGCATCATTTTCCTGATCTACCCAAGAGAAACTCCTCTTTTTTTTTTTTTTTTTGGAGACATGCTGAGCAACTGCAATGACACAAAAGTCTCCTAGCTCTAGGACTTCAATCCTAAAACTGAGTCTAGCCATTCTAGCTCCTGAAACCAGAGTTACACCAATCCTCCTATATCTCAGTCCCTTGGGAAAACCTTTCCTAAGAGCAGCTTCCAGAAGGCAAAACTTGGAATCTTGGTCTCAGCAAAACATATAGTAGTTTTGCCCTTTTATCTCCATTTCTGCCTTTCACCAATTTGATTTTTTTCATCAATTTCCTGTTGCTGTGGTTCTCCGTGTATCTTTTGTTTTCTCTTCTGGATTATATTGTGATTGCTATTTTAAACAAGTATTACACCTATGCTGTATAATGTTTGTTTGAGGAACCTTGTAAAATCTGTTACTTTGCAGAAACGGTTTTAATGCCTCTCTCACATCTGAGTAATAACTAAAAATCTACTTTCTCATCTTAATTTTTGTAACAAAACAAGGAGATAAAACACAGGTTAATGGAGTGGGAGGTTAAGTGGAGATGGAGGATTCCTTTTCACTAACTAGACTTGAGGACGGAGTACCGTAATAAACTACACGTCATCCTCATGGCCAGAAATGGTTTTTGTGTTTTTGGTTTGTTTTTTTTTTTCCTGTTCCTTGCTCTTGGAGCATTATGAAAGACATACAACTAATTTTGCATATATTGAAAAAAACTGCTAAACATTAGCAATTAGCTGTCCAGAGCTGGAAATCAGCAGCGGGATACACAGAGGCATGCGTGTGTGTAGTGTTACCTATGATGGATTTGATTCAAAAAGAGCAATTTAGTAATGACAAAATATGATACCTACAGAAATAAGCAGGTTAGTGTTGGAGTGAAAAAAGCAATGCACAAAGGCAGCAGCTTACACAGCATGGTACCTGATGATAGAAAAAATCTTGATAGTGTCAGGTCACCTTATTATGCCATGGCATTATGGATTTCATTACTTCTCATTGCTAGTCATGAGCCTTGAAGGTCAAAAGTCAGTAGTAAAGAATTTGTTAAAAGTGATATTATGGTCTCTTTCAGTAAAATACAATGCAAATTTCTTAAGACACTGCCTCTGTATATGCAGTGGGAGAGAGGCCTTGGACAGGTAGAGAAATTACTTGAGTCAGCCAGGAGAAATTCAACGGATGCAGGGTCGCTTACTGGCCCTCTGAATATGCTCTTTGGTTTCTAAACAGTTTGATGGCTAAGAATTGCAATTGAAATGTAACATTGCTAATCTTCATGCAAGGAATGTTAACAAATGCCTGTCAGTCTCGCTTTTACAGGTACAGAATGCAGGAAACTAATTTGTTACACTGGTGAGAAAACTCATGAAGATTAATGCAGTATATATATATTCATAATCTCTCTCTTACATTATAATTCATATAATTACTACCATGGACAATGTTCTGAGCTGCCTCTACATGAATTTTGACCTTCTTTGCAGACATATATCTTAAAATTAAGACTATTGTCTTAAATGAATGAATTTTATTACCTCAGATAACTGACATGTACGTAACTGTCACATAACTTAAAGTGTGACCAGCATAGAGCAAACCTGTAACTGGTAAAATCTGCTTGGGTAAAAACCGCCTGGGTTTTTGGCATATTTTGCATGTAACACTTTATTATCATACAGTAGATTACGTAGAAGCACACCTCTGTAATTTAGTTTTTCTTAGAATTACACAGATTGTCAAGGCAAACAAAATTGGTGTTCTTATTACCAGTTCTAACTTTGCTCCACTACAACACTGTAGGTCCTGACCTCATACAGAATTGAAAGCCTTATACTCTCATTTACTTCAGAGGAAACTGAGGGCTCTAAGACCTCAATGTGCTGAGTCTTTAGAAATCCAGTAACTTCATACCTTAGAAGTTTCCCATTCAATTACAGGTCTTAAGACTAGTGTTTAAGCCCTTCAACAAGGGTATTAAATTAACATCTAAGCCTTTTAGAAAGGGTGGTTGTATGTATAATGTGGTGGGTTGACCTTGGCTGGACGCCAGGTGCCCACCAAGGTGCTCTATCACTCCCCCTCCTCAGCTGGACAGGGGAGAGAAAATACAATTAAATGCTTGTGGGTCGAGATAAGGGCAGGGAGACCACTCACCAATTACCATCACAGGGAAAACAGACTTGACTTGGGGAAATTGATTTAATTTGTTGCCAATCAAATCAGAGTAGTGTAATGAGAAATAAAACAAAACCTTAAAGACACCTTCCTTCCACCCCTCCCTTCTTCCCAGGCTCAACGTCATTCCCGATTTCTCTACCTCCTCCCCCCGAGCGGCGCAGGGGGACAGGGAATGGAGGTTGTGGTCAGTTCATCACATGTTGTCTCTGCTGCTCCCTCCTCCTCACACTCTTCCCCTGCTCCAGTGTGGGGTCACTCCTACAGGAGACAGTCCTCCACGAACTTCTCCAGTGTGGGTCCTCCCCACAGGCTGCAGTTCTTCGCGAACTGCTCCAGCGTGGGTCTCTTGCACAGGGTGCAGTCCTTCAGGAACAGACCGCTCCAGCGTGGGTCCCCCATGGGGTCACAAGTCCTGCCGGAAAACCTGTTCCAGTGTGGGCTCCTCTCTCCATGGGGCCACAGCCTCCTTCAGGCACATCCACCTGCTCCAGCGTGGGGTCCTCCACGGGCTGCAGGTGGATATCTGCTCCACTGTGGACCTCCATGGGCTGCAGGGGCACAGCCTGCCTCACCATGGCCTTCACCACGGGCTGCAGGGCAATGTCTCCTCCGGCGCCTGGAGCACCTCCTCCCCTTCCTTCTTCACTGGCCTTGGTATCTGCAGGGCTGTTTCTCTCACATACTCTCACTCCTCTCTCCAGCTGCAATTACTGTTGCACAGGGTTTTTTTTCCCCTTCTTAAATACGTTATCCCAGAGGCGCTACCACTGTCGCTGATTGGGTCGGCCTTGGCCAGCAGCGGGTCTGTCTTGGGACCGGCTGGCATTGGCTTTATCGGACATGGGGGAAGCTTCTAGCAGCTTCTCACAGAAGCCACCCCTGTTACCCCCCCTGCTACCACAACCTTGCCATGGAAACCCAATACAGTATAGCTTGCATATTTGACAAAATAAAATAAAATAGGTTCCTTGATGATGAAGAATTCAATCCATGGGCATCTTCTTACCAGCAGTTTGCCATTTTCCATAATCCCAGAGTACATATTTCTATAAGCCACATGCACATGAAAGTGAAGGTAAAGAGACTCTCCCCAGGATAATCTTCACTAATGTAAGCAATTTCATTTTGAGACAAAGCAAGTCAGAATGCTTGATTCAAGCCGTCAAAATTTTTTAGCTTTCACAGAATGCAGTGTGCAGACCTGGCCTTCTCCCTGCATAATCCAAACCTTCTTCTTTTACCTTTTTGCCCCATTTCAGGTCCATTCCAGTGGTGGACTTTACTTTCCTCATAGTGAGCTACAACAGCGTGTTTATTCCTTGTCATACTTACAACTAAGTCTTGAAAAAATTAACAATTAATCTAGGTAAATGAGAGCAAATAGCATTCTAATCAATGCAATATACAATTTTAACTCATTTTGAAAATACTTTTATAAAAAATAAATAAATGTGCTCTAAATTTGTAATAACACACTTGTGTTCAGATCAGGATGCCAGGTTTATGGTTCAGAAATCCAATTTATTTCAATAGAATTTGTAGGGATAAAGGACTGTGAATGCTGCCTTGCAAACCTGGGAGTTGAACCTTCCACATGGGAGTTGAGTCTTCCACATGGGTGTGACTAGAGCACATATGTATGAATTCAAAGTAGACAGAGAATATTTCCAGCATGATGCATTTAAAGTTAATGGGACTCATGTAGTTAAACCTCCCCCTGCATTAACATTTCTCCTTGATGTCCTGAGTTGGAAATGGAATATATACAGACTGTGGGAATTCCTGCCACAAAATTGATGCAGGGCAAGAGATAGTTTGGGAGTTGTGCTTTTGACTTCTCCATTAGACTCTCTGTATCAATCAAAACCTTAAAACCTATAGCACTTGCTTTTTATAATAAATGTTTGAAATTCATCCCTGTGAATGGTAACTATAATGATCATGTAGAATTAAGCACATAAAAAAAATAATGGATAGCTAAATTTAAGATTTTTTGGAATTTAAATGCACTTCCTATATGTGTAGTATGTGAATAAGGCTGATAAATAGCTGACAGTATACAAATAATATGCAAGTTGAGTTTGCACTGACACACTCAAAATCACACTGCTGCTATACAATGATTAAACACTTCTCCGGCTCATGCCACATTCAGCAATGTATGGGTAGTAAAACAACCATGGAAACAAACTGTCCATGGATATTTAAAACTGAATTACCCATTTTCATGAATATTTGATCTCCTTATTACCTGCAAAACGCTTCAGATTGGTTGCCTGTAATTTGAGCTTATTAAAGTGCTGAAGGCAAGGCTCTGTGTGACAGGAAGGGCTGTATTTCTGGGAAAAAATATGAGAATTGTACAGCGTATAAAATTTAACTAGATAGACAGTCCAGGATTATAGACTTCCTGTGATATTATGTTTCTGTGACACATGAATCAAAATGGTAATGTGACAGAAAAGTCTAATTGTCCTGCTGAATAGGCATGCATCTGATCAACACACATACTTGCTGGGATTACTATCTTAAAGATTATATTTACTTTTGATTCTTTGAAAACTAAAAATTAAAACATAAATAAAATGCTTCTGTTATACTCTAAGAATTATATTCTTCACAGACAGAGGTAACTTACAGGGGAAGTGGAAATGGTCATAGAGTATAGAGATAGAAAATCCATTGCATCAAGAATGGATTATCTTTATCTGCTGACTGAGTGGAGAAGATAATAATAGAAAACAGCTGCAGGCCATCCCATCTGTGAATTTGCTTACAGGTGTCATTAGCAAAGATTTTACCTTATGGTAGAATGTAAAATTCATGTTTTTAAATGGGAAGAAGAAAATTTATTTCAGATTTATAACTTTTTTATGGTGTCTTATTTTCTAATACAGATAAGTCCATACAGAGAAAAAGAAAAAAGTATAGCCAAAAGTCACATTAACAAAAGTATTCTATAGTCTCCATTATAGATCAGTTGTTAAAATGCAGCAAGAATCAGTTTAAAGTTTTTGAAAACACACACACACAAAAAATCTCTTACCCATATGTTAGTATTATAAGGGTATCAATAATGTTTTTACCTCTGGGATGAGGTTGATCCCATTAAAATGTGCTAGGCATATCCCTTAGGGACTTCCCCCCCCCCCCGAAAACACCTGTATTACAGTGGAAGATAATTTCCAAATAGCATTAACACCTTTTTGAAGCTTTAGCTTAATCCTTATCCATAATCATTAAGTAGTCTACAAAGACCGCTTAACTGTAGACTGCATATAACATTCACAAACAAATTAGTTCTCTTAGTGGTTACTCACTCTCTTTTTTTTTTTTTTTTCCTTTCTTTTACATTAACATCTTTATTGGAAAAAATTATTCTTCCCATTGCATATTTTGTTAGAGAGAGTACATAGGTCTCGAAAGCTTAAAGATTTAATACCTCAGTTAGCCTAATACAATTTTTTATTTCTAGCAAAAGATCAAAGAAGAACTAAAACATACTTGATACTTTGAATATGATACACTTTCTAATTCAAGATTGTCATAATATAGCAGATGCTGGGAAAATAAAAGCTAAAACTTAATTCAGACCCAAAATACTTAGTAGGTATTACTTAATACTACAAAACATGCTTATAAAAATGAATACAACTGTATTTTTATGAAATTGCCTATAATATAGATTTCTTATACAACAGCACAGACTAGTGGCTTTAGCAAGTCAGCAAGTTTGCCTTGTTCTCTTAATTAGTATTGAAAGAAGATAGCTAAGATCAGAGTGTATAGAAAATCTGAGTATAAGGAAGTTACTTTACAGAGGAAAGTATTACAAAATACTGCTTGTACTATATTAAGAAGCAAGTGACAGTGAAAGATACGCTGTTTAGAGGTGCATCTTCTTTAGGGGAACAAACAGGTCATGAGAGTAAAAACATTTTTCTTTCTTCTTTTTTTAAAATTTATTTAAGGAAAACACATCCATTTTATTAACAGACAGTAATGCTATTATTTTGTTGTTGTAGTTGTTTTTCTCATTCATGCATGGCTTCTAACAGGTCTGGGCACTTTGCAGAATAGATTGGACACAGGAACTAAATGAAAAGTTATTTTACAAAGTGACAAGTTATTTATGCTATAATAGATTGAACCAGCCTTGCACATTTTTTACATTTATTTACAAGGAATGACTTTATCCAGACTGATTCAGTGAGTTTCTCAATTTCTTGCAAAAGTGTGTCACAGATTCCCTACAATGTTGCATAAAATTACAGAGAAGATGTTTTTAAAAAGCTGTTGATCGTTTGACATTTTTAGACAAAATTTTTGTATATGATTTGTCTATGCATGTATTGAATCTGAGTGTACCTCTGACATTCAATCTCCTCTTAGGTCTTCTAGACTTTAGAAAAATATAGTTACAATTGAGGTTAACAACTTATCGTGAATGTAGGCTTTTTGATCACAAAGGTTACGCACAGGTTTCTTTACCTCATTTCTCACACATTTTCCTATGCTCCCTCGATACAGGTCATCTCTGCTTTTCATGACTTTTTAGTTAGCCCATGCACAGTATCACACTGACATCAGTGTAAATTGCTTCAGGTAGCTTGTATACTAGCTACAATATACAATATATACAATGTATACAATACTAGAATATTGTCCTACATTTCTTCCCATTAAGATGCATCCCACTTTTTGAGAAATGCTTTTCTCCACAGTTATCCAAATAACATCTAGAAAAAGCTAGTGTGGCCCTGTAGAGGCATAAGAATATGGTATATATACATTCAATACATAGGAAGCTGACAACCATGGAAAAATAACTGCAAATTTTAGACTTTCCAGAACCTAGCTCATGCAGAGGGAAAACATATTGCTCTCGCTCATCAGAATAAATTGACAAAATGGGAGAAGGTGTGTCTCTGTGTGTGCATTTAAAAAGAGATCGCCTAGCACATCTCGTCTGTGTCAGTCACTTTAAAGCTGTTGGTACAATGAACACTGGACCTAAAGACAAAAGTTAGGGCTCCATAAATAATCACTGAGATKGAAATTCCAGTGCGCTGAATTTAACAACTGCTCTTTGCAGCTTAGAAATGGTCAATGTGATAAGATGTAAAAGACATGAAATGTAAACTCCCAGCCCAGGAGGAAATAAATGTTTCACTCTCCAGTTGGAATTACAATATAATTTGGTGCAAATTTTCTTGGTACAGCAAATATTTCAGGCATGATAGCCTGAAATCAATCTATCATTTGACTATGTAATCATAGTTACCTCTCACCACACTCCTCAACTGTGTATTTACATTCTTACTTCTTTAGCTAGCCAACCATCACACACTCCATCTCTTTATCCCATCTCAATATTTCCAAGTGGTTCAACTGGCTTGATTTCCTCATCCTAGCTGGTCCCATTTCCACTCCATCCTTCACTGCAATTTCTTCCCAGTTTCAGTAATTTCTAAGCAAATGAAAATAGGTTAATGTAATGACAATATCAATAGAGTTCTGCTAGCCTCAAGACAGCAAATAGAGACTAACCATGAAATCCTCTGTCTTTCTTGGTAGAAAATGTATGCCTATAGGCATTCTGGTTTAGACTTGCAAATGTGTGAGGCTGAGTACTAACATCGACATCACAGTTCAGTGTGAGGCTGAGTATTATGTCCACATCACAGTTCAGACTGAACCATTCAACATCTAACTTGGCTGTCTTGAAATCTTCAGCAGGCTGATACAAAATTGACGTTTAAAAGCCTTTAGCTGGAAAGGAGTACTCAGTGTTGTCTGGATTTGGGACTATACATAGGTGAAACAGAACTGAGAATGAAGACAGAAAAACTCTTCAAAAATGTCCAATGCTATGTAAGCTACATGTTACTGCTTACTCTACATTCAGCATCAACATGACTTTGCAGTGCTAACTGCTGATGTCTATTTTGTGACCTAATCAGAGGAGGAAAAAATGAGTGTGTGTTTTGGGTTTTTTTTGTTGTTTGTTTGTTTTTTTTCTTTTCTGGAACTGCCAACTCTTACAAAAAGCTGGGTATTCACTGTGGGTATTCACTGCTACCTATCCATAACATATGCCTTTTTAAAATTGTTTTGGTTGGTTGTTTTTTTTTCTTAAAATAATATTTTTACCAATATTCATGAATGAAACAGTAGTATTGAAATTTATGTTGTGAAATAAAACAAATGGTTGTCCACAGAGACCTTGTTGTCTTTAATTTTCCCCTCCCTTTGCATCTTCTCATCTCCCACTTTTGGGAGGATTTATGCCCTCTAATTAATATTTATCAATCTGGTTTAGTTACCCAGTCCCCATTCAGACTTTGGATTACAAGGTTATTTAGGTCCATATTTTCATAAGTTTACACTATTGATGCCGTTAGAATAATGACCATTTAGATGGTTACACAGATGTTATGCACCTAAATTTCAGCAATGGTAAGAGTTTTAATCTTTCATTGCTTTACTCATAAAAAAAAAAAATCACTATTGTTTATTTTAAAGTTGAATCAGGAAACGAATCCTTCCAGCAGATGGCAGTAACTCTCCATCTACCCCAGCTGTGACTAAAACTTTGTAATCATCCTAAGCAGAAACTCCTGTTAAGAATTTTTTTTTTCCAGCTGATGGCTGAATTGCTTACAAAGGCTATTCTTTTTCAGTTTTAATTTTCAAGAAGACCAAGCACAACAGGTATCACTAAGTCATCTGAAACTAGCCAAGACAAGAAGCATCTAACTGCTACATCATAATTAGTTCACCATATTCATTATTCAGATAAATGAAAGTGGATCAGAGTTGTAGTTAAATCTGCATTTAGGTGACAGGGCTGCACTGCTTAAGTTAATTTTGCAGCTGCAAGAACCTGAAGCTAGACTGGACTGGCTTTTACACAGCACCTGTAAGGATTTCCTTGCAGTGGACTTGTCATTCCTAGCTATCCTGCTTACTTGACACATTTGTAGTGTAAGTGGTACTGCACAGGATATACACAGTCTCCCTAAAGGAGAGTCTTGCTCAAACATTCTTCTCTAGTCACAAAAGATCACAACATCTTCCTGTTCAAGGGGTACTGTCAAATAGAATATTTAGAAAGAAGCCAATTAACTCAAATTCAGTGTATGCTGCAGCTTCCTATATATAATGGACTGATTTTATTTTAAATCTGCGTTAAAAAAAAGTGTTACAGCATCTTCTTTTCTCCTCCTGCTGAAATATCAGTGCAACTACTGAGATAGCAATTGCCTGTGGCTCTATCCTACAGCTTATTCAGCTATGCATAGACTTAACTTCATCATGCAAATAATCCCTCTGCAGTGGAACTCCTTGTTTAACTATACCTTAATACATGAATAAGCCTTTTTGGGATCCAGATGTACCTGACTACAATTAAATTATACATAAGAAGCATGATCAAAAATACATGTATAATCAAGGGATTATATATATAATGCTGCCACTGCCACCAATTGTAAGTAAAGCTGGCTAATGAAACAGAAGTCTAAGAGAATCCTAACTTATTCTGAGTTTCTTTAGTGACAAATACGAGATTAAAAACTGTTGTGTTTACTTTAAACCAATGTAACTATAATCCAGATTTCAACATGACAGTTAATACTACAAAGCATTTTATCTGCTGAAGATTTTTTATTTTGCTTCCAGTCTAAAAGGATATTGCATCTTTTTACCAAATATGATTAAAGGACTTATATTAGAAAACACAAATTTGTATAAAAGTACTATAAAAGAGCTTTCAATTGCCTGATGACAGACAATTTCTTAGCTATGTTGTTTGCAGAATGGAGGTACCAGGGGAAAGGAATCACTAAAAGTGCCCTGGCAACCACAGAATAATTTTTTCTAACTTTATACCTTTTTGTAACATGATCATTACTGTTTCATTGTTAGTTTTCCTTTTTTTAATTATTTTTATTGTTAAATTCCATAAAGAAAAATGTGCTTTGCTCGCACATCTGTTCAGAAGACTTTGGAGGATTCCTGGCCCTTTTGCTTTTAACCTCCATTTGCTATTGCTTATGGTCTAAGATCACCTGCATCAACTGGCTGTAGAAATGTATTACATTCAGTAAGGGCTAGAGAGACAGGATGCTGTTGTGAGATGGTGTGAGAAGACATCACATTCTGTGTGGGAATAGGTAGAAGAACATGTTGGCTTTTCTTTCGTAAACTTGTCCTTGGGAACTTTGGCTTCAGTCAGCCAGTACTGGACTACATAATGGCTTCAAAGGACTTACTGAAAGTGGGGATCCCAATTTTCTAACACTCATGAAGAGTTTTTGCAGTGTGGAATTCCATTCATACATTTGAATTTTTGAAATATGCACTGTATCTTATAACAGTAGTACATTCAAGATATTTATATATTCTACGGAACATAACTTTCTGAATATGTACATATTTGACATTTTCCATAATATGTCAGATGTTTTATTTAGACCATAGTTCTTGACTTACAGAAAAAGTAGAATCATAGCACAAAGGGAAAGTTTACTGCAGTCCTGCTCCAGGGCACGTTTTATAACTCATTCTTGATGTGTGACCAGAAGAAATAATTGAAAAATTTTCAGGGTTTGGTTTGTCATTGCTCTACCCCATTCCTTTTTACAACTTTTCAGCTTACCGGTGCCTGGCTTGTAGCATTTGGGTGACGTATCAGCTGACCCATTAGTAGAATATTTTCCTTATTATTTTATAGGAATTGTCAAACAATTTCTATATGGTAATATGCTATTTTCATAAATGCCAAATGTTATTGAGTACTATTTGCATTCTCTAGGTATATAAAGAAGCCAGTAAGAAAGCTGAATTAGAAAGCCATAAATGGAAAAAAAAATTAAATAGGAAAAAAAAAAGTAGGGTAGTAACAGAAAGCAATTTGTATATGCATTTCATTTAGCAAATTCTTAATTATACTAAGAAGATTGGTGGGTTTTATAAAATAATACCTTTCTTCATTGTAAATACAGAGCATTGTCACTACTGCAGTTGTCTCCAAGGCACAATAAGTTAGCTCACATAAAAAAGGTGGTTTTGCTGTGATGTCTTCTGTGCCTGGTACTCTGAGAAAAAAGTGTGTCAACAGTTTCCGCCTTAGAAAGTTTACAGACTAAACAGTATATAAATCTAGACGCTTTGAAAAAATGTAAAGTTAATATGGGAATTAATTCTACAGTGCTTTGATAGTAGCAAAATTAAGAGACAAGATGATGGAAAAAAATTGTTTTCCCCCCAACATTATGTGATATTTTTCCAAATACTAGAAATACCTGAACAAAAAGCCTAAGGCAAATTATTTACTGCAGAGGCAAGATGACGCTCAAACTTTTAACACCTCAGAAAATTCAACATTTTTTCAAAAAGATCTAGCTACTAAAATTTTTGGCAAGGAGGAAATACTTGTTCCACCTCAACAAAGAATGAACAACACTTTTAAATTTGATTTGTTCTGGTTTGGAGCGGGGACTGGGGCCTGGGCAGGAGCAGGAGCAGGAGCAGGGGGCCGTGACAAAGTCACAGAGCCAGGGCAGGGATATGGAGCTAAGGTGAAGCACAGGGGAAGAGGAGGCCCCAGAGGTGGCAGGGGTGGAGGCAAAAGGGTCAGTCCAGACATTCCCAGTGGCAAGGACCGGGGCAAAGATAAGATTGACGACCTTGAGCTCAGCTGTCACTGTGGGCACAGCGCCAGGCGCCTTGCCAGGGCCCACTGCACCTGGCTTTAGGGGAGTCACAGGGGAAAACATTGGCACAGCTGTGGGGTAAGGCCCTGTGGTGTCTGGCTGTGGCCTCTTAGCACTGCTCTTAGTCCTGGCCTCATGGCAGCCAGCGGGCGGGGCCTGCGGGGCAGCCTCTGACACAGCGGTGCGGCCTATCCACCATGGCTTGGCCTTAGGGCCCGGCCTCCACCCGCAGCCTGGGGCTCAGGAAGGTGCTGCAGGAGTGGGGCCACCCCTGGGTGGACAAGCTGGGAGCTGGGGACACACAAGGTCAGGCAGAGCCCTCCCTGTGGGGTGCAGAGCCCTCCCTGTGGAGTGCAGCCCCTGGGGGTTGCAGAGCCAAGGGGGCGGGGGTGGCCAGGCCTGCCCCGCAGCAGTGCAGCAAGGGGGTGGGCAGGCCGGGGGTGGCCCGGGCCTGTCAGGGGCAATGGGCCGTGGGGAGGGCCCTGGTTGGACCTCAGTGGCCCCGGGTAGGGGCAGGGGCCTGCATCTGGCCCGGCTTTAAGGGCTGCCCCTGGCCTTGACATCTGGGACAATCCTGGCTGCTGCTTTTGCCTCGGCCTGTGATAAGTCTGCCGGGAAGTTCTGTCTCATGAAAAACAAACGCTAACATATTAATATTGCTAACATATTAACAGAAGAGGGCAGTACTATCTGCCCTACTAATTTTTTTTCCTGCGATTTAGGAGCTCTTTTTACAGCTTGGGTTTGCAACAGCATTGGAATAGAAATTGGCAAACTTTGTCAAATGCAAGGTAAAATAACTCTGATGCCATTCTAATAGGTGAAAAAGGGTTAAACACATTTTCACTTTATCTCTCCACAGGGGCCTGTTTACTAGAGCTTAAATCTCTACCTAACAGCAGCCTGAAACCCCTCTATTTTGCTTCCTGTGCTACTACATTCCCACTGGGGTAATGCCATGTTTCTTGATATTATTCTTCGTCGTGCTGCCTCTAAATAGCAATACTATTGAGAATGACTTTATAGGAGGAGAAACGCGGATTTACTTGGCTGTAAAGTCATTCCTGGAAGGCTGCCTGCTTGTGCCATACCCTAAGAAAGAGACTGTGTTTCAGTCTGGGGTGAAAATGGAATTAGGCAAGTGAGAGGTCTTAATAGGCTGTCCCCACATCTCCAAATGCAAATACAACTCTCAGCTTCATCATCTGCTGCCAGCTTTCTGGACTAATACACAAGTGACCTTGAATCGCCTGGGGTCAGGAAAGTATTCAGAGAAACACTTTTAAGAGCAAAATATATTTTATTCTTGTAGAACACATTAGATACAAAACCCTAAATCAACCTATTTCAGTATCCTTCTTGAACATCTACATTATGATCTCCTTTCCCACTGTCTCTAGAAATGGGAAATACTCTCTGGCTACTTTAGACCAAAATTCTTTATCCCTGGCTTATCTAGCTTTTTTGTGGAACTTTGCATTCTTGTTCTCTAAGGAAGCAGATTGAGCTAAGTTAGGTCTCAGATTTGCTTTATGTTAAAATTCCTGATTTTGATATAATTATTCACACTTACATTTTTTAATTTGAGGGATGGATATTTTTCCTCCTCTTGGATGTTACTCTTTGGAGCCAAAGACACGTTTCCTGGTGTTCTTTCTTGCATAAAAGCAAATGGTTAGATAAGGAATATTGCACTATAAACTTCATTTGAGCAATACATATTTTTCACACTCTTTATGTTGCATCTTACTTTGAAGTTCATCATCTTTCTAAAGATGCCAGTAAACACTCTGAGTACTTGCACATCTTGAGAATGATTATCAGTCATTGTTGATGGCGAGCATTTTATCAACAAAGAAAATTCACTCTTAATAAACAAGCAACTTTTGACAGTACAATCTTTTTTGTCAAATAAATGTTCTAAAAAAAATCACATTTTCCAATTCTATGGGGAAAAAAAATCACTATGAAGGGAGAACTCTAGGTATATACCAAAGTTTTATACAGTCCTTACCTTTAAACATTCTTTTTTAGTGAAATGATAGAAGTGTTGAGCCTTCTCTCTGACACTTATTCTAATTCAGGCTAAGTACCTCCAGTCTGGAGAAGACTCAACTCCTAGTTCCCTTACCCTGCTTATAATGAAATCGATATTCTCATTTTTTCAGTGCTCCCATTTTTAGAGGTTTTCTACATACTTTTAATAGTCTAAATCTGAAGATAGATAATGTTGCAGACAGTGTTATGTTGATGCAATTAAACATTTTCCAGCATCTAAATGAAGTTACTCAGATCTAGAATATCTCAGCATGACAGTTGTTTGTACCATATTGACTATGAGTCAGAATTACTTGATTCCTTCTCTTCTCACTATTTCTTTTGGGTGTAGATATGCCTTTCTTTTCTAGAGCACGCACGTGGTTTCTTGTTCATGAGTCCAAAGTCCATCTAGGACCTCATCTGCTACCCTGTGCCATATCCATGTGCACAACCACAATGTTTAAAGAGATTCTCTTGGAAAAAAATTGGATTGGCTACAATCTCATTTGTCCTGGTAGGTTGTACAATTGTTAAAGAGCTCTCTTGTCTGTCCCTGGCCATGACTTCCAAATACCTGAGAATGCTTTTTGGCATTGTGGAAAAAACAATCTGTAGTCTAGTTACCATCTAAAGAAAAGTCTCAAATCATGTGCTTCTGCCCCTTTCCCTATGCTGGTGTGACATTCATCAGACTGTCATCAAAGAGGTAAACTTGCAGAAAATGAGACCCTTGTGTTTTAAGTATCAGTGCTGAACTCTCTAGACTCATTGACTGTGTCAGGGGAGTGACAGTGGAGAGAGAAGAATAACATGACAGGAGGACATACTCTCTTTTCTCTGGTAACTGTTAGTTTTGCATACCTAAGGCATGAAATACAATAAATGTCCATTTTCATCATTTCAATACAAGAGTGATTATGAAGAAGACTAAAGGACAACCACAAGAGAATTAGCCCAAATGAGGTCAAATTGAAATAAGCAACTTTCATTCACATAGATTCACATGCTTTCACAGTATTCTTCAATGAATTTATTTACATGGCATGTCAGTGACATAGCAGAAGTCTGTCATCCCCATTTACCAGTGACAAACCCGAGAGAGGCCTGGCCATGGTCACACGCAGAGTCTAAAAGAACAGTGTCTCCAAAATCCGCTGGCAACCACTCGGTGCGGTCCATGTCTTTTTTCTCCAGAGCTTGTAACACTGTGTGACACGGACTTAGAAACAAGGTTTGGGGGCTGTGACATTCTCTTTCATATATTTTATACTTAGAGGCAGGAAATAAATGTTCTGGAGACACAAGGGGTTTTTTGAGGGAGAGAGTATTTTTGTAAAAAATATCACAGGCATTTTATAAGTAATTTTCTTCTGAAGTAAGGACCAGCTTATTGATCCTTTGGGGGTGTGTTGCAATATCATTCTCTTGATATTTATAGCACTGTAATCCACCATTCTCTCCCTGGGAAGGATTTTCTTTTTTTTTTTTTCTTTTTTTTTTCTTTTAAATAAACAATGGCCACTTAAGTAATGGGGTGGGGTGAAAGGTACGCATGCCCCAAGTATAGGGAAGAGTTAGACTTACCAAACTTCTATCCCACTACCACAACTTCGCAGTGGTTTATCTTAATTTTTTTTCTTCTGATTTCTCTTTTTAGGACTTAGCCCTATATTCTTCTTCTCTCTTTTTTTTTTTCCCCTCTTTCTTTTAAATGTACACAGAATGTGTTTGTTAATCTTCAAGAAAATGACAATAAATGTATTTAAAGTGGGCTGTACTTATGCTTAGTAAATAGAATATTTAGAATATATTTTAGGTATTAGTTTTACTTCCTCTAGTTGGAAGTACTGCTTCTTTTTAAGAATACTTGAAGAAAAATAGCAATATTAACAGAAAGGGAAATTATACTGAACATGAAGAAAGTCTTTCAGTAGTGGTGAACTGGACAGGTTAATAATTGTCAAGTGTGAAAGCCCATGTACTTGGAGCAAGCAAACTCAATACAAACAGCTAAAATACATAGTTTAGAGTAACAAAGGGTACTGGTAAAAGAGTGGATTAATTCACAAAGAATCTTATATTTGCATGTGTTTATAAAAAGGGGCAATGGGTAGTGCACCAGTTTTTCAGGACGTATTTTATGAATTCATATTGCATAATCAGCATCGCTATGAAGTGATGATTAATTAAGCAACTTAAGTAAAAAAACTTAATTGAGGCATAATTTATATACATAAAGGAAATGCTTACTGGTGTGTAGTGTCAGCCTAAGAAATCTCTGCCATACACACAGCAATGTTAAAATGTGATGAAATGTGTATTCAAGGTAGTCATTTGAACAGTGTCATTCAGCCTCCAGCACTGACAACATATATCCCTTATTATTTGCATATTTCTATTCATTCTGCTTCCAGTGTGACTGTGGAAAATATAGCTGGTATTGAAATGTTCCTGACTTCAAACTGATGGACTCAGTCCATTGTCGTATACAACCTTGTTTCACCACATTTGAAGGCACTGCAAGATCATATTAAATAAGTGCTCCAAACACACTGATACACTTCCCTTGCAGTTTATATTACTTTATATTTCTTTACTTTTAACAAGGAAAAAAATTCTGCAAACTCAGATACCAGTTCAGAATAATGGGTTCTTCCTCAGTAGGTGAGAGGTATCAGCACAGAGAGTCAGCACTTTAGAAATATTTGGCACCTTTCAGAGATGAATTTGAGATCTTTCTAATTTATTTTTTCAGTCTGCAATAGTAATAAAGAATCTGAAATATTTTGGTTGTTTCTTAAAAGCTTATAACAAGAAAGTAGGAGATGGGAAAGTTTCAAAAATGCAATACCTGTAGCTTTCAAGACAGGCTTACGGGGTTGTTTGGGTTTGGATTGCAGTGCACTGTACTCTAGTCACCTAAGACCGGAAAGCTATCTTTCTATATGGTTCCATATAGACTTATAAGACACTTGGCACCACTATGAAATTGTGAGCTAGATTTAATACCATAGAATAAGGCTGGAGCCAGCTTTGGAATATGTAATCATTTTTTTCGTACCTCAAGTTGTTTCATATTCTTAAATGTAATCACACTGCAACAAATACACTGAAAGTCGTTGTTGCCGAGTCTATCTCCTTACCTTTAGAATCTCTAGCAAAAAAAAAAAAAAGCTATTTGAAAAGTAGCTGCTTTTAACCCCACTATTCCTATGCTGGAGAAGGTTCAGAAGTTCAGAACTTCATTCTTCTGATATTTGGAAGAACTTGGCTTCTTATTTGTAACCCATAACTAACACTATAATTTCTGAYAACTGTAAATTTTTAAAATCAGAATTAGTGAGAAATCTGACCCATGCTGTTACAGTGATTCAAGACAATGCAGTGTTCACAAAAAATTGTGTCTTCATATAGAAAATGCAGAAAATCTATCTTCGTATAGAAAATTATCATACTGAAAGCAAAATTGAAATTTTCAATTTTAAACTTAAATTTTATGTAAAGGTATCTTTTAAAATATAAAACAAAAATTAATGATTTGTTCAGAAAAAAATAATTATTTGACTTATTAAAAAAAAATGAATTTTGGAAATGAACTACCAAACTGATATTCATAGTATTTCACTTGGTTACAACGTAAAGAGAAGGAGGGCATATGCCCGTTACTCCCATGCAAAATAAAATTGGATAAAATTTTTTATCAGGACTCTATATATGAATAGGTGCATGTTATCAAGTTCAGATGTTTTGCATAAACATAAATGTTGTGTAATTCCAGGAAAGGAGTAATTGTATTCATCTAACATATAGAAACACTGGAGTATTCATTTTTCCTACTTCTAGAGAAAGTTAGCATAACTAAGCATATGTTTTAGGATTATAATATTAATAAATTCTTTTTTTCAAATTATAGTTCACTGAAAAAAAAGTATCCAACTTGTAAGAAAAAAAAATGATAAATGTGATTAAACAATACTTATGCACAATACTATTTCCTGTAAGAACATGAAATAAAGGATGTACATTTTAAGTGGTAATTCAGAAGGAATTTAGGGTTATTCAATTCAATGAGTACATTATATTTTTATCCTGCTTGCGGTTTGACGTTCAGATGATTGGATCACATTTTGAAGTAATTATGTTATCTCTTGGGTAATAGTTAAACGCCTATAAAAGGTTGCAAAGTTCATGAAGATAAAACTGTCTCTGTTTATCTGCTGATATGAGATTGAAGAATCAATGAATTAAGCAAGTTAGGTTTAAGATTGGGAGGAAGGGGGATCTCAGGTGTGAGTGTGGAAGTAAGGCAAATGGGTGTTCGGACACCATTTACCATTGATATATGCATGCTGCCAGCTTTAGTAAAGCCTGGGTCTTGTTACATAAGGAAAGGCCCAAAATGTTTCCTGAAAAAAACCACACAAACCAGAAGAACTAGCCAATGGGTTCATAAATCAGAAACTTTATTTCAAGGTTAAGTTTCAGACAGAGAAGGCAGGTGTCATGGAGCTCACATTGTCCATGTCTGTGGGTAGCTTCCAGCTGCCTGGGAGACCATGGTGTGGTGCAGACTGGGGCTGTGTGTACCTGTCCTTAAGTCAATGGCTTTGTAGAAAGCTGCAGAAATCTCTGGCTGAGTGTCCAAGGAAGGAGGGGATGGGAGTGAACCATGTTCTAGTTGTGTCCCCGTCTGGGTGTGAGGCTGTGAAAAACAGGACAGTATCAACAAACAGAGGAAGCAGCCACCCTTGGTCACCATAGGCAACCACTGCCCAGGGCTCTCCCAGCCTCAGGCCAAGGCTGTCAGTCCCAGGTCTCCCTGGCAGCCAGGAGACACCCATCCTGGGCTGACAATGTCACCAACCGCACAGTGGCATGGGCCATCGCCAGCCTGCTGCTGACTGTGACATGGCCGCTGCATCACTGGAGTTGGTGCCAGGAGCTGATAGCTTGAAAATAGCAGCAACCAGATGTTATTCTGAGTCCTTATCTTTATATCAATGTCCTTGTAGAAAGCTGCAAATCTCTCCAGCTGAGTGGCTGAGGACAGGAGTGTGCCGGTAGTAGTCCGGTCGTGTCCTCTTCGGGGCCTCTGGCCCTAAAAGCAGAAGAGGAGCAGCCACTATCTGTTGCACGACAGGCAGCTCCTGCCTCCTTGCCTGTGGCCCTGCCATCCCCTTCCCTGCCCCTTTCCCAGTCCTCTCACCTCAGTCTTTACTCACCCAAGAGGTCGCCTCCAGTCTAGACTGGCTCATCATGCAGCCCTTTTTTATAACCTCACTAGGCCGGCTGTGTCACCAGCCCCCCTGTGACGTGGCCACTGCCCATGTTCTGACTGCTGTGACAGAGCCCCTATAGAACTGGGTGGGGTGCCAGGGGCTAGTGGAAGGCCCAGAACTTGGCTGCACAGGTGAAAAGGGCTGTTGCTCTTCAGATTTACTCAAATGCAGGTGATAATTCAGGCTTATGAGGAAAATGGCCAACAGGCAGCCCACTGTTGCTCCTGTAGAATAGAATAGTTCCAGTTAGAAGGGACCTACAACAATCATCTAATCCAACTGCCTGACCACTTCCAGGCTGACCGAAAGTTTAGGCATGTTGTTAAGGGCACTGTCCAAATGTCTCTTAAACTGACAGGCTTGGGGCATCGACCTCCTCTCTAGGAAGCCTGTTCCAGTGTTTGATCATCCTCTTGGTAAAGAAATGATTCCTAATGTCCAGTCTAAACCTCCCCTGCTGCAGCTTTGAACCATTCCCACATGTCCTATCACAGGATCCCAGGGAGAAGAGCTCAGCACCTCCCTCTCCACTTCCCCTCCTCAAGAAGCCGTGGAGAGCAATGAGGTCGCCCCTCAGCCTCCTCTCCTCCAAACTAGACAAGCCCAAAGTCCTTAGCCGTTCCTCATAGGACATGCCTTCCAGCCCTTTCAGCAGCTTTGTTGACCTCCTCCGGATGCATGACCTTCACATCTTTCTCAAATTGTGGTGCCCAGAACTGCAGACAGTACTCAAGGTGAGGCCAACGCTGAATAAAGCAGGATAGCCATCTCTTTTGATCAGCTTTGTTTGATGCACCCCAGGATGTGGTTTGCCCTCTTGGCTGCCAGGGCATACTTCTGACTCATATTGAGYGTGCTGTCAACCAGCGCTCCCAGATCCCTTTCTGGAGGGCTGCTCTCCAGCCACTTCTCTCCCAATTTAGACTTGTGCCTGGCGTTACTCTATCCCAGGTGCAGAATCCAGCATTTGGTCTTGTTAAATTTCATGCCATTAATGGTTGTCCGATGCTCCAATCTATCTAGATCCCTCTTCAAGGTCCCTCAAGAGAGTGAACACCACCTCCCAGTTTGATATCATCAGCAAACTTGCTAATGGTGCATTCAACTACTTGCATCCAGACCATTGATAAAATTATTGAACAGAACCGGCCCTAGAATTGAGCCCTGAGGAACACTGCTGGTGACTGGTCACCGGCCAGACGTTTGAGCCCTGCCATTCAGCCAGTTCTTCACCCAGCACACTATGTACCTACTCATCTCACAGCTGAGCAACTTGTCCAAAAGGATACTGTGAGAGACAGTATCGCAAGCCTTACTAAGTCCTTACTAAACCCTTACTAAAATCTAGAAAAACTGGATCCAGAAAAACATCCACTGCCTTCCCTTCATCCACTAGGCAGGTGACTTTATCATGGAAGGATATCAAATTAGTTAAACAGGACTGTGAACCCATGTTGACTGTGCCTGATGATTGCAATCATTATTCTTTAAATGCCTTTCAACAGTACCCAGTATGATTTCCATAATTTTTCTGGGTACTGAGATTAGACTAACAGGTCTGTAGTTTCCTGGATCTTCCCTCACATCCTTTTTGTAGATTGGAATAACATTGGCTAGCTTCCAGTCAGCAGGGACTTCCCCAGACTCCCAAGACATTGATAGATGATTGAGAGATATAATTAATAATTAATAATTAATAATTATTAATAATTAATAATTTGGTTTCTGTTTTCAAACCATCTTGTAGTTTCTTCTGCACAGAAAGCATGTAATGTGAGTGGGTAGTGGGATGGGATAAATGTTTGTCAGTTCAGGATGACTTCCTCCTCTGTTTGTTCCCAGATATGGAAAAGGGAAGGAATTCAGAATGGCTAGGCTGTCAGGATCAAAATTCAGCCTGTTGAAAAGTACTTAAAAAAACCTCTATGTATAAACATGATTTACCATGCATAGAAATACAGCAGATTTCTTACAGAAGACCTCAAATTATAACTTCTTTGTTAGCCTTAGTGCTCATCACCCAAAGTCTGATGCACATTCCAGAGATTCAGTTATGGGATCAAACAACACTATTTATAATGATTAGTTATTTTGTAATTATTACCTTATCATAATTCCATATACACATCTAAAATCACAAATCTTAAAGAAGAAAATAGAAAACAGATGAATTTGGACTTGTTTTGATTTAATGTGAGGGTACATGAGAGTAAGAAATTCATATCTGCTAGCAAATGTTAACTTTGACCAGTAGCTGGAAATGTGACTTGTAGGCAGCTGCATATTTTTACCTTTCCACTTTCACTTAGACTGTAAACAATAGAAAAGAGGCATTTTTATTCTTTTGTAAAGCTCACATTACAAAAGAGGTTGTACATGGTCAGAAGTTTTCCAGTCCATATTCCTTTACAGTGTTCTAGTACATCTAAATTTGCAACATGTAGAATTTCTGTGTGATCTTGTTTACTTTCTGTTTTGTAGTAGATCTGGGTGGGATTTTCCACTGAAAAATCCAGATTTAGTTTGACCAAACTACCTCACAATTTATTTTGCTGTTGGGAAAGGAGAGAAATCAGATTTTAAACTCCTATAATTAGCAAAAATATTTTTTTGTTTCATTAATTTGTGATTAGCTCAGATACAATTGAGAGTTCTTAGTCTATAGTGATACTCCGGGTCTTCATTCACATGCTTCATTAAGTTGTTAGTTTGGAAGGCCAGGCCGAAACCTAATCAGATCATTGGAAGATTCCTGTTGATTTCAGTTGGGTTTGGATCAGGGCCATATTGAACCTTCCATGAATATTCAGGAATCTTGGTGATGAGATTTTTATGTCTCTACATGCTTGGGTACTTGGAGGTCATAAGTGCCTAAATCCATGATCATGCTTAAATTTAAATCCAGGAGAAAAAGACCATTTTCAAGCCATGCTATTTGCACTGTGTTGACATTTTATTGAACTATTTCCTATTTTGGGAAATAGCCTTTTTTCAATATCTCTTAGCTTTTATTTCCCTCATAAAAAAAGAGTCTGAGAAACCAGTAAGCTTTGCTCCAACTTCATTATTTCCTTTAATATCAGTGACTCTTACATAGTTATGATTTTTAGGGAAAAAAAGGTTCTCTACCTGCCTATTTTCAACAACTTTGTGTTGCATGTGCAGTGCATTTCAAAAAACATTTTTCTCTGAAATTGCTATTGTATTATGACAAAAATAGTTTCCCCTAAAGTTTAGGGGAAGAGAGTTTTTAGGATGAAACATTCTTGATCATTATTTGCCATTTATTGCTATTTCCTTGCCTTTTATTTATTCCTGAATCATCAGGAATGTGGCTTCTGGATGTCACCAATGAGATATAAACAAAGGTGGAAGGCTGTTATCAATCACAGTCTTCCTAGGTGGGTCATAAAAACACAAACGCTAAGTGCCATGAATAAAATATCACAGAATCACAGAATGATTGAGGTTGGATCTGGACCAACCTCCCTGCTAAGGCAGAGCTACTTAGAGCACGTTGCCCAGGACCATGTCCAGATGGCGCTTGATTATTTCCAAGGGTGGAGATTCCACAGCCATTTCTGGGCAAACTGCTCCAGTATTCCAGTCACCCTCACAGTGAAAAGCTGTTTCCAGATGTACAGATAGACCCTTCTATGTTTCCGTGTTACCATTACCTCAAAGAACAAAGAGGACACCAAAGAAAAGAGCCTGACTGCATCTTCTTTGCATCCTCCCTTCAGGTATTCATATACATTGATGAGTTTCCCCTTGAGCCTTCTCCAGGCTGAACAGTCACAGCTCTCTCAGCCTTCCCTCGTAGAAGGGATGCTCCAGTTCCTTCAATATCTTCATGGCACTTCATTGTTTCTCTCCAGTATGTCCATATCTCTCTGGTACTGGGGAACCCAGAAGTGCACACAGTACTCCAGGTATGGCCTCACCAGTGATTAATAAAAGGGAAGAATCACCTCCCTTGACCTGCTGGCAACACTCCTCCTACTGCAGCCGAGGAAAATGTTGACCTTTGTGGCAAATGCACGTTGCTGGTTCATGTTCAGCTTGGTGTCCATGAGGACCCCCAGTGCAAAGCTGCTTTCCACCTCCACTTGTTAAACTTCATGAGGTTGCTGTCAGCCCATTTCTCCAGCCTGTCRAAGTCCCTTTGGATAGCAGCACAAACCTTTGGTGTATCAGCTGCTCCTCCCAGTTCTGTGTCATCTGCAAAATTGCTGATGCCCCATCCTCTAGATCATTAATGGAGGCACTGAACGTAGAATTACCTAATATTGACCCCCGGGGCACACAGCTACTTACTGACCTCCAAGTAGACTTTGTATTGCTGATCAAAATGCTCTGAACTCAGCCATTTAGCCCGTTTTCAATTGACCTCACTGTCTGCTCATCCAGCCCATACTTTGTCATCATCTCTGTGAAGGTGTTCCTGTGGACAGTGCCAAAAGCCATATGGAAGTCTACGTAGACAATACCCATAGCATTCCCCTCATCCACCAAGCCTGTCATTTCACCATAAAAGGTTATCAAGTTGGTCAAGCATGACTCCACCTTGTTGAATTCACGCTGACTGCTCCTAGTGGTTTTCTTGTCGGTCAACTGCCTGGAAGTGGTTTCCAGGATTAGCTGCTCCATCACCTTCCCAGGGATGGAGATAAGGCCTGATGGGCCTATAGCACCAAACTTTTCCCCTGGTCTCTGGGATTTCTGAAGGCTGGTCTTACTAGTTAAGACCACGGCAAAGAAAGCATTCAGTATCTCAGCCTTTTCCATGTCCTGTTTCATCAAGGCCCCTGTCACATTAAGCAGTGGGTCCACATTTTCCCTACACTTTCTTCACCTGTTGATATAGAGGCCTTTCTTGTTGCTTTTAACATCCCTCACCAGATTCTATTCCTGGGCTTTGATTTTCCTACCTGCATGTCTCCATGCTTAGACACTGTCTCTGTATTCCTCCCAGGTTACCTGTCCCTGTTTCCACCTTTCATATATTCCCTTTTTATGTTTGAGTTTTGCCAAGAGTGCCTTTTTCATCCATGCAGGCCCCCTGCCATTTTTGTTAACTTCCTGCTTGTTGGGATAGACTACTCTTGAGCTGGCAGGATATGATCCTTGAATATGAAAAGCATTCCAGAGAACAATCATGTTCAGTAGAATGACAGAAAGTACTTCTACTGAGAGTACAAAATACTTGGCAGTGGCAGTTATGCTTATTGTATTTTGAATAACGGAAAATGTTTGGTTTTTATTATTGCTTGTGTTATTTTAAGGTTAACTTTTCAATAGTGAGTAATTAACTTCTTTGTGGACAGCATGCACATTTAAAAAGCGTGCTGAATATCCGCTGTACGTGAGGGCATCAAAAGACTAAAAACCTGACAGTCTTTGTGCATCTGTGTTACTGCCTCGTTCTTACTGTCACAATATATGTTTCAGTTATATCATTGGGAGGGTGTTTTTAGAATAGAGAGAGGAGTCTGGCAGGTTAAAGTCTACAAGACCTGCAGACTAGCAGCATAAAGTCCAAAATCTGCTGCTTTTGTTGTTTTGTTCATGATTTTATTTTAAGTGGAACATGTATTCCAGAGACGAAAGAAGGGAAAAGGAAGTACTGGAAGTGAAGATATTATCAAGGCCCGTAGAGGACAGAACAAGAAGGATGAGAAGGAAAGTAGAGTATCTCTGCTCAGGCTAAGCCAGCTGTTATTCACTAAAAGAGAGAAGAGTGAAAAAACAGAACAACTGGATGTTTACGGAAGACAGTGGGAAGGTGGGAGCATAAGAAGTATTAAGGTACATAATATTCAAGAAGAGAAAGATTGATACTTGAAAATACAAGTAGGCAAGTTAGAGATAGAAAACAAGAAGAGAGAAAGGACAAAACCATCATGTGTTAGAGAAGAGATGGCACAGGAGATGATGGTACAGGAGAAGCAATAGACAAATTAATACAGCATGAAAATACCAACTTCAGCCCCACCAAAAAGCAGAAATTTCCTGCTTAATACAATAATGAGAAAACAGTGGGGGTTTGAGGGGTTTTGATTTGCCTTTTTCCCCCACAGGCAATCTTTTATTAAGGAATAAAAGATAGACCATCATTTGTCTAGACAAGTGATGAAATAACTTAAGAGTATTTGGCAGCCAAAACAGGCTGTTTGCCTGAAGGGTCAACAGGCCAATACATTCTACAGAAACAGAAAGGGAAGAAGATGTGAATAAGATGAAAAAGAAACAAAAGTCAATTTAGAAAGGAATATCTGTGCATGATAGAAATGCAATTGTCACAATTGGGTTGTGTATAGAACCTCATAAGCCTGACTTCTAGTGGAAAGAGTTAAATAAGTGAGTTAGAATGGACATCCACGTGGTAGAAATTGCCACTGGTTTGCGATATGTGAACAGATCGCTTTACTATGGGCAAGGCCACAGTTCTGTTTTCACAAACTGTTAAGGTTTTACTGATTAACATACTGCCTGTGCAAGTACTGCAGATTTTGGTAATAACTCTGATGTAGTTAATGAGCTAGTAGCATAAGTTCAGTTATGAAACTACATTTTTGCACTAAAAATAGTACATTGAAAAAGAGTTGATCTAGACATTGACATAGCAAGAAAGTGTTTATAATTAARACAATGTGAATGAAAACACAGTTGTTGTTTCCTGAACACTTTAATCAGAAAATATCTGATTCAGATCATTTAATAGATGAGCATTTATGATCTAGACTGGTTTACATCAGAGTTACTCTAGAAATTCCACTTTGTTTTGCTGCCTTTCAATGATAGCAGTTTGCAGAAGTTATTTATCATCAGTGTACTAACTTTTTCTATTTCTTGAACCTTTCAGAATTTATTGATGTTTTTCTAGAAATGCAAATAAAACATGTTTTATTTTCTCTTTCAGGGAAATCTTGAAGAGTCTTACACTTTTAATCCTCCAGTCATTGATTGCGCTGTGAGGACATTGTGGTGAAGTGGTAAGTTGGTGTAGATCTATTGCTTTATAAGCTAAATTGTCATTTCAGATTTAACTGCTAAACCAATATCCTTCAGTGTTGTGTCTATGTGACAAAACCTGAGAAATGTCTTCCTGGCTGTCTTGGCAAATTCCCAAAATTGTAAGTCTATGGTTATTTCATATGTAAGAAATCTGAATCACAGAGATCAGATTTGTTCTGTATTTACAGATCAACTTTATATCATATGAACAGAGCAGTTGATTCATAAATGCTCAGTGCCTATTTTCCAGAAATCCTAGGTTCCTATACATCTGGAAATCTGTGTGATTATTGTAGTTAGTTTGGTAAAGCACGAGTCACTCAGCAATGTTTCATATTGTCAACTTTTCAAATTTCAGTGATCTATTTGTCAACTATTTTTCAGTCTTTTTCCAGAATTTTCCTTCCCTCTTTCACCCCAGTATTACAAATCTGTAAAGGCTTTTCTTTTCCTGCCTACAGGGAGGGCTGATAGATTTAAGAGGTCACTGTGTCCTGTCAATGTTCCCTGGATGAGCAACTTTTATAAAGCTCTAATAAATTACATCATGACTTCTATTGATCCTAGCAACACTCTGATAACTCTTATATAACAGTCCCTGGCTAGGAATTTGTAGCCGAAAAAAGTTTATTTTTAATTTTTACTTTTTATTTTTAGACCGTAAGCGGAGACAACAGGAGTAATGGTCACATAATTCTAGGTGTTAGAACAGTTCTGAATAATGAAGGGTCCAATGCCTGTAATTAAGTCCAAAGAATCGTGACTGGTGGCTCTCAGTATTTCTGACCTCCAGCTACTTGGCCAGTCAGCCTTGATAAACCACACTCATTGGGTTTTTTTTGTTTTGTTTTTTTTTTTTTTTGTTATAAACTGAAAGTTTACATTACTGCTGGAGCTTGAGAGCTAAGAAATACAGATCTTCATCTTTCAGTGAAAAATCATGTCTTTTGTTAAGCTAGATACCATTTTGTAGTATTTTTCCATATTTCTATCCATCCATTAATAAAACTAGAAGAATAGTTTTACAACTCCAATTATACATCCTTGTTATATGAAAAAGATTAATGTTCCAGAATTTAATGAGTACAAGAAAACCTTTCAAAGTACTAGATACTAAGAAGAATAAAGTTATATGCTATTTCATTTTCTACGGACATAGACATGGTCATTATATGATGTATATCAACTGCAGAGTTAGGACCACTGATGTAGCATAGATTCTTATTCTTTGCTTTGTTCTATTCTTGTTGATAAATGGAAAATTTACAAAGTAAAATTATTTCTGACTTTAATATAGAAAGATCACCCAATCCAGAGTCTGTTACTTTTTAAGCTAGGCAGCTATTCGTTCTGATCAGTATTCTGAGTGACTTTTTTTTGTGATATCATTGAAGTAGAGTGTCACCTACTACGCCCTGGTCTAAAAGCAGAAGTGATTTCACATAAGCAGTGCCTGTTTATCTAAGTGAATACTAACAGCAAAATTCCATTTTGATTCAAAGTTTCCTTTTGAAGGTTTTTTTTTTTCTTGCCTTTGCAAATCAGTAACAGATTAAAGTGTGATCTAAATCTTGTCATTTTGTCATCCGTTTATTTAATTTGGTTAGCTAAAATATAAATTACTTTTATTGGAAGTAATAAAATTATCTCCTTGACTTGGTTATTCTTACTGTAAAAGTACGAGTAGTTTCCATGCAGTAATGTATTTTACCCAAATTAATAAACATGTTCTCAGAACAAATCCACATTCTTAAAGTAAAATCTAATAAATACAAATCTCATTTATTTCTGCCTTCTCTTGCAGTAGTGTCTTTTTAAATTAAATATTAAGTTAGTATTAATGTTCATATTTCACAGTTAAAGAAGCCTTGATTCACTGCAGTTAGATTACTGTCAATATTTTAAGATTGGAAATCTTGAATAAAGGTATTTTCTTATAATTTCCTGGGCTGAAATCCTATCACCTTATCAAACGTAAGAAAGTTCCTTGAATGAATCAATAGCGACGAAAAGCCAATGGGAAATAAAAAATGGGGAAAAAAAAATAAGGCCCAATTTATACTAAAGTTCGAGTTAAGATTTATATCAATTTTATGATTCTGGATCTATGTCAGATATACAATGGTATACAATTTTCAACTTCCATACATTTTCTATTTCAGATATTATGAAAAAAAAAAATCCAAATTGTGCAAACTTTATCTCTTACAGAAATTATTTTAGCAAAATTTCATAATAATAAAGCAAGCCTACTCAAAATTGAACACAGGTTGCTTTTGCTATGTATCAATTTCTTTTAACCAGAAATTCAGTGCTTTGTTTTTCTCTTCTTTGTAAGCACAGTTTCAGCCCTGAAAATSCGAACATGCAATTCTTCTTAAGAAATTTTTGTAGTGCAGAAATATAAAGCATATCTCTCAGACTCACTGTGTCGCAAATCCCATGTGTAAACTTGGATGAACAGGGATATGTCTGCAGCACTTTCAATGATAATTAAGATACGTCCAAGAGGAGACAATAGGTCATAATTATTTAGAATTAATTTGTTGTTGTTCATGAAAAAGTTGGAAAATGTAGTTATAGGCAAATAAGATGCAATATTTTACTTTTTGTGATCATAGAAATAAAGGAGACAATTATTAAAGCTTTTTTGATGAACTTCATATTATTAACAAGAATACAGGAGTACTAAATTAATGTATTAAATTTCTTAGCACTAACTGTCAGTTCAATAGCTTGGCAAGCTAAAATTAGGATATTAAAGCTTTAACCTCCAGGCCATATTTTTGAAGCCAGTTTACATTGGTTGAGTTTGAACATTCTTTTAGCTTGACAGTTCCTTGGCTCCCTGAAATGTGATGGTGGAGTGAGTTCAAATGCCGAGGATAAAGAATCACATTACAAAACAATTGCATGTTATGACAATAGTTCACATCTTGCAATCACAGCAGGAGGATCAAAGCCCAGGTGTCTATGCAGAGTCAACTGCACCTCAAGTCAAAAAGCAGGTCTTATGGCTCAAAACTGATGAGGTGCCCTGTGAAAAAGTGAACATTTTTTTTTTTCCCCAGGCAGTATTGCAGTTGTGGTTAAAAAATTCCAGTTCATTTAGCCACTTACCATCAGCACAACATTAACTTTACCACTTAATCAAGCTTAAAATTAGGCAGAAAAAGAACCTYCTTCTTTTGATAAAATTTATATTGTTCCTAAAAATATCCTTACTGAAAGTGAGAATAGCATAAGTCAAGCAGTGATTTCTACTGAAGGAATAGTGATTAGGAAAGCAGCCCTTATGGAACTGAAGAAAATCTTGGTACAGCACAGAAACATTATTAATGAAAAGATTTTTGTTGCCAAAATTAGAGGTGCTTCAAGCAACTCTAGTTCTTCTGGAGTGCTGCCATTTTGTGCATAGAAACCTGAATCAAGCAAATCTTCACAGAATAGTTAGGCATTTTGAAAACACATCTGTTGAAAATATCGGAGTTTTTCCTTCTTAATAATCTATTACAAATGGTTTTCAGTAAAATAAAATGGAAACCATCCTTAATCTGTATTTTTTTTCCAAATAAATATTGGTATTGCTCCCAAATATGCAACACACAGCAAATAGATATGGAAGGAAATATGTAATACAATTCAGTATTTCTCAGTAGCTGTGTGCTGAGCACAGGAGATGAGTCACAAAAGGTAATCTGTAGAGTTACAAAACAGAGAAGATTATAATATAATCTGAAAGAAAGAAAGAAAGTGTTGCTTCTCTACAAGTATATATTTACCTTTCACAACCAGGTAATTCTGACTCATGCAGCACAGATTCTGTGGGCTAATTGTAGCATATTAATAGCATTTTCTCTCTTATTGTAAATGATTGTATTGAGAACCAGAACTTTTTAAAGAACATTTTTAGTGTGACCTGTTATTATACATATATGTCAGTCTTCTCTTGTAAATATCTTATGTATATCTTATAATCACATGTTCAAAAATAAGTGAATGTATTCACCAGTTTTCCTAAATGTTAGAATCATTTAAAGAAAAATATTGATTATTACACAAAGGCCATTTTAAGACCTTGTACAGTTTTAAGAGACCTTGTTGCCTGGTAAGGGGTGTGTATGCCTAAAAAGTAATTCATTATTCACAGGGAACACCTTTTTATCTGAGTCATGATGTGTTCTGCGGAACTGAACAAAACTTGGTAGCAAAAAAGTTTATTCTCCCTCGGTGTATTCTTGGTAGAGAACAACATACTTTAGAAACATTTGAAAATGAAATGATAACTTGCCAAAATCCCTTTGCTTAGTAAATGTAAATGTTTATTGTTCTGGTTTTAATCTTTTCATATCTATATTATATTATAATTCTTAGCAATATTTATTTTATTGTCTGAAAGTAGCGGTGATTACATATAATTAGGTGTAAAATTAATATCCTATCAAGACAATTATCATGTATAGATATGTGTATATATCACTTTAATAACTGATAATGTATTTCCTTTTAACAGAATAGTACAGTTGACCTAGGTAAAAGTAGGCTTTATGTGTAGAACTAAGACTAATTAATTACCATGTGATCTAGGATGGTGATAGTCTCTCCAGAATAGACAGGGGTTGAAGACCCGTTGTACTTTATGCAAGTTATGATATAGCATATCAGACTTCTGAAGACAAGGCATCCAAAGTGATTTTTTTCATTTATCTTTTCCATTTTGAATTCAAATGCACTTTCACTATTTCTCAAATACTCAATATTATTCTTTTGATACTTCAAAGCACTGCAACTATTGAGGTGCCTACTCAGCTAGTGAACAAGGTTGTGCAGTTACTTTCACTCATGTTCCGTTTTTATTATTTCCTGGTGAGATCCTGGAAGACAATTGGCTTCTTTTCCAAAAACAAATGTTACTAAATAATAATTTAGGTTGCTTGTCTTCTACATGCATATTTGGATCTTAGAGACAGCCATTCCATAATAGAAAAGTACGAAAACTATGTTCAGTGTTACTGCAGTTGTTAAACTTAGACTTTGTTTTATAGATTTAAGTATGAGAATACTGTAGCATATACAATTCTAAAATGTTATAATGCAAAATACTGTTCTCCCTTTATGCTAGGTAGTCTTTGATAAATTTAATCAACTTTTCTGTTTTATAAACCACTCAAAACACATCTAAGACTACCATATATTTTATTTATTCTTTCATTAAATATGAGCACTAATGTTGAGTGACCCAGTAGCTGACAGCACATATAGGTTAAAAGGAAACCTCAGGTTTGACTTTTTTCTGAAGTCCCATATGAAAAAGCCAAACTTAATATTTTAACAATTGACTTAACATTCAAGATTCCAAAAAGGCAAAAATCCTTTACTCTTCTGTCTGCTTGCTTTGTGCTTTCAACATCCTTTGATGTTATAAATACCTATATTTTGTTTCTCTAGTTTGGCTGATTCATGATTGCATTTCTAATCTCCTACAGTAATATGGATGACAGCTTGTAAGTATCAATATGCCTTTTTCCCTGCTTAAAACTGGGCAGGTAACTGTTACAGGGCTGCTAAAGTACATCTCAATCCCCTGAGGATACCATACTGACATTCTACTAGAAATCATAAGAGGTCAATAGTGGATTGTCTGGTTTTACCTGTTTTCGGGTGAAGAATAATATCAAGTACTTGGCAAAAGTAACTTATTAGAAAAGTTTATCTTCACACACTTTGAGCTTTACTGTCTCTCTTTAGGGTGAATGGCAATATGCTTCTGGTAAGCAACATGCTATCATAGAGAAAGAAGGGATTTTTATGAAGTGTGTCACTGTGACGTACAACATGGCTTGCGTCGTGAGTTCCACAGCCATAGTGTAAAACAAGCCCCTAATAGGTTGACGTTATACCATCATGACACTTGGCTTACTGCACAGGTTTTTAAAATTTGTAGTTTTCTAATTTTCATCATGTATCCATTACTGGTGGAGATATTTGAAATACCTGTACAGTAGATATGTCTTATTATAGAGACTGTACTGCAAGACTCACCATGGAAATATATTGGATAAATATTCTTTTTAATTTTGAATTTCTTACAAACCTTCTAAAATTTCCGATTCATCTAAAATGCTTGCATAAGGATTGCAGCAAAAAATACAATGTTCTCAAGTTTTTACTTAGATTATTAATTGTATTTTCTAATCACAGGATCAGATTTCTACTGCTTTTCCATATTTGCTCTTTGTGATATTTCATGCTTTGAAAAATCCTTTGGCAAATTGTTTATGTCCATGAACAGCACACGATCATCTCAGATATGCTGTTATCTTACTTATTTGTCCACTAGCTGGGGAAAAAAAAAAACAACCCAAACCAGATGTCTTGGATACTTAGAGCAAAATCTCTTTTCATACATAAACTTTCATTTTATAGGCAATAGCATGTAATCTTATGTCCCTAAAGTAGAATGTTTTCTACTTAAATTAGGAGAAATTGCATATAAGAGACATTAGCAAGGCTGATGACAGTTCTAAAACTGGAATACAATAGCTTTTTTTTTTTTTGCACAGGTTGAATTGTGTATCTAGTTTATTGCAAATATTAAGCAAAATACAAGATTTGTAATTTCAGAAACATTAGAGAAGATCAATGACTTTGGATGTACATTTTTGCTCTAAAATCTTAGTCATTTTTTGTTTCTCACTTCATATAATTCATTCATATAGACTACTACAACCATTAAATTGCTTCCTTGAAAGTAGGCTGATTGGTACTTAGTGGTTTTTTTATGCCTCTGATAAATTCCACATTATCCAAACAGTCAGCATTAGATGTTCCCAATAGTATACAGTGCTTTTATGTCTCAATAACCAGATTTAAACTATTCATTAAATTCCAAAGTGAAAAGTTCCAGTCATGACAATAGGAAAAAATATCATATCTAGAAAATCAGAAGGCCTTATCCTGAATTAATTTTGGTGTGAGCATTGGAATTAGAGATAATTTCACATGCATTCAATCCCCTGGGTTAATAAGAAGTTATATGCTTTCCTCAAAGAAATTTTTCTTTTTTTTTCAGCAATGACGTAGATTATGTGAACCATTTTGTTTAGTTCTATGGCAAGAAATTGGTCAGAACACCATTAAAAAAAGAACTACAAAAAAGTTTGTCAGATAGGGTGAAGGAAAYAGTATGTTTGAAAGAAACTGCTGTTTATTCTCAAAAATCTCTTTTTTAAGACTAGAAGACAGTGACACATTTCATGATTCCTCTCTTTGCCATATGATTTAATGACACTACGATACTTTAAAAACAAACAAACAAGCAAGCAAGCAAGCAAACAAAAACCAAGAATTCCCTCCTCACAAAATCAGTGCAAATATATTCTTTTTTTTTTATATTAAGAGATGAGAACTGAATTATTTGGAAGTGAATTTCATTTTTTGATATAAGGCTTTTCTACACAAATTCAGCACTCTGGTTGCTTAATCCTATTTTAATTAGAGAATTTCAGAGTGTCTCTTTAAAAAAAAAATAATAATGATAGACGTTACTCCTACAGTGCATTACAAAGAACAAGCCTGTGCACAAAGAACAGGTCTGTATTTGTCTGGAACTTTTTTGGGCTGGCGAGCAGCAGTGAGGATTTGAGAATTTGATCCTGAATTTTCAGGTAACTTTTTCTGATGATACTATGAACCTCTGGCTAAGGAAATAACACAGTATTTAGTCATTATTTACCCACATCATCTGATGTATAGCTTGTGATTTTTTTCACTAAATGACAAAAATATGTTGCAAATTCTGCTAATTCAGAAATACATTTCTAAAGAAACACTATTACAACTTCTCCATTGAGACATTCATTTTGTGCTATTGTAGATGACTTTGTTCTACTCCCACTCTTTCTTCGCCTGCTTAAATATTTATCTGAGGTAATAACAATAATTATAAAATGTAAGTCAGCAGCTGTTAGCACACATATTTTTGTTGCTGACAAATTCAATTAAAGACATTGCTAGCTAAACCAATCAAATAACAGGTAGCTCAGAAAAGGTCAACTCTGAATTATTGTTTCCCATAATAATTTCCCAAACCATTAAGTCCATAAAATTCATTTGAAACTGAAGCTCATAAAAGTAAATTATGGAAAATGCCTTGCTAGTTTGTGGGTATTCTAGAGCATAAAGCTGTGTGTCTCCCATGCATAATGCTCCTGCTAACATTGTCCAGGTTGCCGCACAACTACAGATAGGCTTTAGCAGTATTTTCATTATAAATGCTTATTTCTAGGAATACTAACTGTAGTCAAAACCTTTTTTTCCCCATGAGTACAAACGCAACATTTTTCCTTCTTTTTGTTTTGAACTATGTTTTGGGGTGTTCATGAATGACAAGAGAGAAGGCTTGATACACAGTAGTCAGTAAATTTATTGTAATAACAGCAGTAGCTTTTGAACTTCAGTAATTCAAAAGGGAATTATATTTCCAAAATTGCAGTGTGAGTTTGAACTTTGTCATGAATAAAAATGCAAATGATGATTAAAAAAAATCCCAAGAGATCTTAAGACTAAGATAGGATGAAGCAGTAATTTATAAAGCTACATTAAGCTTTTAGTTACTCTATGGTCAAGGACCATTAAAAGTAATATTTGCCAACAATTTCACACAACTGAGGTTTTCATGGTCTCTGATTTGTCTCTTCTAACAATTGTAACAGCTTATGGAAGTCAGAAAGGAGTGGTTGCAGAAGTAGGGAATTTAATGTGATCACAGTTGATTTTTAAACAAAGTATTTTATCAGAGAATGCTGGTTTAGGAGAGAATAAGGCTTTTCATGAGAACAACAACTACAAAACCAACAAAAGTCAGTAAAAACTAGTGAAAAAGAGGGATAAACCACTACCCATCCAGGGATTATAAGGGAAAAAACTACTAAGCACCAGAGGTTAGGCTGGTAGGCACCCTAAACAGTTTTAATGATTATTCACCTGCAGTTAGAATGTCTTTCTTTACTTTACTGTATTGCAACAACTTGAAACCAAGAAAACCAATGCCCAGTTACAATCTTTATACTTCACACCTTCATACTGGCCAGGATACTAGAACCTTCCATTTCTATTAGGTTTACAGCTATAGAAAGTAGAAATATTTAGAGTGATAGTGATTAAGCTATTGCTCTGCTGGGTTCCTTGGACTAAAAGATTTGCTGGTGTGAGATTTGAGCACTTGGCAAATTTGTACATAATCTCCCAACATCCAGCAGTAGACCAGAAGCCTAGTCAGAACTATAGCTATTGTTCCACCTAATCTGCATATATTGGGAAATAGTGAACAAATGCCAGCTGTGTATTTGCGGATCAATCAACAGCTTCAAAGGAAATACAGCTAGCTGGGAAAGGAAAAAGGGATCAAAATGGCACCTTGAGTTGTGTAAAACCAAAACAACTTAGTTTGATAGTTGCATGTGGTTAGTTTGGGCAGATGTACCTGATAAATGGAGCTGAGTGTTTAAAAATTCTAAAATAACCATTGATAGAATGATCTATGCCCCAAATACACATTACAAAGGGATTACTGCTGAAGTGTATGTTTTCTACTACAGACCATGGAGTTGTAAAGGAATATAAAGAAAGGGGAAATGCTTCTTAGAATACCTTTTAGTTTGCTAATGAACAAGTTCATGAACTGAAGCATCCTTCAGATGCTTCGGAAACTGAAAACTCTTAACTGAATTGTGATGTCTTAGAATCGGTTCAAGACAGGAATAATGCTAGAGCAACCACAAAGATATTAGTTATATTCTCATGAGACAATTCATTGGCACAAAAGGGACATATGGAATTTTAAATATGTGTAGCTGAACTGAGACTCTCAGAATAGGAATAAATTGTATCTTTCAAAATCAGTGATTTATTTTTCCCGCCAGAAGCACACTGGAAGGTTAAAACTACATTAATTATATATCTTCCTCTTAAGTATATGTCCTATTGCTGTAGTGAAGGTTATCATTCATTTTGCTCAGTTTCTTCATTCAGAACATTTCTGTGAGTATATCTTTCCCTACATATATCTGTCTTTAACATGTGTAAGTGATCATTACTTATGTTTGTGACTCCGTTTTCTCCCTACTGGGAAAACACTTTGATACTGCTTAAAAATGCTGAGACAGTTTTATCGAAGAGTTTCATGGCTGAGCTAGTGAAATCAATTGTCTTCACTACTTGGAGTTACCATGTTTGTATTGGTAGTGCATTACTTCGATTGGGAAAAACTTGAAGGCGATTATTTCCGTGTGCCACGCCCCTCCCCCCTGCCTCATAGTTTGTAGTTTGTTTGTGGAGGAATGTGATGTTCACCATAATCTCTGCATTTTGTGGGCTCCTGTCCCTTCTCAACTTCTCTACTGTCTGTAGTGTCAGAACATCCTTGTCTTTCCATTGTCTTCAATCTCTGTGTGACTTCCTCTGCAAACTCTGCTTGCTCTCTCAATAGCCAAGAGTTTCTTTTCTTTCTGCCTGAGAATTTTGCTCAGTTTGCAATCTTATAATGAACTCAGCTGGCCCCAAATCTCTTTTGTAATTTCACTTTTTTTTAATTTATTTGTTACTTAAGAATGCAATTCTTGTGCGAGTACAATAATCATGAAGGTCCTGCAACAGTTTGCTAGTGTCTCTAACTTGCCTGACTTAATTGAAGACTGTTAAAGTACCGCATCTCCAAAATGTCAGAAATAAACCTGCTCAATGGCTATCCCTTGCCACCACTTCTTTGCAAGTATACAAATAAATACTGTTTAGGTCTTCTTTATCTATTCTTATTTTCAGAGATTTTTTTACACTGCTGCTGCTTCTCAAGATCTCTTTCCTGTTGCTCCTTGAGGCATGTTTTACCAGTTCCACCATGGTGATACAGCTGTGTCAGTCTCTGCACAGTACCAGTTCCATCCCACAGACTGCTCAACGAGCAGCTCCGTACAAGATGACACAAGCTTGTACACAGCAGCATGGAAAACCCTATTTCATTCAGACAATCCCACCATCATTCCACACAAATCCCAGCCCAATCCCAATGTTACCCTAGTTTTAGATCATTTATTAGGGGAGCGAAGGATCTATGGGGAAAAAAGGCTGTTTTATAGCCAGCATTTGCACCAGATTTAATATGTTTGTACTTGGGAAGGGAAAAAATTTGTAACACTCAATTAGGAAATTTTCTTTAAAGCTGTGGGAGTTCTGGTTTGTAATAAAGTTACATAAAGAAAATGTGCTACCTTGAGCCCATTTTGCATGTGTTGTTCACACATTAATTTTCTGTTTAATGAAATTACAGTGTATGTTATAATAGACTTTTATATGATGTTATAAAGCAAACCTCCTGTCTCATTTAAAATAGTTCCAGAAAGCCAAACTGAGAAAAGCAAAGTTCACTACAGTTCTAATACAGGAAACAGGTGGCATGCAATGTTTCTTTCACTTCCAAGAACAAGAAAATTAGAAACAAGTTAAAAATACTCAACTCAAACAAGATTTTTTTTTGCAATTATATGCCTCTTAGTGAAGTTAACTTCTTGTTTTGAGGATGTAAAATCAAAGCTAACAACTTGAAATACTGTCACTGATCAGTTTGTCTTCCACCAAAACAAAACAACAAAGCAAAACAAAACAAAACAAAATAAAATCTAGTCTGTATTGTTCCTCCTCTGTAGTATTATCTAGAATTATAATGGTGGTTTTCAAGGAATATATCATTCAGCTTGGATACTATTTTTTTTCATGAGAATTCACATTAACCATAGAAAGCCTACTGTTTCACCACAGAATATTATTCTGTAATTTATTTTTGACCACCCATCAGTGTTGTATAAAAATTAAATTTTCTGAACTTTAAGATATCAACATTTTGAACTGGAGCTTTTAAAATTGGAAGCACATTTATCATCTCTCTTACTATGTGTCTTCCTCTTACACCCTTTCCTCTCCCCTCCCAGACTCAGGATAACATCACCTGGGTCCCAATGCCCTGCCTATTGCCCCCAGAGCTCTGTAGTCACATCTGTTATCCTCCAGGTTGCCCCTTTTAGTAGAACTGGTTCCAACATGGAAGAACAGCATGGGCTAATAGTCAGAGGGTCAGGCAAGCTTTGACTGTCTCTCCACAACATCCGGGATCTGAGTCCCCATCAAGCAGCTAACTTCCCTGGACAACAAGTCAGGACAGCACTTGAGTGTATCCATCCCCCACAGCAGGGAGTGACTCACTACTATTCCTTGCTGTTTCTTTTCGGTACTCCTGCATGGATCAGGGTCAGTTGTCCTGGATGCTTCACTTGAAAGTAAACTGTAATGGATATTTAAAAATTGATCTGTTTCAAGGATACCACAATCAAAAAGAAATTTGGAAATATTTGAGGTGTTTGCCTTTTTCACAAACATAAGGACCTGCACAGAAGTAAGCAGCAAGCTGTTGAGGCAGCAATCGTATCAAAAAAATGAAGTTTAAAAAGATGCAGTAAGTTAAGCTAGCTGCCTAGGTTCTTTGCTTTGAAATTCACAGTGGACAATATAAAAAAGAGTCATGTTGTTTATGGAAACCATTAATCTTCTACTTCCATCCTGGTGTTAGGGCACATCTCCTTCTGGAGATTGGTGTGAATAAATAAGGTTATATACTTTTTCTGGGCTGATGTTAGATGAGAGAGAGGTTTTTCTCAAGTGAGAGACACATACAAAGTAACTATGTGAAATATAATGAGAAGATTTTTAGGTCTTTCATACTAGTGATCAGATAATATTTGTTAAAAAGTTGATCAAGATCAGAACAGAATTTCCTTAAGAATTTAGGGGGAGAGACTGAGACATCTTACAACTTAAGAAAAAAAAATAAATCTCTTTAATAGGAAGAGCACAAATGCTAAAATGTCGTGAAAGAACAGGCAGTAATGTACAGGGGAAGTGGAAGAGAGAAATAGGCATCATCATAACATTAGTGCTAAAAGAAAGTGAAATGGTACTTGTTGAGTTTTTCATACGTGTAAAGTGCCAACCACCTTCCTAGTATCCTTTTTTCTTCTGCTACTTATAAGGGAAAAAACCGCAAGGTGTAATACAGTCTTATAATTGAATATAAAGAACTAAATGAGAAATGTCTTATATTTACAGAACGCTTAAATCCAACGTCCAAGTACATAAACTTGCCAGGTGATGTACATGGCACAGACAGCAAAGCCTAAGCACAGTGCAATACACTGTACTGTAAGAAGGGAATCATACAAAAATTGCCTAGAACAGCTCCTGTCTTCAATCCAGTGAAAAGCTGCTGCCTTCAGGACAAGAAGCTCTTGGCCCTTAAATTGATTGCAGTCGTTGGTAAATCTTGACTTGCCCGAAGATGAGGACTGCTAATTACCTAGGTTTGATTATGATGTTTTCGCACTGATTTGGCAGCTGCCTCAAAATTATATTTGGCTAGACTCCCAGACATTAAAATATGGGATGGACCAAAGACATTGAAATCCCTCCATATGTCCATATTGTATGCGTGACTTTTATCACTTTTAACACAGCACATCATATCTGTGTTGCATAAAAGCAAGTAATTAATTTCACTGAAATCAATCCAGGTAAGGTTTCTCCTAGTATTAGTAAGGTCTATTATTGACAGCTTCTGGGCCGTATGGATTATTTCACTCTAATAAACTCAGTTTCACAGGCAATGATGGTTGCTTTCAGTTTGTTATTGATAATTAGGTCTTAGGAGTGCTTTCTGAGAACATGTCATAAGTGGGTCCTCAAAAGACCAGAGACTGGATGTTTTAAGGGATCCTTCTTTTTAGCACTATAGTTATATTTTGCAACTGTTCCTAAGGAGAAAGCCACACCATCTTTTCAGATGTTCTGTCCCCTTAAACTTTCTTCAGGCAAACAAATATCTCAGTCAATATGCAGATTAGAATAGTGTTTCTGGGACAAATTAGCACATAAAAATATGCAAAGATATTTGAAGAAATGGTACATACCTGTCTGTCTTCTAGCTGAAGATATTACCCCTTGATAGATCTATCATCAAATAAGCTGTAAGTTTGAAAAGAGTATGTGCTGGGAGAGCCCTAATTTATACCTTGAGAATAGCTGTTCATCTTGTATTAAAACTCCTTCCCCACAGAGTCCCCTTCACTTCTGCGATTTTTATTCTTTGCCTAAGAACTATCCTCTTGTTGTGACCTGAGCTGTATCTGAAACAAGCACACCATATATCCAAAGTTACAGCTGCTTTTTTTTATCACTGTTTGGTTTGTATGTGTGTGTTTGCCTGTGTGTGTGCTGCCTTTTCAGCTCTTACAGATAGTTACAGGAATGTATAACAGCATAACCCAGCGCAATATGGCTGTTTCAAAGAGATTTACTTTCATAGTTTCTTACAGACTTTATATTTTCACTTGATGGAATCGGGTTCAGACCAGAAAAATGACCAATTGTAAAACTTAACTGATTATTTTATATCTGTTGAAATTTCTCTCTCTCTCTCTCTCACACACACACACACACACACAAGTTAGAATTCCTACTATGGTAGACTTTGTTTTTCATTGTTCATCTTTACCGGTATTTCCATCCTGGACAAATCCATTGGTTTGAACAGGTTTACTGTGATGTAAAACTGATGAATTAGGGTGGAGAATGAGATTGTAATCATCAAAAAAAGGTTTTGTTTTGATACTAAACAGATATTATTACTATTATCAATAAACACCGTTAAGCAAAAGTAGCTTATTTTTCACTTTCTGGCTGGTTTACTTTTTTGTGTGCCTTACCTGATGTATAAAAATCAATTTAATAATATATTATATTTTGAAACTCATAGTTGCCAGCAAGAAGGTTATTTAGAATCATAGAATTGTAGAATCAATGAGGTTGGAAAAGACCTCTAAGATCATCAAGTCCAACTGTCAACCCAACACCACCATCCCCACTAAACCATGTCCCAAAGCACCACATCCACACGTTTTTTTAACGCCTCCAGGGATGGTGACTCCACCACTTCCCTGGGCAGCCTGTTCCAATGCTTGACAACCCTTTTGGAGAAGAAATTTTTCCTAATGTCCCATCTAAACCTACCCTGGCAGAACTTTAGGCCATTTCCTCTCATCCTATAGCTTGTTACTTGGGAGAAGAGACTAACACCCACCTCTCTACAACCTCCTTTCAAGTAGTTGTAGAGGGCAATAAGGTCTCCCCTCAGCCTCCTTTTCTCCAGGCTAAACAACCCCAGTTCCCTCAGCCACTCCTCATAAGACCTGTGCTCCAGGCCCATCATCCCCTTCACCAGCTTTGTTGCCCTTCTCTGGACACGCTCCAGCACCTCAATGTCCTTCTTGTAGTGAGGGGCCCAAAACCGAACACAGTATTCGAGGTGCGGCCTCACCAGTGCCGAGTACAGGGGCACAATCACCTCCCTCTTTCTGCTGGCCACACTATTTCTGATTCAGGCCAGGATGCTGTTGGTCTTTTTGGCCACCTGGGCACACTGCCGACTCATATTCGGCCGGCTGTCAACCAGCACCCCCAGGTCCTTTTCTTCTGGGCAGCTTTCCAGCCACTCTTCCCCAAGCCTGTAGCGTTGACTGGGGTTGTTGTGACTCAAGTGCAGGACCCGGCACTTGGCCTTGTTGAACCTCATACAATTGTCCTCTGTGCATCGATCCAGCCTGTCCAGATCCCTCTGCAGAGCCTTCCTACCCTCAGGCAGATCAACACTCCCACCCAGCTTGGTGTCATCTGCAAACTTACTGAGGGAGCACTCGATCCCCTGGTCCAGGTCATTGATAAAGATGTTAAACAAGACCAGCCCCAAAACTGAGCCCTGGGGAACACGGCTCGTGACCGGCCACCAACTGGATTTAACTCCTTTCACCACAACTCTCTGGGCTCAGCCGTTCAGCCAGTTTTTTACCCAGCGAAGAGTACACCCGTCTAAGCCATGAGCCGCCAGCTTCTCTAGGAGGATGCTGTGGGAGACAGTGTCAAAGGCTTTACTAAAGTCCAGGCAGACCACATCCGCAGCCTTCTCCTCATCCACTAGGTGGGTCACCTGGTCAAGAAGGAGATCAGGTTGGTCAAGCAGGACCTGCCTTTCACGAACCCATGCTGGCTGGGCCCGATCCCCTGGTTGTCCTGCACCTGCCTTGTGAGCGCCCTCATTTCATTTGTTTTATAAGAAAAAATTATAAGAAAAATGCCACACATGCTAAGAAGTATCTGGCCCTGCTTAGCTACAAATATTGTGTGCAGGGAAGACGTGTAAGTACAATTCAAATATGTTTAAGCTGGAAAAAAAATACAGGTATACTTGTATTTTTATTTCACAGGATTGTAGCTTGCTATATTATATCTGGAGATAAATTTTTATTTTACAAACCCAAATTCAAAGTTGTAATTTTTGAATGAAACTTAATTGGTTTCATCCTTTAAGTTTTCAGGTTCTAAACAAGAAAATGTATGCTGAGGTCCTGACTGACCCTCATCATTCACAGAGTGTGAATTGTCTCTGGCAGTAGAGGATGTTAGAGACAATTGTTTATAGGGAATTAAAAGTGACAGCTGGAGCATAGCTGTCAGTAAGTCAACTATGCCAAGTTAGTTTTCCTCACTGTACTATGAAATTATCCAGTTCCTTTGAATTACACACTGATGCAGACTGTGTCTTTGACTATCATGAATGAGCAGAAGGCATTGATTAAATTTCTCTCAGCTAATCTGCATTTTTAAAAATGGATTATGCTGCTGCTATGTGTGTAAATACCATCGTATTTCTTTGCTGTATCTTCTTTTTGCACATGTGCCTCTCCAACAGTTACTGTGATTTCCGTACATATGCAGGAAAACTGGTAATGACACATTTCCTTTTTGCAGGTGAGCAGGACAGAAGACATGAAAGGGAAAACAAAAATTATCGAAGCAGTAGGGATGGTAAGAAGTGATGGATCTGCAGTCCTATGAATCCAGGATTTTTCACCTCAAAACGTGGTAGCAACAGTTAGTATAGCTCAAGTACAGAGACACAGTTTATTCTGTAGAAGCTGGAGTTCTTCATATTAATATTCCCAACTTCTGATTGGTTAAAATTAGTTGAAGTCATGATGTCTGTAAGTTCTCTAGCTGAAATACCAGCAGGCTTCTGTTGATCCTGTAATAAAAGATAGAAGGACATTTTTTTTTACTTCTGTAACTCCCTGGATCTTGATGCTGTGGATCTTGATGCTGTATACCAGATAAGGTCTAGAGGCAAAACCTTCTGCAGTATTTATTTTTATTTTAAAAAAATATAAACAATTGGTTTGGAGAAAAGCTTTACCTGAAAGGTGTGTTGGATGGCAACAGAATTTTTGACAAAAATATTTGTGAGACTGAGAGATGCCTGAAATTCCAAAGTGCTGGAGTTTTCACACTCCTCCCTGCCAAAGGATATAGATTCAAAACTCTGCTGTTACTAATACAAGGCCTGGTGCCAATTTCTCTCTGACCTAGTGTGTTAGAATATGAACCAGAACTGCTCCAACAATACGTAAGTGACTGTTTTGTGGTTGTTTTTTTCCCCTGACCGATCTGCGGTTAGGGCAAGTACTAGGCGTACTCTATGTAACTAAAAGATGTCTCCAGTGCCCTATGTGACTATTCTAACAACTAGGCAAATTGTTATTCTTAAAAAGGATGGTACTCCCCTGGGATTGTGCTTTTTATTTGTTTTGTTGGATATTTCTTTCTTCATTGTGCATGAACAAAATTACTTATCTCTTTTTTTTTTTTTGCTTTTTAATACTCATGTAGAAAAATTTAAAGTCAAACCCATTTATTTTTTCTGGGAAATGGAACTTCTGTTTCCTAGCTGGTGTTAAAAGGTGTTGTCATACCACGTGGGACATCAATAATTAAGAATAAATAGTAGAAATCAGTTTTGTTCATAGAGAATACAGCAGTCCATGGGAAGATGACACATTTTCAAGACTTTAATTGTCCATTTTGATGATACAGTTCTGTGAAATACTGATATAATAACCATGATGTCGGGTGCTTGAATTCTGCATAACGTGCACTAGCAATGACAAAACATTATATTGACTGGGTTTGAGAGGGCATTATATTAATATAGGCAGGAGTAGAGAGAAGAGAGAATATCTCAGGGCCTGCTTATAATATGAAAGTAGTATAGACCAAGGTGCTATGTGCGTACAATGCAGTGCACTGAACAGATTCCTCTTCAAGTCCTAATGTAGCTCTATGTTAATGAAGTTTGCCTTTTTTTTTTTCCTTATTTCAACAGGAGTTATTAGTTTGGGTGTACAGCTATACGAGTATGGATATATTAGTTTTACAAAATGGTAGGGTGCCATTAGTTCAGTGATCTCCACACCGGGTTGCAAACGGTCTTCAAAATGAGATGCATGGTGTTGTTGCAAGCAAGTAGACATATTAAAAAACCAAAACAAATAAAAAAACCAACAAACCAACGAAACAAAAAACCAACAACCCAAAAACCTTATTCTGAACATCTCACTCTCGTGTTTCAGTTTCCTGCAGGAAAGTAAGGTAGCTGAACCTGACTATACATAGGTTCCATTTTGTGCAGGGTAAAAACTGTAGTTGCTTCTCTAGTGACTGGTATTCTTAAAAAGATCTCACTAGGCTCTCACACCAATCAATGTCAAAATATGGAAAATAAGAATCGGAAAATTCTCAAATTATCAAACAATCTTTGTTTATTATTTAAGTTTATAATAATATTTGTAAGCTTTGTAAACATTTAAATTACAGCAAATTTAATAAATTTTCAGTGAATTGCTTTTTAAGATTACTTAGATTTGCTTGGGTTTATTTTTACATGCTTCAGTGTCAATTTATAGCAAGTTCCGTTAAAATGCAAGGTAAGTTTCCACTTCTTTGGAAAAGACACTGATTTTGGAAAGACTGCTTCCATGCCAGAGTTTCAGAGCAATATACAGGTCAGAACCGTTGTGTAGTTTTACAAAGCAGTTCTGTTTCAGTGATATAGATTGATTATTAATTTGTGTTCAACAATAAAACTATGTTCTTTAGTTCATACTGTATCATGAATCACAAAGATTTAACAAGCAATTAGCCAGGTTTTTTAGTGCTGAGGGTTTTTGAGCTTCAAGGGCAAATATTTTATACAACTACTTTTCTTAATTACTTGTATTCCTTAAAAAATGCTAATGTAAGCCTAAAGATTGAGTTAATGTTTTGCAGAACAAGTATCTCTGAAAGAAATTTATGTCCCATAGGACAACTGAGTTAAATGATTAAAAGAATATGAAGAATAATTTATTTCCATTTATCCACAAATGATTTAATAAAGGACTTGCAGTTTCCTTGAAATTAACTCCTTTGAAATATTTGCTGCCTAGTTTAAGAGGACAGGCAAACAGTAACAAAGTATGCAATACAACCGTGCCATTTTCTTTTTTTACACATATAACTATAGCAAGAATAGTAACAATTTGCAAGCCTTCAATACTGTCTGAAAGATGTTCTTTCTGAAAACAAGTTCACACAGATCTAGTGAATCTGTGATTGGTAAATTTTATATGAATTCTCCCATGACAAGTACGCTGACTGAATTTACCATTATCCTATTCTCTGTAACCATTACTGTTGACCTAAGCCACTGTTCTTAACAAGAAAAACCAAAATCAAAACCACCAACAACCCCCCCAACCAAACAAACTGCAAAAGCTGAAACATTGCATCCTGGCCTGTATCAGAAATAGTGTGGCCAGCAGAAATAGGGAGGTGATCGTGCCCCTGTACTCGGCACTGGTGAGGCTGCACCTTGAATACTGTGTTCAGTTTTGGGCCCCTCACTACAAGAAGGACATTGAGGTGCTGGAGCGTGTCCAGAGAAGGGCAATGAATCTGATGAAGGGGATGAAGGGTCTGGAGCACAAGTCTTATGAGGAGTGGCTGAGGGACCTGGGGTTGTTTAGCCTGGAGAAAAGGAGGCTGAGGGGAGACCTCATCGCTCTTTACAACTACCTGAAAGGAGGCTGTAGTGAGGTGGGTGTTGGTCTCTTCTCCCAAGTAACTAGTGATAGGACAAGAGGAAATGGCCTCAAATTGTGCCAGGGGAGGTTTAGATTGCACATTAGGAAAAATTTCTTCTCTAAAAGGGTTGTCAAGCATTGGAACAGGCTGCCCAGGGAAGTGGTGGAGTCACCATCCCTGGAGGCGTTCAAAAAACGTGTAGATGCGGTGCTTCTGGTTTAGTGGGGATGGTGGTGTTGGGTCGGCGGTTGGACTTGATGATCTTAGAGGTTTTTTCCAACCTTAATGATTCTATGATTCTATGATTCTATGATTAAGCTTTTAAATAAGTGGCCTTTGTATTGCCAGCTTTCTACAATTCCAATTAGACCCCCAAAAAGTCACATAAAAAGCCCTACCAAAGCACCACAAAGAAATCTGGTCCTTGTTATGTGCTTGTAACCAAGTCTTGTGCTTGCCATAAAATACTTTTTATAGAAGCCTAGTAGGACAAACTGCTATTAACAGAAGTTACTATTTAAGAGATACACTGAATGGGTAAAACAGATTCTTGTTGGGCAAGATGATCTTTTACTCAGAGGAACAGTGGGGCTTGTGTGAATAAATTACTAGTGCAAACGAAATGTGATCTAAAAAGGTGTAACAACTGTAAAATGTATTTTTGAAAATTATGTTCATAAATAATTTCTGCTAGTACCACCAAGCTCTGTTACCAGCCATACAGATCATTGTCTAAACACTAAAGTGGTGTAAATCGTTTGTGTGGCAAATGCTTTAAAATGAATCTCAGTGGCATACATCATGCCAGGGAACATATTTAGGTAACTTCAATGTGATGTAACAGTATGTGACAGAATGTATCTCACCAAAAATTTACTCAATTATTTTGGACCAAAACCTAACATGAACAAGAGACTTCAAAATACAGCCTTGAATATCATACCAAGCAAATATCTCTTTTCTTTCTGCAGCACTGAAAAACAGGAAAGAAAGAAAAAGAAAAAAAAAAAAGACAAAAAAAAAAAAAAGTTGTCCTGACTATTTTTTCAAGTGTAAGGTAAATTGCTTTAAATGAACATCTATAATTGATGGAGGATATTCTGAACCCAAAGTCTAAATCTGAACTCTGTAATTACAAAAGTTTAGGTCTGAAATCTGCCTTTTATATAATAATATATTATAACAATACCTTTAATAATATGTGTGTGAGTGTGCTCATATAATTTATGAATGTGTCTTTGACTTTTATTTTAAAACTGTCATAGTTGTTTTTTTTTTTAATTATTATTATTATTCTATTTCTTTGTGCTAGAAAACCTTTTGTGACTTTCAATTTTTAGTTTCAACTTAGCTTTCTGTCACTGTTCAGACTGGAAAGAGGAGGGTCTTCAAAAAAGAAACATCCAGAAACATCCAATGCCAATATGCCATGATTGATAGTCTCTTCCCACTAGTTTTCTGGTCTGATTTTTCAAACATGGGAATTCAGGTGTATAAATGAATGTTGTATCTCTTGCTTACTATTGAAATTGACTTTATGAATCTTTTTAAAGGTTTTACCATCATTAGTTGTCTTCAAAGCTTTCAAAAGTTGCAATACAATAAACACAGTTAATGATCTTTATTGCAAACAGATGTCTTCTTGGGTATGTACATATTTTTCATAATGACTAAGACCTGGAGGAATGCTTCTGAAACATGGGTAGAAGCTCACTTTTCTCCCCACATTCCTTATCAAATCTCTTTTTTTTCCCCACAAAAATGTAGAAATATTATGCAATAAAATCATAGGTAAGGTTGCTTAGTTTGGTCATTTTCAAATAAGTGTTTGATTTCTTAAAAAATTAGTTTGCCTAAGATAACATCAGTGAGTGTTCAGATTACACTGGAAAGAATGAACTCATCTAACATTTGGGGCCAATTTATGAACAAATAATTCAAATATTAAAGACATGATTTTAAAAAAATATATAACTAAACCACTTCCATGCAGTTGCTGGAACCTAATCTTAGGGGAATAGTGGAACAGAAATGTTGACCTACTTTTCAACAAGACCTAAACTTCAGCTTGACAAGATGCAACCTCTGAATGCCCAACGTTGCAGAAATGACAGTGCTATAGGTAAGGAAGTATAGTATTATAAAAGGACTGGTTTAAGGCTTCTGTGCTTTCCAGTATCAATATTAATTTCTATTTGTCATTTGAAGACATTGATTGAAAATGACATCTGTAACTCCATGTATGGAAACATAACAATATATGCCAGAAGAAATATTGTACCTCAAACAACATAAGTGGGTATTTTGAGAATACCCATGTAGTGATCCTTCTCTTATTCTTTTAGTTCAAATAAACTGACTACTAGATTTCATTTATCAAATTCATACTAAAAGGGCTGGAAGGAAGGGGAGGAAACAAATTTCTTCTTCAAGCAGAGAAATGCTGAGGAAGGAGAGATCTAAATGCAACAGAATAGGAGAAAATATTAAGCATGGACTTCTGTATGACAGATAATTTCTCCACAGCATAGAGTATAAAATAGAAAAAAGAGGGGTGAAATATCATCAGTTCTTATCAGGGGTGAGGATGGGAAATAGAAATGAAAAAGACACAGGAGACACGATCCTGTCCGAAATAAGGGAGAATATGACTCAGTAATTCAGGATGCCTTTCCTGTAATCTTCATTGGCATGTAATTGTTTTACGTTTAGGACACATAACATATGTTTTTTTCCTGACAGCTAGAGGCACAGATTCACCAAAATTATTATTCTTTTCCTATGTTTTCTATCCTGTCAGACATTTTGTCTTCCTATCTTGGATATACATGTTTTCCTTGGTTTTCAATGTAGTAGTAAAGCAAGAGCAAAAAGCAAATAGGCAAGAGGTCAATCTCTTTCTGATAATCACAAATTTTGTTTAAGAGACTAAACAGACAAAAATAAAAAATTACCTGCTTCATTGGGTACGCTGGCCAGAAAGAACGAAAATATCATTGCGAAATGCTAAAAGAAAAATCAGGTACCATCCTGAAGTACAGAGCAGTGCACTTCTGAAGTTACACTTTTGTAAGAGTAGGAAAAATTTCCTTCCAAAAAGAAGTTAATTTGTACATTACACAACTGTTCATGTACCTGCTGAAAGTTCAAAAAAAAGCTTCCTTGTTTCCTTGACGGGGAGTGGAGGATAGTTCTACGTTTATGAGGAATAGGCGAAGAAAGGTACCCTTCCTTTTGCCCAATAATCAGTTATCTTAAGACACTCATCAGTGTAGAAACAAGAAAGATGCCTAGTATTCTGAGATCAATTTTCTGTTTTCTCTCCTTTTGAAGCTGTTTGGGAAATCAATACATCTGTTTAAAGATCCCTGTGTGTGAAAAATTACTCTATAAATTAATGGGTATAGTACTCCTGTAAGAGTACCCCAGATGATTATTTTAATATTTTCTGCAAGGTGAAACATCTCATTCACATACAAGGTGTTGACACTGCAATAGCACAATATTATTTAGAAATGTTACATTTAATATTAAATCTTGTGAGACAAATATTAAAAAAAATCAACCCTGAACACCCTTTCCCTAAAAGTCTGAATTATTCTTGCATTTTACATGGGTTGTCAAAAAATTGTGCTGCCGAATTTAAAAAAAAAAAAAAGAAAAAAGGAAAAAAAAAGAAAAAATAAGAAAAAAGAAAGGAAAATGGCCACCAAATTTTTTTCTTGGTAATTTTGTTGAATGATGTGTGAATCTACAAGTTTGTTTTCCTTGATCTACTTTTATTAACAATGAATGAAATTCTTTTGGGAAAATGAAAAAAATATTTATCATGACATTTCATTTTTCTTTCATTTTTTTTTGATTGCTCTGATTTTTTTTCTTCTTTGTTAACCTAAAATTCACTTGCTAAAACATTTTCTACTATTTTTGAGACAAAATCTACATAGGAATGATTAAAAAATGGCAGGTGAGCTCATAGTTTAAATCTTAGCCTAGTACATAATGTAGTGTAAAAGTTCGGAGGTGTACTTACATAACTGAGCTTTCTCAAAATTAGTAATACTAAAGGTTTTGAAATCTTATAATTTAATTATCTATCTTAGTTTGTTTTCATTTAATAACATGAAAAATCATTAATGTTGTGTATGATTTCCTTTGTAATATATCTCTACCATTTAAGCATCTTAGATTCCTTAAATTGTATCTTGCAAGGATACTTTTCAAGGCTATAGGGATAGCTGCTTTCAACCTATAGTCCATCATTTTTCAAATGCATCATAAAAATGCGTTCATTTTATTACCCTATTTGTTACCTATTTTTGAGAAGCAGATAATTGGATGCAGGTGCTTGAATTGCAACAGAATAAGGGAAATTATTCAGGTGAATAATATTTTTGTCAATATCATTAAATTTTATTTTTGCAGAAAAATACTAATTTCTTACATGAGAAAAAATGTATTTGTGATAACTTTAAAGATTACTTGCAAAATACTCGGACTATCTTATTCTATCACTATCATTCATGTACAGTGAAGTCACTGTTCTAAATAGCATGCCTAGCCCAAGGAAAATATCAGTAAACTACACAGAGTTATTTGGAATATTCAGGTATTTAAGCATATCTGGGATACTCAAGTTTGCTCAGAAAACCTTTCCAAAATGCTGTTGAACCAGCATCTCCACAGAGAACATATAAGTTAACCTTCCATAACTGGGGACACAATCCTGTGATATTGTAACAGTGAAAAGTTGCAGCTGATAGTTGAAAACTTACTGAGAAAAAATCAGGATACTTTTAGGATTCTTCAGGTAGAATACCTATGCCTGAGATGATCAACACTTTAAGTTATCCCTTTCTATCAACGTTAATAGTAAGACCCACATTCCCAAAAAAGTTCTGGATATTCATTTTTGTCTATTTTCCATTTCTTTTTTTTAGTTAAGAAACACATAATATAAAATCAAAATACAGAAGCTAATTTACCAAAATGTCAGATCCCAGAATGTAGCCAGATGGATTTCAACAGCATAGTGGCTAGGCTTGATAAATGAAGAATGTGTTTCCTCTGCTTTCTATCTTAATCAACTCATGCTTTGGGGACATAAATTAATGTTTTGAATTTTTAACTGCTTCACAGAAGTGACCTGTTGTAAAACTTATCTGTAAGATTACTCCATAACAGTTTTTAAATAAACATATCACCATCCCTGGAGGTGTTCAAAAAACGTGTGGATGAGGTGCTTCGGGACATGGTTTAGTGGGCATGGGTACTGGGTTGATGGTTGGACTCGATGATCTTAGAGGTCTTTTCCAACCTTAATGATTCTATGATTCTATGATTCTATATTTTAAAGCTACCATTGAAGCTATTGGCATGTAAAAGTTCTTTGTGATGGACCGAGAACATGATTGTAAGCTTCAGGTGACAACATTATGATCTGCTTTCATATCAAATGCAATTCAAAATATTTAGTAGTAAAATCATGGGAAACAATGAATAGAACAAAGTCTTCTTTCTATCACTGAATGTCACCCACCTCATTGTTTGCTGAGTGCAACCTGTGAAATTTAGGTAGCTGGTACAATTTTTTTGTGGTTGGATTTTTCTTGTGTGTGTTTTGCTTTGGATAAAGGTCTTCAGGCTATCTGCTCTTTTTTAACTTAGATGGTGTCAACACCAAAAGGTGCTTGCTCGTAAGTTACATGGATATTTTACAATATCTCTGGTTGTGTCTTTCTTCTGATAGTGATTTATGGGTTGAAATTTGAGCAAGAAAAAGGGCTGGATATTTGTGCTGTCTCAGGTGCCTAACAGTTGTTGACCCTTACTAGGATTTTGGAGAACAGAAGTATCCTAGAAACTCAAATACTGATAATTAAAGACTAACTTTCAAGAGCACAGCAGACAAGCATCAAACTCTAATGAGCGTCAAAGCATCAAACTCTCATTTTGAATGCAAATTTATTTATGCAAACTTCTTTTTATACTTTTGAAAAGGAGGAGGATCTTATCTAATGAAAATCTCTGCTGTAGTATTCTGCATAATTATTATCAATACAGTAGTATTGACATGCAAGAGTAAGAAAACATTCTGTATGGATCCCAAACATCTATTCATATCTCTTGTGAAAAGAAGATTGCTTTCATTTCTAAACTGCAAATGGGAAAAAACTACCACGTCTTATTTAAAATATGTATTTTCATAACTTTAAGTTATTTAATTCTGAAAAAAAAATCCCACAACATTTTTTAGATTTTCATCATAGGAATATCAGCACTATTTTTCATACAGTGACAAAATCCACCTGCTTCGATTTCTCATTCCTAGGAATGTACACAGTTTTTCTTTATGTCTTTTTTACACTTAGGAGACAATATATTTTCGGATTACTTAATATAATAAAACCCCCATGGGAGTTTTCTGCAATGTTGGCTGGAGAAGATACAGTGCATAGCAAAGTAACCATTGAACTCAATACAAAATCAGGCAATGTGTTTTTGTGTGTGTTAAATTATTGCGGAAAGAGCCTAATTTAGAGATGGAAGTTAGAATCAAATAATTTAAAGGACTAAATATTGTGATAGCAGCATTATTTCATTGCAACACAAAATCGTGGATCTGTAAAGCAAAGACTTATTTAGATAAGTGAAATATATGATTTCTGTCTTTCTTATGTCACCGTAGGTGAAAACAATACAATTTACTGCAAATATGCCGTCTTGTGTAGACTGGCCTTCTCCAGACTGTGCATGTTAAAATCTGGATCTTAGATACAGAGTCCCATCATACAAAATATAACAATTATTTTTATTTTTATAAGGGAAATTTATTGAATTCCTGAACTTTTTTTTCCTCGGAAACATTATTTTGTCTCAAAAAAACCCAATCCAACCCAACCCCAAACAAGAATGAAAAAAAAAGGGTCTCAGGTTAATTTTTAAGAGAAAAGAAATTAAGAGTTAATTAATGAAGAGTTTTGTTTAAATCTGAAGAAAATATTTACATTTTTTCCTCTGTGAAGTCCCACAGTATTTTCAATTATATTGAGATTTTTTTAATTTATTTCCTATCCCTAATACTATGTAATGCTACTTCCTAGTAATAAAGCAATTGCTATCCTTCACCCTAGAGTTGGCTGCATTTCATTTTTGGATGTAGTAAATACTAAAAATTATGATTTTGAAAGTAATTTTAGATAATAAGCTCTATAGAAATATAAAAGCTTCTCACAAAGTTAATCTCCATATCTACCTCTTACGGCCTTTTTCTGCTTGAGTGCCCAGGGGACACAGTGAAAGCATATGTACCTTTGCCAATAACTGCGAGTGTCCTCTTATAGAAAAAATGCATAAGCACCAAGGTGTTATGATGCAATTTTGGAAAAGTAAATATCTGCTTTTGCAAACTACTTTTTTGTGTGGTTTCTAGATTCTGATTGCTCATTGTTGAAATGAAGATCAATGTTCCTAGAAAACAGATGAAACTTTTTAGGGTATGGGCACAAACAGTTCTATATTTATGACTGGCAGACTCTGAAATTGCATTTACTAACCCTTATAAATGTATTCTTTGTGGCCCTATTAATGTAGTTTGAAAAATGTAGACTCTTATCTCTAACATAATTGAATTTTTTTTATCAACTGCTCTCAGGAAAGCAGCTTGACCTGCATCCTTTCAGGGTCAGTGATTTTTTAACTTAGTGATTCAATAAAGATTATGGAGTAGGAATGTGTAATAGCAGTACTCACCTAACATTTACTTTCTGACACTGTTAGTGGGAAAAAAGATTAAACATATTTGTATTAAAAAGGTTTTGCAGGTAGATCAATGTCAAATAACTTCATAAACTCTTCCCTGATCTATTATTCATTCTGCAGCCTGTATTTTCATGTTTTTTAAACACGTAAAGTGAAATTTCATTGTTTGTTCTCCCTAGAGCATGCTATAGAAGTTATCTGTAGCTACTGAAATAACCAGTCAAACTTTATTTGTAAAAATATAACAAATGTTGTAAGAACAGCAAATATATTTTAAGCAGAGGTATTTTCAAAATTCCGGGCTGGTAAAAGCAGGTGATTGTTGTTTGTTGCTGTTGATGTCTCTTGTAAAAAAAATGGAGTGTTGACACTTCCATAATGAAAATGCTGTTACTGCATATCTATCAGTTTAATGGTACCCCAGAGCTGCATTGTTGGATTTCATTACGTATTACAGTAAATAACATTTACTGTGAAAAAGTGAAAAATGAATTTCAGTGAAGCAGTTACCTTCCACTTAGCAATCAGTATATTAAAGAAAGGTTCTACAGGGAAGATAAGATTTATTTAATGTACTGGTATAGAGCTAAATAATCCATGCATGGAAAAGGAAATGGAACCAAAAGTTAAATATTTACTAAATTGTTTATAGCAATGTAGTGTTTGATATGGGAAGTTAGAGCTCTTTAGAGTAAAATGTCAGGACTAATTTAGGACAGCAAGCTGCAAAACTTATAATTCTTTTCTGCATATTCTGAATATATTTGAACTTGGTAGCTCCACTGCACATGAACTACTTTTATACATGAAGATTTTGACAATGTTTGGCATCTTGTACATTTAAAATAAATCCAATTTGTATAGGTCACCCACACCAGTCATATTTAAAATAAATACATAAATTAACACACACTGATAATCAGCTCGACCTGACATTTTCAGCTGATAAAGACTACAACAAACATGTGACCTTGAATGCACTACTGCACATCGTGCTATATTGCTTCAGGAAACAAGCTAAGGGACATGTTCAATTTAGTGATGACTCTTGTTTGACATCCAGTAAATCCTTACAGGTACATTTCTTTATGATGTTTGCCGCTACAATCTTTACAAATAGAAGTGTCTTCATTCATTCCTGTAGTTAACTGGAAACTTTTAGGTTTATTCTTGTCTCTTCAAGATGTTTTCCTGTAATCTCAACATATCTTCATGTCAGTGATGACTGAATGAATAGATCTTTCTCATTGTCCTTTCTGTTGTTACTGTTATTCTAATGAAACTGTAATGAAAGTATGATTGTCAAGACTGTTGCTGAAGATGTTGCTAGGGAAACATTACTGTAGCTTCTCTTTTGGTAGGTGCTTTGCAGAGGAAGCAAATTGCTGTTAGAACTTCTTCTAGAGAGAACCTTGGATTCATGTGGCAAGAGTTTTCCATTGCTACTGCTAGGTCTGTCTGTAAGTTTGCTTGCCAGAAACTAGTGCCTACAAAGGGACTTGAACTGGAATGTATGAAGGATTTGGGACATCAAATCAAGCTCAAACAGCTTGATTTAGTACTAGACAAGCAGGATAAACACTTAGTGTCAAGTCTTATATGATGATGTTCTTCCTTGCATTTCGTCCTTTCCTGTTGGGAAGGATCAACAATTCATCAGTTCACCCTTAAAAATGTCTTCAAAATACATGATCCTTGGCCCATTTATAGCACGGTTGAGCTGGATCACCAGTTCTACAGCACTAATAATTATCAAAAAAACACAAAGAAAGGAAAAAAAAAAAAAAAAGAAAAGCATAGCTGCTTTGGTTCTTGAAGAAACTAGTGTCCACTTTCTTTTTTCACTTTCTTTTTTTTTTTTTTTTTTDAMAAARAAAACATCTGAGTATGTTAAAGAGAAAAAGGTGCTTTCTTTTACTGCAGCAGTTCCATTACTGCAACACCCCAAGCCAATGAGAAAATTCTTTCTTATACCAGGTGATCAGTGTGACTACTGGCAAGATGGTGAACTGTACATTAGCAATTCTTCTTGGGAAAAGATACTGATAGGGCTTTTTTGTGATAATTTACTTAATACTGTGCTAAATAATTATTATTGGATTCTAAAATAGTGTGTTTCTGCAGCATTGCTCTGTCCTGTGTGGTGGGAATAGAAAGCAGGAATACTCTTCTCTGTTTCTCCTTTCAGAGTAAATGTTACATCCTTTTATTTCCTTCCAAGTTCTGAATCACACAAAGAAAAATCAGGGTTATTTCCTGCACTATTTCTACGCTTTAAGGAAACAAGTTCCTTGTATCTTTACTTATCCTTCTCTTTCCCAATCACTGGAGAATTTACTCTTGAGAGTGTGATATACATAGAATTGTATGATTAATTGATTTCATCGTTCACTGGATGAAATGAAAGTAGTAAAGTTTTATTTCTACATGATTCGGAATAACTGAAAAATATTTTCCTTATTTTCTGTCCCACACTTGTGCTTTGGGTTTGATAGACCATTTAAATTTAAAACAGAATGTCTAATTTAGTTTTCCATGTTTGTTTTTTTGTCTCTAAAAAATTACTGTCTTATACAGGTTAAAAAGTTCATCATATCAAAGTAAAATTATAAAAATTATTTTAGAAATTTTGTTGAAATTAAAATTTGAATTTTGAGACTCTTGGCAAAATAGATAGAAATTGGCATATTATTACCAGCAGTAAAAAGTAATCTGGAAAATGTAATTCATTTGTAGTCAGAAGTCATATGGACTAATAATTTCTTCAGGCATTTTGCCTAAAACAGAAATACATTTAAAAAAAAAATTCCTCTGAACTCTATGCTATCTAAAAGTATTCTTTTTATTTTATAGTATTGGTAATAGATTGTTTACAGCATTTGAAAAATTATGAATGAAGAAGTAATTTTTATCTCAGGATCTGGGAATGTTGTGTAAATTTAGAATTATGCAGATTCACTAAGGTTTACACTTTCAATACACTTTGGTCCACATTAATAGTTCCTTATCCTGGACAATAAATGTTTATTGAGGGATATGAAGAGAACAAAGGAGGCTGTACCGTCTTCTCCTGTATATGTCTATGAAAAAAGTTCAGGTGCAACTCCTGAGTCCGTAACAGAAGCAACAGGGTAGTTTCTCAGATATTAAGCCTTTTATCAATAACAGGTTATTCTGCCCATATCACTGCTGGACATCTCTTCGAGTTATAGAGGTGAATGATATGGAGCAACTACAACATATTCAGTTTCCTCTGTACCAGAGGATGTCCCTGAGAGGGTGAAGCTGGACTTTCTGTAAAGGAAAATGTCTTCTGAAAGGGCATACGTAAAGATGACAGAAAGTGAAAGAGGCAAAAGCTTTTGGGTAAGTAGACTGAAGGGCAGGAATCTTATAGGAAAGACTGATTTTTCTTTCACACGAAGTCAGTTGAATGATAGACCTTGTTTCGACTGTTCTGAATATCACACTACATCTTCTGCTACTGATGAGAAAAAATGCCTAATTTTTTGAAATAAGAATGCTACTTTTCACACCAGTATTTTTGTTTTAATATTCCCATAAACATTTAAAATGCATATTTTAGCAACTGTTGCTTATTATTTTAGGCTTCCCTCTGTTATCTTCCCTCTTTTGTGTAACAGTAAAACACCGAAATCCTTCATGTGTTTTTCTTTGCTGTGAAAATTCTAATCACAGTACTGCTAGTACCTTCTAGATGCTAATAGGACTGTCTTCATAGTAGAGTATATTACAGAAAAAACACCAAAAAAGCTGAAAACAAAGAGATCTATTTATGCTAACACTTTACTTCCCTCTTCATTCCCCCTTTTCAAGTCAGTCTGAGACTGGGTTGATCATAACAGTAATACCTGAGTAAAGTACAGATATTATATTGTACAGAAGGTAAAAGAGTTTATGTTTTAGACAATAGTGCCCTTGTGATTTTAAAAAGCAAATTCTGCCTACATTCATTTCACTGCAATAACTATGAATTTTAAAATTATTTCTAAAAAAGGAGGTATTATCACCACACCTTAACAGGAAGACATCCTCACTCTGTGTGTTACATTCAAAATAATGATGAGAGATTAATCCACAGTTTCCATTAGATGAAACTTTCATAAAAGTCCATGGAAATTGCACCAAGATAAGGACTGCTCAATTCTGTGGTCCTTACCATATCTCAGTGGTACAGTGAGAGCATTGTTTAGAACACATTCAGTAGATTTTTCCGAGGAGTCCTATGAAGATTTCCTTGGCTTAGTTCCCCAAAAACCTAACCATGTATCAAATGCCAAGAATTTGTTGGCCCCGCTCCCAGTTATCAGTTTCAGACATTTGGCTAACCTCCCTGACTAACACGAAGATTAGACAATGTGCCTTCCCACATGTTCTCATCTGGAAGGCAGCCCACACAGATGATGGCAGACTGAGCAACTGAGCATGTTTGTAGGAAACACTGAAATGTAGCATAGCTGTCTCCAAGGATTCTCTGACATGGAAGCATGCAGATGAGTATTTCTTCCTTTGTTTAATATGCACTCTGCATCTTCCTTGCTTATCTAATTTTTGGGCATGATAGCAAGTAATTTCATGGAGTTTTTTTAGCAGACTTTTCCTTGAGAGTTTCAGATTTTGATCTTCCACCTTGTCCAACCCCCAGCCCAGTTAAATAATGTGATTTATTTAAACAACTATCTAATTCTCAAGAGGAATTACATATGTAAAGTAATTCTGCATCAGGCATATCTGCTACATAGAAAGAATGTTGTGGACTCCAAGATAGCAACTACCATGCTGAGTAGCCAAGCCCCTGCACCAGAAAAGATGGCTTTGATGCTATATTAGCTATAGGCTCTTTCAATGAATTATTCTGCATTAAAAAATGCCCTATTGCCAAAGCTGATACTTTCCAAGAATGTTTACTTCAGTGTGTTTCTTTAAGAATATTTTTTGGGAAAAAGAGAAATATCAAACTATTCCATTTCATTGTTTCATAAATGAAAGACTAGTTCTAACTTTTTGGCTTCTAAAGCCTACATTTTTAAACTTAAGCTATTTATACACCATTTTCAAAATTATGAAATTGTTTAAATATAAATCTTTTTAAGAGCTTACATTGAAATGGTTCATTTAAGTCCTACCCAAAATCTGATTTTGTGTTTGCAAACAATTATTGGGAATTCAGCTTTTCACCATAACGTGGGAAAAATAGTGTCCTGCTTGGTATCATTCAGAGTACTGTGATAACATTGAATGTCATCATACACAGCTCTTCTTGATGAGAAGATATGATATGTTTTTAATTTATAAATGTGTACTTCCTTTTTGTTATTTCAACTCACTTTCCTTCACCCACAAGGTAAAGATAATGTTCTCCAGGCCATTCAAGTCTAATTTGTGGTTTTAGGTACATACTCATTTTCATCATCTCTTCCAAGAGTGAGCAAAGCCAGCCTAAAAAACCTTTCAGGAATGATGTTCCAAGTCTCCACTTTGTTGGCTGCTGGTCCTTATTTTCCCTCCCCCAATTTTTTCCCAGTGAAGGGAAGTTGTCACACTGCGTACAGACCAAGCTATGCCTTCACTATTTTAAGACCACATTCACAACCTTGTATGGTAGAAAAGATTCATTTAAACTCTAATTCCACCTTCATGAACCAGTTCCTACTTCTTTTTTTCTTTCCCATTCCTCCTTATTAGTCACTCCTACATTTTTCTGTTTTTATTTTCTTTGAATTCATGCCCCAGTCCATTCTGACATCTTTCTTCTTCTAACAGTATTACTGTTACAGAGGCATTACACTTGAGGGCTCTGCACTCTGTAGAGATTCATGGAGGTATTTAAATATCCCTGGAGGTATTTAAAAGACATGTAAATGTGGCGCTTTGGGACGTGGTTTAGTGGGCATGGTGGTGTTGGGTCGATGGTTGCACTTGATGATCTTAGAGGTTCTTTCCAACCTTAATGATTCTATGATTCTGTGATTCTATGTGTATCCAAAATTTTTTCATTCCAAAATGTCTGGATTATAGAAGACAATTTAAGTTTTGCTGTAGTGTGCTCTTGTGCTGCTTCCATATTCTTTACAAAAATAATTTAGTGTTTTCTCTATTTAAGAAACTGAGAAATAACTTCTATTTTTTTAAAATTTAAATCCTAATCAGCTAGAGAATTTTATTGACTATTTAGTTCACTTGCAGACCTCAGAAGAGAAGCAAGAGATTAAAAACATATTTACATGTGAAACAGATTCATTTTAAAATCAGCCCAAACTGATTTGAATCAGTAAAGCACATCATAATTCTAACCAAGAAAATGCTCTTAATATAAGTAGCAATAAATTTCCATAGATTACGGTAGCTCTCAGTTAAGATGAGATTTTCCAATAAAAGTAATAAATAAACATGATCTCAGCATATAGGAATTTGTTTATTTTTTTTCTTCTAGTCCTATATAAGAACATGTCAATACCTAGTTCATTCAAACAGAAAGGCAAACCTAGTGGATTCTGACCTTTTGTTTGCTACAGGCTGTGATGGGAACCACTGATAAGAGTGATACGAAGTATCAGAAAAGATCTATAAATGCAGGGAAATTCATATCCAGAGGTGAACTCCTTCCTTTGTTCTTGTGTATTTTATTACACTGAGCCCAAAACCCAAATCACTAGTGCAATTTGGATCAAAATTTGTCCTTTACAGATCAAGAGACCCATTGAGCTAATGCTTTGTCATGGCAGCCCATGCTGGGAAAGGTCAATGGCATTCCTCAGATATCCAAGAAGGCTATGGGAAATACAAATGAAATATGAGTGTCCTCAACTGCTCTGTGATTGCATGACTGGGTGGAATTAAACTGACCTCTTCCTAGACTGAAATTTGTCAGTTGGTAAGATACTTTTCATTCATAGTAATATGAATTAGTGGCAAAGATAAAGGTATTTCCCTACAGAGATTTGCTGGCATACTACTTTGCTATAATTACTAAATATAATACTAGTTCTCTGAATTTTCCCATCTGCTTCTTTTGGCCCTTCTGGCTCAATTGTTTACCTATTCAGGGGAAAAATATTCTTTCCCTAACCCAGGAGGTTATCTGCTTTTCCCAGCAATGAGTTTTTCTTACAGATCACAAGCTTATAGAATGGTAGCATTCCCAAAATGTCTAGGAATAAATTTCAGCTGTGCCTCCTAAGAGAGACATGGATCTTCCTGAGGCTGAAAGCTGCAAAATCAGTTTCTGCTGTCAGAGTTTAGCTTCTTTTTCCCCTATTGATTTTATTGTTGGAAGAAAGTGTTGTATTGACAGCCCTTATTAATGAATCTTCTACTTGTTCCTGCATCAGCTTTGTATATCACCAACAGTGATAAATTCCCGTTGCAGCCTTACTCATGTATCAGCCACTTCAGACTCCTCAGACATTTTATCTTTGACTGCCCTTTAATAATTTAGCTAAAAATGTTGCTGGTGGAAAAATACTAATCACATAACGAACGTGATTCTGTACTTGCACCCTGTATTCATTTACAGTTTTCTGGAGTTATCACAAAGCAATTACTCACCTACTAATTTATTTCAAGTCTGTAATGCTTTATACTTACAGCCTTATATCTGTCTTTGCTCAATCTTTTCCAATCCATAACCTATAGCCACACTTTCTAGAGTGTAGGATGATCTTAGAATTCTGTTTCTTTACATCATTACATTGTTCCAGACAGAACTCAGCTTGCAGTACACTAGAGCACATAAACTAGTTTCTGGAATAGCATGGTGGGGCCATGGATGTCAGCTACAGCTCTCATTTGTTTAGATAAGATTTAGAAAAGGCATAAAGTTTTACAAGAGTATATTCAAGTAAGTTTTGTGAGGAAAAAATCTCAGGAGATGCTAAGTAACCTCTTTGTGGATTTTAAGGCATCCTGCCTCATATCATAGAAACACACGAAATACGTCTTTATACAGAATCTCAATATGAAATAGAAACCTATAACATAACCAACACAGTAAAAATGAAATCTACTGGTCAAAATCAGCTGCAAGTTCTTAGTATTTTGAAGACCTTGCCAAGAATCTTAAAATAAGCTTAAAACAGTATTTCACAATGTCCTCTTAACTTTGACTTTTGGTATAAACAGAATTTTCAAATAGGGCAATAGAAGGAAAAAAGAGCAAAACATTCCTGAAATCATAAATTAAGCTAACAGTGGATACAGGACAAAGTATTTAAAGGAAAAACTAATAAGTCCAGATTTCAAATTTACTTTTTCTATAAAAATACACATGTATTTTTGTGTAGTTCTTTTTAGTTTTGTATCTTTAATTTTTGTAGATGAAAATCATGGACATCACTTTCTACACTGGGAAACTGAACATGTCAATGAGTTCTTGCAGAATTAGGATACAGCTGAATGAATAAGCGTGGAAAAACTATACGGTATTTATCAAGATGACAGAGGGAGCTATTGGTTTAAAATAGCAGGAATAAGTATTAATAACCCAATGACACAAATTGAATTCTTTGGGTTTTGTACATATTCTTCAAGTTCAATAGTCACAATCCCATAAATAAACTCAGTCCTTACAATAATCTTGAATTGTAACTAGTTAAAAAAACATTCAGTTGAGATTTCTCCTAAGCTAGGAGAAATCAAAAGACCTACAGCTTTTACTAGAAATGACTGACACATGGAATTTTCTTCTTGCCTATTCTGTCAGGATCCTGACCACAGCCCCCTTCCTACAAGTTAAATGGGCTGAGTTAAGGAGCTCAGTGGGATGAGTGAAGGCATTTAGGCAAAGGTTACCTCCATCGCTGATGAGAAGCCAGAAGCTTGGGCTGCCCTACTTCTCTGCAGAGCTTCCCTTAGCAGAGGCTGTCCCTGCTGCCCCTGCCTGAGCCATGTTGCAGCTGCCATGTCTGTGCCCAGGCTCATACTGCCTCAATCTTGACCCAGCCTGGGCCCATGGACGCAGCCTTCTGGCCTGGTCTAGGACCTACCTTGCCCCAGTAAACTTACCAGGCTATCACTGCACCAAGGCTGTGCTTGGCCACTATCTCTGGGCCTGATCCTGACCCTGACTTGCTGTCTCAGTGCCCTGGCTCCTCATCAGAGGAGGGCATTACCCTGCCTGCCTTGCATTCACTCTTGGCTCCTGGCTCCCTCCCCATAGTGAGCATACAGACTTTGCTCCAGCCTGACATGTTTATTCAAAGTTTAGGCTAACATTTAGCAAAACTATTTGCATACAAAACGTGCAACGAACTTGGCTTCATACTGGGAATTTAACAGTGCTGTTAGGAAGGTGGTGCAATTACAATTTCTTACAGGTAAGTAGAATTCACAAGAACAACTTGATCGAATCCTTCAAGCTGATGGAATGATGATTTTCAATCCTTCTTGGCCTAATTTCAGTAGTCAATAGTAGTTTTTGAGCTCAGATAGCTGAAGTTCAGTGGCTCTTTTGTTAGAACTGGTAGTGGGGGGAAAAACAAGGAGCATGTTTTGTCTTTTTGCTTAACATCAATCTGCCCCAAGAATTGGGTAATTATCTTCATTTTTTAATTTTGTTGTTGAATTACTTCTTAAACATTGACTATTGTTTCTGTTGTGTTTTGCCATGTGTTACTATATTCCTTTGGAAACTGCTATACTGATCCTGTTACCACATAAGGTTCTGTAATTAGGTTCTGGTTCAGTTCCTGTATTTTAACCCATCTTTAAAATTTTGTTTCAGAAGGGAGTGTTTATCTGGGGGGGGCTTGTATTTTGAGGTTTTTAGTGACTTATTTTACTGAGAATTTGAGAGTGCCACCCCAAATACGTCTCAAGGAAACATCATGCATTAAATGAAACTTAATCATATCAGCCTTAAACAAAGACTTGCACTATAAAAGATCATCTCCTTGATCCTTTTTAGAGGCAAATATTCTGAAACAAAATAAGCATAGGGATGTGACTGAAACAGTATTATACTGTTGGAGCTGGAGATAACTTGAGACTGAAAAGAAGTAAATCAACTGTAAATGAGCATCATGTTAGTAAAGCTAGAAAAAGAACAACTAAGAAAAAATTAAATCATGTGAGGCACCTGAACTAGCTCTCTGGTATGCCTGTGTGGCTCTCCACAGTGCTTTGTAGCAATACTAGCTCACAGTCAGCTCTGCACTGTGCTTGGACAACCAGTTACCTTTGTAAACTTGAGCAGCTCTTGGAAACACAGCAGCTCTTTCTGACAGTGGTCACTTGGGCACTAGACACTTGTTAAGGCAAGCTAAAATGAGTATAGGCTCAGGCAGGTACAGCAAGGTCCTGAGACCCTGCACTGCGAGGCCAGTACAGAGTCTGTGGCCTTCTACCAGATCTGGTAGAAATCATGTATACTGGACTACGGTTTCAACTTAACCTAGCTGTCATTATGAAATCTCAAAGGAAAAAAAAGGGTTATTGCACATGTAGTGGTTTCTTAAAAAAAATTTTGTCTTGGAAATAATAATAATAAAAAAAAAGCTAGTAAAGACTATTGATTAGGATCATTGCACTATTTTCCTATGGCCATTGGAATAAAAGGGGTCTTGACAGTTTTTCCCTATGATCCTGTTGACATGTGCACACACCTTCTTGCTTCATGAGCGAATAAATATTAGATTTAGAAATAAATCACAGATATGTGTATTTTGGCAAGACAGAAATGGAAAAGTAAAGCCATTGTTTGGTGACAGATGATTAAAAGCAGTAAGAAAGCCTGGAAAAGATACGTGCATAGATAGCCTTATGGCTGAGGTGAATGAAACTGAAGACATAAGAAAGTACCAAAAAATGTGTTAGTTGGGGTGTTGKTTTTTTTGTGTGGTTTTGCTTTGTTCCCTCCACTCCCCCTCCCCACCCTCCCTTAGATTAATCATTTTGCATTTCGGGATTCTGAAAGCTGTAAGTGAGATTCTGAAAATATAACTCATATGATTACGTTTAAAAAGTCCTGCCTCTGCTTTCATTTCAATGGTACAACTCTGTAGGTACGTTGTAGGGACAGTTTTATAACAGTGAGAAGAAGGAAATTGCATGGGAATCCTGATTTATGATAAACATTTGAGCAAATCCTTTATTTGTTGAGTATAAAGTGCTTTGAGACTAAAACCCTGAGGAATATTTGATTCTTTAGTTTTATGTAGTGAAGAAGATTTGAACTGTACTTAACAAGCAGAATTGTATTATTTGAATTGTTTTAGGAAAAATATCAGTTTTGATCTCTTTATTACTGGTAATTTAATGTGTTCAGAAGTTTAAGAACATAATGTTCAACACAGAAGGCTGAGTTTTGCATTATATAAGACATAGGATTTATACAGTGTGGGAAAGCTTAGGGCAAGAGTGCTTTCTAACCTCTGATTTGCTGCAACATAGTCCAGGCTTCTTTCTTGAAAATCTGAGTTTAGTCATAATACTGCACTTACTTTTTGGTTTATGATTATGTAGACAGAAAGAATTGGCAATGCGTAAGCATGACCTTCAAATACATTACAACTTCATGCTGGATTTACACCAATCTTCTACATTAAGGAAACAGAATAAAAATATTATAAATTCATATATCTGCTACCTAGATTACTGAGAATACATTATTATAAATGAGAAGTGTCTGAAATAATTGAATCAACATTCAGCTTTTTTATTAATTAAATTACCATAGGAAAAATGAATGAGGAGAAATATTGCCTATCTTTAAAATTCAGTTATAGTTTCTTCATTTAGTGGAGTTATTTGACTTCTTACATTCTTTTTGCTGCAAGTTCAAATGCAAATATCTGTAATAACATAGCCATGATAACACTAATAATGGGATTACGCATTGAAAATATTCCTGAATAATTACATTTGATACAAAACTAGATTTAGTACAGAATCCTAATAGCCGAGTGCTGGCAAGCCTGTAAAATCTAATACTATATTACCTGTATTGTAATGTATTGTAATGTATTGTAGCTGACAACAGGTTTTTAGCTCCTTTTTCTTCCCTCCTCTGTTATTAAAAAAAAAAAAAAAAAAAATTCAAAATCTTTCATTCTCTTTTTCTCTAGATCATTTCTTGGCTTAGTAAACCTTTATGAAGAATGTCAGTCTCACACAAACAACAAAACAGATTACCTGGACACCATATTTTGTAAGAAGCTGATCTCCCATCTTTCAAATCAAACTAAGAAAATATCTCAAGACTTCTTGTTGTATGCTCCTGAGCAGGGAGCAGTACCTGAAAACAGTATGAAGCATCTGGTGTTTGTGGCTATTTATCTACTGTACTGACTATTCAGCTTGCATCATAGCAAGTTCTGCCCTTGCTACATAATGGCTTCAGTTACTTTGTATCAGCTTATTCTCAACTGAAGCCACAAAGATTTTCAAAACAGTACATTACATCTACCATATTAGGAGAACCATAAGGTTAAAAACTAGCTTTTCCTTTAGTACAGAAAAAAGCAAGGCAATGAATGGGAGGTATGACATCCAAAACTGTTGCTGCAGGATTCAGCAGGCAGCCATACAGAAAGGTTGAAGTTGGAGGGGACCACTGGAGGTCATCTAGTCCAAATGCCGCGCTCAAGCAGGGTCACCTAGAGCAGGTTGCCAAGGTCCATGTCCAGGTGGCTTTTGAAAATCTCCAAGGATGGAGATGCCACAACCTCTCTGGGCAACCTTTTCTAGTGCTTGGTTACCCTCACAGTGAAAAAGGTTTTTCTTATGTTCAGGAGGACCCTCCTGTGTTTCACTTCATGCCCATTGCCTCTGGTCTTGTCACTAGGCACCACTGAAGAAAGCCTGACTCCATCTTCTTCGCACCCTCCCTTCAGATATTTATATACATTGATGGGATCTGCCCTGAGCCTTCTCTCTGCTAGGCTAAACAACTCTACTTTATCATCCAGATAATAAAGATGTTGAATGTGACCTATCTCATGTTCCTATGACCTAAATTTCCATGATCTATTTCAGGGTGCCATGTGGGATAGGGTCTCCCTTTGGGCCAGGAGTGGTGGGGACTCCCTAGGGACAGGTAGGGCAGGACCGCAGCCAGACCCCATCTTGCTGCCCCCTGCCAGGGAGTATGGCAGGCTGGGGGAAGAGTCAGGGGTAGCCCCACCACGGGACATCAGGCACTTCTGTGGGGATGAGGACAGGCTGCGATGTCAGCCTGCAGGTGAGTGTCGGGATTGGGCCTGGTGAGTGTACCGAGGGCGAAACACAACCCCAAGATGTCTGAAAGAACTTCATCAAAAATTTATCATTGACAAGGACAAAAGTGACACTTCATTAAATCTGCTCTTCACTTAGCAATGTAGGATAACTTTTTGGTTTGGAAGAAAATTATCTTTTCTAGTCCTTTCCAGCATAACTTTTATATTCCACGTAAAACCTGGCATAGTAACATAATTACCAAGGGCTATATGCAAAGTAAGTATTTTTCAGTTCCTTGATGAGAGAGTAAATAAAATATATTTGAACAGGTATTACTCTAGATTTCAATGTGGCTTGAGCATGGGTAATGCATTCACCATTCCCCAGTTCTTGAAAACAGACAGCGACTGTGCTGATTCCTGATATAAAGTACTGTAGCGTTTTACAGTCTTTGTACGTGTTGCCAATAGTCACTTTAGATTTCTGGATTCATTCACAAAAAACAGAGACAGTAGGATATCTGATACCAAAGAGTGCTAGAAATCAGCCAGAGAGCATTATGCCTAAGGTTATTGAATAAATCAGAATTTTTCCAGTCATACCTATTGTTAAAATAGATCTGCTTCAGAGGGAAAGATAAAGAAGACAGCCTTAAATGTTTAAAATGCAGATCTTTTATTTGGCTTTATGTATCATTGATGGAGCTGTAAAAAAAATAACCAGTGATGTATGAAGCTTAAAAATGAGATCCAATGAGCTTTTTGAAACTGATTCATGCCACTCTTTATATGGCCATTCGAAGAATTGTTTTAATAGCACAACCATTCTTTAACCAGGATCTATTTATGCACAGTTAAGGATTTCTGAAATCAAATCAGAATGTATCAGTAATTACGTCCTTTCCTGATAACAAATCTTCCTTTTCTCCTGAAAAGCCTATCGTAATATTTGTCCAAAAATGGGAATTTATAGCACACCTGCTACCTCTGGCCAGATTTCACTAGCACATTTCAGGAGCACATTATTTTGTGAACTGAAGAGAATGGTAAGCAAACTGTACTGAATTGGCTAGGATGACTAGTGAGTGGACAATGAACAATGTATTCAGAAGTATAAGGAAAGTTTTTAATGAGTGCTATCCTTGTACAATAAACTTCAGCCCTTACCCTGACATTCACTAAGATTAATCATTAGGATTATCTCAGCATATGTTTTCAGAACCATGATAGCTGAATTTCACATAAAATTTTAAGCACGATCCATATAAAAGCCCAGAAAATCCAAACATATTATTTGTTTGAAGCCAAAAAACCCAAAATTAATAAATTAAGAGTTTGGAACTCCTCAAGCCTAAAGCATTTTTTTCTTCAGGTCCCAAAGCCTGGTAAATATCATTTATACCACTGTTCATTGACAGAAAGTTTTACATCAGCCTGACAGTACAGAGTTTCAGGACCTGTCTGGACTTGCTTTGACCCAGGCTGATTTTATCTTGCTTTATGCCGACCGGACCCATCCCACAGGGAGGTCTGCTGCCTCCCTGAGGCCTGGGTTAGAGACATTGCTAGGAGACTCCCTGGTCTGGTGCGGCCCTATAACTATTACCAGCTGTTGGTTATGCAGGTTGGCAGTGATGAGGTTGCGAAAAGAAGTCCCAAAGCAATCAAAAGGGACTTCAGGGCACTGGGGCGATTGGTTGCAGGATGAGGAGCACAGGCAGTGTTCTCCTCAGTCCTGTCAGTGGCAGGGGGGAACACTGAGAGGAACAGGGAAATACACCTGATTAACACGTGGCTCAGAGGCTGGTGCCATCGGTGGAATTTTGTCTTTTCTGATCATTGAGAGGTTTACATGGTACCGGACCTGCTGGCAACAGATGGAGTTCATCTATCTCAAAGGGGGAAAAGGATTCTCACTCATGAGTCGGCGGGGCTCATCGAGAGGGCTGTAAACTAGGTTTGAAGGGGGAAGGGGATAAAACCAGGCTCACTAGAGATGAGCCTAGGGGTGGCATGCTGATGTGGAGGGTGAAATCGATAGCCCAGCTCAAGTGCATCTACACCAATGCACGCAGCATGGGCAGCAAACAGGAGGAGCTGGAAGCCATTGTGCGGCAGGATAGCTATGACTTAGTCGCCATCACAGAAACATGTTGGGATGACTCTCATGACTGGAGTGCTGCATTGGATGGCTATAAGCTCTTCAGAAGGGATAGGTGAGGAAGGAGAGGTGGTGGGGTGGCTCTGTATGTTAGGGAGTGTTTCGATTGTACAGAGCCCAACGATTGTGATGATCAGGTCGAGTGCTTACGGGTAAGGATGAGGGGGAAGGCCAACAAGGCAGATATCCTGCTGGGAGTCTGTTATAGACCACCCAACCAGGATGAAGAGGCAGATGAAGCATTCTACAAGCGGCTGGAAGAAGTCTCACAATTGCTAGCCCTTGTCCTCGTGGGGGACTTCAACTTGCCCGACGTCTGCTGGAAATACAACACAGCAGAGAGGAAACAGTCGAGGAGGTTCCTGGAGTGTGTGGAAGATAACCTCCTGATGCAGCTGGTGAGCCCACCAGGGGAGGTGCCTYGCTCGACCTGCTGTTTACCAACAGAGAAGGACTGGTGGGAGATGTGGTGGTCGGAGGCCATCTTGGGCTCAGCGACCATGACATGATAGAATTCTCGATTCTCGGGGAAGTAAGGAGGCGGGTCAGCAAAAGCACTACCATGGACTTCTGGAGGGCGGACTTTGGCCTGTTCAGGACACTGGTTGAGAGAGTCGCTTGGGAGGCAGTCCTGAAGGGCAAAGGGGTCCGGGAAGGCTGGATGTTCTTCAAGAAGGAAGTCTTAAAGGCAGAGGAGCAGGCTATCCCCGTGTGCCATAAGAAGAGCTGGCAGGGAAGATGAACGGCTTGGCTGAACAGGGAGTTTTGCTGGGACTCCGGGAAAAAAGGAGAGTCTACCGCTTTGGAAGAAGGGGCAGGCAACTCAAGAAGAGTACAGGGATCTTGTTAGGTCATGCAGACAGAAAATTAGAAACGCAAAACTCAAGGCAAAAACCCGGCTAGTACTCAATCTGGCCACTGTCGTGAGATAACAAAAAAATGTTTTTACAAATATATTAAAGACAAAAAGAGAGCTAAGGAGAACCTCCATCCTCTACTGGATGCCAGGGAGAACATTGTGACCAAGGATGAGGAAAAGGCTGAGATACTTAATGCCTTCTTTGCCTCAGTCTTTAGTAGTCAGCCAGATTATCCTCAGGGTATTCAGCCCGCTGAGCTGAAAGACAGGGACGGAGAGCAGAATATGCCCCCCATAATCCAAGAGGAAGTGGTTGATGAGCTGCTACGCCACCTGGACACTCACAAGTCTATGGGGTTGGATGGGATCCACCCGAGAGTACTGAGGGAGCTGGCAGAGAAGCTTCCCAAGCCACTCTCCATCATTTTTCAGCGGTCCTGGTTAACGAGGGAGGTCCCGGATGACTGGAGGCTTTCCAATGTGATGCCCATCTACAAGAAGGGCTGGAAGGAGGATCCGTGGAACTACAGGCCTGTCAGCCTGACCTCGGTACTGGGGAAGATCATGGAGCGGTTCATCTTGAGGGCGCTCACAAGGCAGGTCCAGGACTACCAGGGGATCGGGCCCAGCCAGCACGGGTTCATGAAGGGCAGGTCCTGCTTGACCAACCTGATCTCCTTCTATGACCAAGTGACCCGCCTAGTGGWTGAGGGGAAGGCTGTGGATGTGGTCTACCTGGACTTTAGTAAGGCCTTTGAAACTGTCTCCCACAGCATTCTCCTGGAGAAGCTGGTGGCTCATGGCTTAGATGGGTGTACCCTTTGCTGGGTAAAAAACTGGCTGGACGGCCGAGCCAAGAGAGCTGCTGTGAAAGGAGTTAAATCCAGTTGGTGGCCGGTCACGAGCGGTGTTCCCCAGGGCTCAGTTTTGGGACTGGTCCTGTTTAACATCTTTATCAATGATCTGGATGAGGGGATCRAGTGSACYCTCAGTAAGTTTGCAGATGACACCAAGTTGGGTGGGAGTGTTGATCTGCCTGAGGGTAGGAAGGCTCTGCAGAGGGATCTGGACAGGCTGGATCGATGCACAGAGGACAATTGTATGAGGTTCAACAAGGCCAAGTGCCGGGTCCTGCACTTGGGTCACAACAACCCCAGGCAATGCTACAGGCTCGGGGAAGAATGGCTGGAAAGCTGCCTGGTCGAAAAGGACCCGGGTGTGCTGGTTGACAGCCGGCTGAACATGAGCTGGCAGTGTGCCCAGGTGGCCAAGAAGGCCAACAGCATCCTGGCCTGAATCAGAAATAGTGTGGCCAGCAGAAAGAGGGAGGTGATTGTGCCCCTGTACTTGGCACTGGTGAGGCCGCACCTGGAATATGGTGTTCAGTTTTGGGCCCCTCACTACAAGAAGGACATTGAGGTGCTGGAGCGTGTCCAGAGAAGGGCAATGAATCTGATGAAGGGGATGAAGGGTCTGGAGCACAAGTCTTATGAGGAGTGGCTGAGGGACCTGGGGTTGTTTAGCCTGGAGAAAAGGAGGCTGAGGGGAGACCTTATTGCCCTCTACAACTACCTGAAAGGAGGTTGTAGCGAGGTGGGTGTTGGTCTCTTCTCCCAAGTAACAAGCAATAAGACAAGAGGAAAGGGCCTCAAGTTGTGCCAGGGGAGGTTTAGATTGGATATTAGGAAAAACATCTTCAGCGAAAGGATTGTCAGGCATTGGAACAGGCTGCCCAGGGAAGTGGTGGAGTCACCATCCCTGGAGGCGTTCAAAAAATATGTAGATGTGGCGCTTCGGGACATGGTTTAGTGGGCATGGTGGCGTTGGGTTGACGGTTGGACTTGATGATCTTAGAGGTCCTTTCCAACCTTAATGATTCTATGATTCTATGATTCTGTGTTTTTACAAATGTCTAGAGGACAAATGATGTTTGCGAAACGTGTTGGAGCTGCAGCTCTGTGAGTACCATCACGTCAAGGCCTGACGCTTAATATCACTATCATAATTTGAATTTCTGAAATTTTGCCATATTTGTTGTGCTGTAACTTCATTTTGGTCATAAAATATCAAAACTATTGGTTATCTAAAGCATCCAGCTTAAACTTATCTAACTAAATTTGAGATAACATTATGTGTTAGATTATTTGGATATGTGCATCAACTGATTGTTTTTTGCGACTTAACAGAATCATGGTTAGGTAGAAAAAAAGATGTCACAAGGAGGCAGCAGAGATATTTACTGATCAACTTACTTGGCTTACAATTACTGCATCCGTCTCTGTCAATGTCTGGCTGCCTTCTTAAGCGGAAACTTTTAAATAAGAGTATTCCCATGCAGTAATATAGAGCCTATTTTTTTTTTTTATCTTATTACTCCTTAATTTACATTCCTTCCTGCTTGGATTGTACATATCCCTCAAAAGAACCACGTACTCATATATCCTTTGCTTCACATACATGAGGATGTAGAAGAAAAAGAATAATATATCTGAATATGTTGTATCTGGTAGCAGGAAAAAATAGAAAACATTCTCTTTCTAAGAAGCAGCCTGCATTGCATAGGAAATTTGGAGGGGTGGTGGATCATTCCATTTTCAAATCAAAGGTGGAACTGTAGAAACTCCCTATGTTTAAATGAAGGAATATTCTGCTTTCAAAATTTAAAATCAAATTGAAGTTTGGTAGTGCCTCAGTCTCCCTTGTTGTGGTTGCTAGGGTTTACAAGGTAATGGCTTCTGGTAAACTCTAGGAAACCTTACTAAATCCAAGGCCTTTCTGGTAATCAGGCTCTGTGAACTGGAATCCCTGGAGCTCCTTGTTTTAATTGTCTCCACTCAAAACTTGCCTAGACAAACAACACGCAATCCAATCTAAGTTGTCTAAGTTCCCTTCCAACCTAAATTATTTATGATTCTATGGCTCTGTGAATAGAAAAGCATTTACAGTGACATTCAGTTTTGTCTGAAAATTCCTTGCCAGCTATCTTTGCTTCATGTCATGATACTGCATACCAACATATCAGAAGACAATTTGTCCAGCCAGTTCCTCCAGGTGTATAATTATTTCTTCTTTTCCACCTCTGTAATGAACTTACTTGTATTTTGTTTATATGTAATGAACATCATAAAAAAAACCTCTCTCACATTAGTAAATAAGTATGATCTAAGTAGGGATTTGGTAGTATGCTGAAACTGTACATGCAGTTACGTTTCTCATGTTTTCTTTGTTTTTCCTTCCCATCCCACCCCTATCATTTGAAAGGATCAGTGATCTCTGTAGCTATCTTACCTACTGTATCCTTCACAGAGTTTGTTGCACATAAACTCTGAAGATGGCCTTATGGTTACAGGCTAAGATTGCTAGAGAAATTGCTGGATTTTGTCTTTCTTACCCTCAGAAGTAACTATAAGCAATTTGATCACCATTATGATTATAATGATAAGTGTCTGTAGTACCAAAATGAAGTAAAATTGTATTTTATTTTAATAACTGCCCAAGCAGTTTCCAGTCTTTTCAGTGATTTTCCTGCCATATGCATTAACTTTTACATGTCTCTCTATTAAAAATTTAAGAAATGACTCTGTACCCTACTGCAGCATACACGAATGATGATTATTCACTAAGCTGTGAGGTTTAAGGATGGAACTGTTTGCCAGGGATGGAAGACATAGCTTTCATTGTGAAAATAGAATCAAGCCAGCCTTAAAATGCAAGACGTCTGAAGATTAAGTTGTCTAGCTTAATAAGAGAGAAGATTGAGGGATGAATTCTACATTAATATATATATGTATATGCACCCAATTATAATAGAAAGAAGAGGACAGCTGTTTTGAAGACAAAATTGAGAGCCAACTTTTAGACAAGTATAGTATTAGAATTAAAAATAAATGTTCCAGTTGTGAGATATTTAAATATTGTCAGAGCAGTGCAGCTTGCTATCATCATTTGCTAACACAACTATTTCAAAGGTATACTTCACTCCAGAAAAAGTTATAACCTCTGTGCATGGTTTTAATGGATATAGGACTGCTTTGGTTCATTCGGACCTTGAAATCTTTTAATCTCTGAGTCCTCATTTTCATCATCATCTTTCAAGACTGATGGGGAAAACAAAATCTAATGCATTGACATTTTAATGTTCTTCATACTTGCATCTATACATTAAACTGGTAACAAAATCAAATTTCATGCTTCAGAGCTTTAGCCAGTCATCAGCAAAGTGAAGGAGTACATTGTCTTGATGAGCAATTGGTTAGATTTATTTTTTCTCCTTTTCCTCTGAAGAATCAGAGGCTAGCTGCAAATATAGACTGGAAGAAACGATAGATACAAAGACACTTATAAAATATTTCTTCAGTTTATTTGCTGACATGTTTAAGGTCATGCTGATCACTAGATTTTTATTGAATTAGGAAATATTCCCTGCTCAGCCTGAAGTTTGGAAGTTTGGAAGACTTTTGCCAACTTAATTTTCTCTACAGCAAAATGAGTAGATGTAGCCCCTGAAGTGTCATAACGTAAAAATTATTTTTCAGCTTCTAAATTCTATGGTCAGAATAAATCACTTCTTGACAAGAAGTGTCAAAACTGAGCTCAGTTTTGCTTGGGTTATCTGGGTATATTTCAGATAATAAAATCATACCACTATTAAAAACCTGGAGTAGAGGAGCACATGCAGTCCTCTCTTGATGCCATGACCTACTCAGGGAGAAATGCATACACCTATAGGCTGTAAGAAAGGGAAGTTATCAACCCTTACAGCATTCACATCAAAAGGCTGGCAGCTGTGGTTGTTGATCTTGGAGTCCTGCCAGATCCCCACCCAGCCACTCTCTCACTCCCCATCCTTAACACGACAGGGGGAGAAAATAAGATGGAAAAGCTTGTCATCTGTTAATGTCTCTACACTGTTTATGGGGACAGAACACTGGAAAACCACCTGGTTAAAATTAGGTAAAAGAAATAACTTAGCAAGTTCCTGGCTATTGATTATCCATTTAGGATAAAAAGAAACAATGTGGAAAAACTGTACCTTCTTAAAGAACATTGTTAATGTGAGGATGAATAAATTAGTTAATTTATAGCTGTGGTTAAATAAGAATATGATGAACCTCAAGGAAATCTAAGTACTTCACTTTTCCTAACATCCCCCATTTACATCTTTTTCTTAAGGAACTGTCATATTTTCTTTTCCTAAAAATGAGATGTTTCTGTGGTGAGTTAACCTTGGTTGACTTCCAGATGCCCACCAAGCCACTCTCTCACTTCCCTTCCTCAGCACAAGAGGGGAAAAAATAAGATGGGTTGAGATAAAGACAGGGAGATCATTCACCAGTTGTCGTCAACAGGCAAAACGGACTCAACTTGGAGAAAATTCATTTAATTTGTTGCCAAATAAAGATAGAGTAGGACAGTGAGAAACAAAGACAAAACTAAAACCACTTTCCTCCCACCCCCACCTTCTTCCAAGGCTTAACTTCACTCCTGACTCTTCTACCACCTTCCACCCCAAGCAGTGCAAGGGGATGGGAAATGGGGGTTACAGTCAGTTCAGAACACTCCATCTCTGCCTCTCCTTCCTTCCCACACTTTTCCCCTGCTCCAGCATGGGGTCCTTCCCATGGTATACAGTCCTCCATGAACTGCTCCAATATGGGTCCTTTCCATGGCTGCAGTCCTTCAGAATTGCTCCAGCATGGGTCCTTTCCACAGGATACAGCCCTTCAGGAACAGACTGCTACAGCATGAGTCCTCCATGGGCTGCAAGTCCTGCCAGAAAACATGTTCCCATATGGCCTCCTCTCCACAGGCTCCTGTGTGGGCTTTCCACAGTCTGCAGCTTCCTTTAGAGCATGTCTTCTTGGTGTTGTGTGGTGTCCTCCATGGCCTACAGTGTGGATACCTGCTCCATGGTGGTCCTCCATGGGCTGCAGGGGGACAACCTGCTTCACCATAGTCTTCTTCATGGGCTGCAGAGGAACCTCTGCTCCAGTGCTTGCAGCACCTCCTCCTTCTCCTTCTCCACTGACCTTGGTGTCTGTAGGGCTGTTTCTCTCACATTTTTCTCACTCCTCTCTCTCACAGCTGCTACACAGTGTGTTTTGCCCATTCTTAAATACTTTATTACAGAAGTATCTTGGCTGATGGGCTCAGCTGTGTCCTGCTGTGGCTCTGTTTTGGAGCTGTCTGGAAGTGGCTCTGTCTCATGTGGTGGAAGCCCCTGTTCTTACAGAAACCACTCCTGCAGCACCCTTCCTCTCCCCAGTCTTGCCACATAAACCCAATATATTTCCCCATACAGAAAAAAAATACTAATTGGAATGAAGAGTTTCTTCATTGCAAATGATTTACCAGATTCCCATGATAAATTTTAATTCATCTTCCATCCACTCAAAAAAACCAAAACACACTGAGCCCAAATTTGAATTAAGTGGATTATATCCAAAGTAAAGTTACTGTATAAAGTTTGAAAGGAATTAAATGGATTATGCAAACAAGACCTTATAAAATAAAGCAGGCAGAGAAATGTTTATAATTATGACTATTTTTGCATTATTATGATAAAAATGTTGAAAAACATGATCAACACCTTTCTCTATGATTTCAAGCAGTAAATAAATTATTAAAATTTGGGAACAGGCAGAGAAGTAAGAAGCTGTGCTCCAAAATCAGCTCTTACAATTCCACAAAGTGCTTTAGAAGATGCCTTTGCTTTTATTTTTACATAAGAAAGCCATTTTTTCTGTCCTAAAGCAGAATGTGGGAATCTCAGTCACTTTAAGTTCTGAAGACAGGATCAATACATTTATTAACATCTTGCAGTCTGTGAGGATATGTGAGAGATTTGCTCCCTCTGCACTGCCCTGGCTGAAATCTCATCTTTTTGTCAAGTTTCTTTCAATCTCAAGCATGGCATCTCTTGTTGGTTGAGGACTTGCGATCTTATCTAAAAGCTATTGCAGTTGATGAGAACCATCTTGTTAGATCAAGAAAGCTTGGAAAATTTGTTTTGAGAGGTCAATAAAGTAGGCAGTAGGATACAGAGCTTACTTCTTTGAGGTCTGCAAGAGATGAATAATCTCATGCTCTCTTGAAGACATGCTGCTGTAGAAGAGATGCCTTATGATTATTTCCACAAAGAGAATAGAGAACATAGTATTTGACTTTCTGCTGCCAAATATAGTATTTTATAAGAGAACAGTGGCTGGTAATATGAAGAGGTAATAGAAAAACCTGTCATGGATTACCATGTTCTCTAATGCAAATATCTTATGCTGATGTTATCAATAAAAATTCTGAAATTCATGTTACATATAAAGATAATAAGATAAGTGAAGTTTATGTCTGTGAAATTCTGTTTTTTTTTTTTCTTTTAGTATTGTCAGTTAAAAAGATATGTTGTACACTTAGAAACAGGAACATGGTGCTCAACTCCTGGCAGAAATTAAGTGTATTTTAATATTTTTCTTACTTCTTTAATTGTTCAGTGCAATGCTTGTGGTGTAGTTACAACATTATTGTTAAAAACTTATAAACTTAATCTACACAACAAACCTTTAAGAGCTAAAAAGGCTTCATTGGAGAGCATGCTTTTCTTTTTTTCTTCTCTCTTGTTTTTTTGTTTTGCTTTGTTTTGTTTTGCTTTAAAATTGTATTACTATGTCTGTAGGAAATGATCCAATGGCAAATGTTCTGATACTTTTATCTAAAGAGGGAAATGAAGCTCTCAAATACATAAAAAGTAATAAATTTTCTGTCACTGGGAAAGAAAAAATTACTCTTAAAAGATGTCACTTTCAGGTATAGTTACTAAAGATAAGATGTGTGTTCATATTATTTGCTTTATTAATTTGACATTATTTGTTCTATTAATTTGATATTGTTTGCTTATGCATAATAAAAGAGAATAGAAACATGAACTGTCTCCACATAAACATATCTGGAGGTCACAAACACAGGTAAAAGATGCAAAGTAATTGAAGTCTTAAAGTTAGAAAGGCTTATGTAACTGTAAATGTGGATGAGTTGTTAGAACAGACAAACCGTATAATGTAGGATCATATCCCACATGTGTAAATGAAGGACAATAGAAAAGGGATTTCATTTTTTTAACGGGAAGTCATCAACATCACATATAGCCACCTTTTCTGTCCAAAGAAATCAGCAAAGGCTTACTGAACYCTGTGTTATTGCCACTATTTATAGAAGCTGAAAGAATATCATGCCATTTTTACAAATAATTTTCCTTTTAATTTAATTTATACTACTAAGAAGAACTTTGGAAGTATTTTCACATTTTCAGAAATCATGAGTAACAGGTAAACATTCCTTAGTTGGGAATGATCACTGGTGTATTATTTCTGCAATGGCTGAGGCAGGATTTCGGATTATCTCTTGTGATTTTAATAAGTAATTTTCAGACAAGCTACAATATAATTGTCCCATGTGACATCTGGCATACCTGAATTCTTCTTCCCTGTATTCTTTTGACCTGAACAAGGACTGTTGTGCCAGCATGTTGTCATTTTTTTCCAGTTCTATCAACAGATCTAATAAGAGATATTACTTCTCCTCACAAGCCTTCCTTTAGTGACTACCATGTGTCTTTGTGCAGCAGCATTGTAAGTCTGAATTTAATACATTGGAATTCATTGTGGCCAGAAGCATATATGTAAATGTCAATACTGAAGCTTAACCTTTTTCTGATATTGTCAACTATTTATTGGCATCTGGCTTTCTCGGTCCATTTTCAGAAAATGTAAATGTTTAGCCCTCCTGGCAGGGAATTTCAGCATACATAATAGGAGAGAGAGACAATAATGCACAGTGCCCCTGTATTGGCTAACAGAAGTAGCAGACAGCCCAAAGCTTCATGCTTATCTGCTGCTTTCATTCAGGAGCCAAAGTGATGTTTCCTTCTGTTCCCAACTGATAACAAGTGCAAAATACAGGCAAAAATAACTTTGGGCCAACTGCATCCCTATCAGAAAAGAGAAAAACCAATTTGGGGCTGATTGGCAAGAAGGTGCTGAAAGTGTTCATAGGTTTGCTGAGACTGAAATATGTAGAGTTGGAGACTAAGGGAAAGGGAAACAGTTCTAGGAAACAAGAGGAGGAGAGAAGTCAAGAAAGGGCATAGGAAAAGATGAAGTACATTAAAAGAAAACACAAGAATTTAAGAAGAAAAAGACATTCTGAGAGAAGGAGGTTACTTGCTTCACTGGAATGGAAAATGTGCACCCAGTTTGTTTCCCTACAGTAGTCTAAGTGTGGGAGAAAAATCTCATGGTGTTGCTGCTGCACAAGCTTGTTTTCAAATTTCAAGTTAGGAGTAATATAAGAGAAGAGATTTCTACCCCTTAACCTCTGCTGATGATTCAGTATTTAGTTAATTGTCATATGTCTCCTGTGTTCCTCTGCCTTGAGGAATTCCAGGCTAGAGCTGTCTGGAAATTTACCATTAGAATAATTTATCATAAGAAAATATCAATTAGTTGCAAAATGCAACTTGTGAGGGCATATACAACAAAGAAACTTTATGGTTGAAGCACTTTGGAGAGATTTAATTCTCTCTTCCACATTCCACCTGTTTGTCTTTCCAGTCTAAACGTATCAGGAAGACACGTTTAGATTTACCTGTTCTCTTCTTTTGGAAAGATTGTTAGGTTTCTGACAAAGTCTTCAGACACTTTTGGAATGCTCCCTGTAGAAAAAAAGTTTTGAAACTCAAAACCAGTACAACCGTTAGAAAAAAGCTCTAGTTCAATTCTGTTCTAGATAGCTATTTGTCGTGGTTTAAGCCCAGCCGGCAACTAAGCCCCACACAGCCGCTCGCTCACTCTCCCCCAGGTGGGACAGGGGAGAGAATCGGAAGGGTAAAAGTGAGAAAACTCGTGGGTTGAGATAAAAACAGTTTAATAGGGAAAGCAAAAGCCGCGCACGCAAGCAAAGCAAAGCAAGGAATTCATTCACTACTTCCCATGGGCAGGCAGGTGTTCAGCCATCTCCAGGAAAGCAGGGCTCCATCACGCGTAACGGTTACTTGGGAAGACAAGCGCCATCACCCCGAACGTCCCCCACTTCCTTCTTCTTCCCCCAGCCTTATATGCTGAGCATGACATCACATGGTATGGAATACCCCATTGGCCAGCTGGCCTAGCTGTCCCGGCTATGCTCCCTCCCAGCTTCTTGTGCACCTCACAGAGCATGTGAGCTGAAAAGTCCTTGAGAAAGTAGACTACCTAGCAACAACTAAAAACATCAGCGTGTCATCAACATTCTTCTTACACTAAATCCAAAACATAGCACTATACCAACTACTAGAAAGAAAATTAATTCCACCCCAGCCAAAACCAGGACAGTATCCACCCCTTATTCCATACCATATATGTCATGCTCAGGTCCCACACTAATCAATGCCTTCTCATTACCCACCACCCCCCTTTCCATCCTTTGATATAATACACAGATATCGTTCCCCTAGTCTATGGACCACCTCTGTGAAATGTCCGTAAAATATCCATAAATGTCCACAAAATGTCCATTGAGTTAATTTAGTCCATGACTTTGGGCCCCATCTGTCATGGTGGTCACTCAGGGCAGGAGAGGTGGTGTGTTGCATGGAGTTGTTGGGCGCCAAAGCTGGCTCAGRTCGGGTCACTGCTGCACTTGCACTGCTGCTTGTAAGGCTTCTCCTCCATTGGTTCCAGTGGTTCCTGCTATAGTAATTCCTGTAACATGCAACTCAAATCATCTTTTACAACAATTTAAAGGTATTTCCATTACAATCTCCACCCCTGGTCCTTTCGGGCCAGGTTATAGACTTTAATATTGCAATGAACTCCTCCCCATGCCCCTGCTCCGGCTTGGACTCATCCAGAGCCTGCAGTCCTTTAGGGGTGTCCCTGCTCCAGGTGGAGCCTTATCTGTGAGCCACAGTCTCTCCAGGGGTGTACCTGCTGYGGCATAGACTTATCCCCAGCCACAGTCACTTCGAGGTGCACCGGCTCCAGCGTGGCCTCACCCACAGTCACAGTCTCTTCAGAAGTAAAACTGCTCCAACATGGTCAAATATGTAGGCCTATTGAATTAAATTTGTCCTTTAGGGCATTTATGTGTATAAATAACTTCCACTAAAGCTTGCACTGAAGGAAAGAGTAGAAAAAGGCTTCTGAGAGAGTGAATTTACTAATTGTGTCAGTCTGCAACTGCAGAGTGTTCATGGAATAATGTAAACTTTGCATTCCAGGGAATTATATTAACTTCCTGTGTTTAAGATGAAGAATTTGGTTCTTTATGTCAAAATTAGAACACAGCAGAAGAAGCTTTCAGCTGCTAGGAAATTACATCATATTAGTTTTATAGGATTATTTTAATTGTTTATAATGAATGAATTCTTTGACCAGCTAGAGGACAGGAGAAGTGTTATTGAAATTTTTTAGTGTTTAGATCGCAGATATTTTTCTGAAGAAATAAAGATGTGCCATTTACCTTCAAGAAAATAGCATTAGTACGTAAAATAACATTAGTACATAATATAGTTTAGTTCTCCTAGATGGTTACATTGTAAATGAAAGGTCAGAAATTTGTCAGATGTGCAGTGCCTCTCTAGCCAATGTTTGTATACAGCATTAAGGAACTAACTATATACTATTAATCATTCTTCTTGTCTGGCCTTATTATAACTGATCATTGATTCATAAGTTGTATATCCTGTACGGCAAGGAATGTTGATGGATAAAGATCTGAAACTTTTATGTCAGCTGTGATTTTCTGAACATCGCTGTCCTGTTCACAGTGCTAGCATAGCATACAAACTCACTATAAAGTTGTTTTAAGGTAGTGAGTTTGTGAAAAATTATGCCCTCTGTAGAAATCCAGTCATTGTGCTGTAATACAACTGAGAGCTGTAATATGATGATGATTTCTCTTCATGTTTGTTTGGTGTTCTTTTAGTTTGAAAAATGGATGTATCATGTGATCAAGAAGGCATAATAAAATTACTGAATATTTTAATGTTACAGATATAATGAATGACATTTTTTTCCCACTGTGTTTTTCCACATATGCATTTCTTCATACATGTCTCTGTCCTTTCTGATATACATGGTATGGTAGCTGTGAATCTCAGTATATATAATTGGAAAAGATATTTAAGAAATGCACAGTTTTGTATTTCATTGTTAATGTTATGAACTATTATAGTGATACTTGAGAAAATACGTGGATTTCACAGCTCTCACTTCATCCACTAAATGTATTGTTATATTGGGAAGTGATCAGTTTGGTCTAGCACAGTTTACACTTGGTAAACCTGTGTTGGCTTTTTCTAGAATAGAATGGAATATTTCAGTCGGAAGGGACCTACAGTGATCATCTAGTCCAACTGCCTGACCAATTCAGGGCTGACCAAAAGTTTAAGCATGTTGTTAAGGGCATTGTTCAAATGCCTCTTAAACACTGACAGGCTTGGGGCATCGACCACCTTCCAGGAAGCCTGTCCCATGGTTTGACCACCCTCTCGGTAAAGAAATGCTTCCTAATGTCCAGTCTAAACCTCCCCTGCTGCAGCTTTGAGTCATTCCCACATGTCCTATCACAGGATCCCAGGGAGAAGAGCTCAGTACCTCCCTCTCCACTTCCCCTCCTCAAGAAGCCGTGGAGAGCAATGAGGTCGCCCCTCAGCCTCCTCTCCTCCAAACTAGACAAGCCCAAAGTCCTTAGCCGTTCCTCATAGGACATGCCTTCCAGCCCTTTCAGCAGCTTTGTTAACCTCCTCTGGACGCATTTGGGGACCTTCATGTCCTTCTCAAATTGGGGTGCCCAGAGCTGCACACAGTATTCAAGGTGAGGCCAACGCTGAATACATCAGGATAATCACCTCTTTTGACCGGCCGATTATGCTGTGTTTGATGCACCCCAGGATGCAGTTTGCCCTCTTGGCTGCCAGGGCACACTGCTGACTCATGTTGAGCCTGCTGCCGACCAGCACCCCCAGATCCCTTTCTGGAGGGCTGCTCTCCAGCCACTTCTCTCCCAATTTAGACTTGTGCCTGGCATTACTTCAACCCACATGCAGAATCCAGCATTTGGTCTTGTTAAATTTCATCCCATTAATCATTTCCCAATGCTCCAATCTATGTAGATCCCTCTGCAAGGCCCCTTGTCCCTCAAGAGAGTAAACAGCACCCCCCAGTTAGCATCAGCAAACTTGCTAACGATGCTTGCATTCAATTCCTGCATCAAGATCATTAATGAATATATTGAACAGAACTGGCCCTAGAACTGAACCTTGGGGAACACCGCTGGTGACCAGTTGCTAGTCAGACATAGCCCCATTCTCTACAACCTTTTGAGCCCTGCTGTTCAGCCGGTTCTTCACCCAGCATACCATGATCCTGCTCATCCCACAGCTGGACAACTTGTCCAGAAGGATGCTGTGAGGGGCAGTATCAAAAGCCTTACTAAAATACAAAAAAAAAAAAACAACCTACATCCATTGCCTTTCCTTCATCCACTGGGCAGGTGGCCTTATCATAGAAGGATATCAAATTAGTTAAACAGGACTTTCCCTTAGTGAACCCATGTTGACTGTGCCTGATGATTGCATTATTCTTTAAATGCCTTTCAATAGTACCCAGTATAATCTTCTCCATTTTTCCAGGAACTGAGGTTAGACTAACAGGTCTGTAGTTCCCTGGGTCTTCCCTCACGCCCTTCTTGTAAAGTGGAATAATATTGGGTAGCTTCCAGTCATCAGGGATCTCCCCAGACTCCCAAGACATTGATAGATGATTGAGCGGGGTCCTGCCATGCCATAACATCAGCTAACTCCTTCAGTTCTCTGGGATGAATCCCATCAGGCCCCGTGGATTTGTGAACATTCAGCTGATACAGCTGGTCCCTTACAATTTCAGTGTCCATAAACAGAAAGTCACTGTTCCCACATTCGTGGTCCTCTGACTCAGGGGACTGGGCAGCCTAAGGTCTGTCAGTATTATTAAAGACTAAGGCGAAAAAAAGACATTGAATGCCTCCACTTTTTCTTCATCCCTGTTAGTCAGATGACCATCTTCAACAAGTATTTGTTCAATGTTTTCTTTAGATCTCCTCTTGCTATTAACATACTTAAAAAAGCACTTCTTGTTATCTGATACAACACTGGCCAGTTTCAATTCCAATTGATTTGGTGTTTTGTGTCTTTTCTCTGCATATACTAACCACAGCTCTGTTATCTTCCTGCAAAGCCTGACCTTGCTTCCAGAGATCGTACAATTTCTTTTTCTTCTTGAGCTCCATAGAGTTTCCTGTTCAGCCAAGCTGGTCTTCTGCCCTGCTTGTTTGAGTTACAACACAGTGGAATTACCTGCTCCTGTGCTTCTAAAAACGTGGTTCTTAAAGACTGACCGGCACTTGTGGACTCCTAAGACCTCAAAAACAGATTCCCAGGGTACTCTGATAAATAGCTGCCTCAGTAGCTTAAAGTTTGCTCTCCTGAAGTTAAGGGTACAACTCTGCCCTCCTTTTTTCTCATTACACTGAAAATTTTAAACTCAACCATTTCATCATCACCTTGGCCAAGACAGCCACCTACCATCCCATCTCCCACAAGTCCTTCTCTATTCACAAATAGCAAGTCTAGGAGGGCATCTTTCCAGGTTGGCTCACTGAGTACTTGTGACAAGAAATTATCTCCTACAGACTTCAAGAATTTCCAAGACCTGCTCATCACAACAGTGTGATATTCTCAGATGATGCCTGGGAAGTTGAAGTCTCCCATAAGGATAAGAGCTACTGATCCAGAAATTTCTCCTAATTGCCTATAGAATAATTCATCAGTGCTTACATTCTGGCTGGGCAATCGGTAGTAGACACCCACTGCAACATCTCCTTTGTTTTCCATCCCCCTAATCCTCACCCAGAGGCTCTCAACCACATCATCACTAACTATAAGGGCTGTACAATTAAACCTCTCCCTTATATATAGCACAACCCCTCCACCTCGCCTGCCCTGCCTATCCCTCCTGAACAAACTGTAGCCTTCCATCCCAGCACTGCAACTGTGGGACTCGTTCTGCCAAGTCTCGCTAATACCAATGATATCATAGCTCTGGGTACTAACCAACACTTCCAGTTCATCCTGTTTGTTTCTCATACTGCGTGTGTTTGTGTACAAGCATTTCAGATACACTTCTGAGCCCTCTGTGCTCCCACTAGCATTGCCACCCTCAGGCGATGCCATGCTAACCTTTGGCTTACCTACTGCAATCCAGTTAGTATCCCCTTCCCCCATCGATTCTAGTTTAAAGGTCTCTTACTCAGTCCTGCCAGCTTAGGTCCAAAGTTGTGTTTTCCCCATCGGGACAGGTGGATCCTGTCAGCCCCAGCATACTTTGTCTCTCGAAGGCTTTTCCATGTTTTAAAAAGCCAAGGTTTTGGTGGAGGCACCAGTCCTGGAGTATTAATATCCTGGGCTTGCCTATTTCTTCCAAAGTCTCTCCCCATTACTGGGAAGATTGAGGAAAGCTCTACCTGTGCTCCTGAATTTTTTAGCATTCTTCCTGTTCTCTTTTGATAGACCTCAGACTTTTTGTTGCAACATCATTAGTATCTGTGTGAAAGAGCAGGAATGAATAGTAGTCTGAAGGTTGTACTAAGCTTTTCAGTCTTGTGGTGATGTTCCTAATTCGGGCCTCAGGACGGCAGCAGACTTCCCTGAAAAGAGGGTCTGGTCTGCAAACAGGTGCTTCTGTTCCACGCAGGAGGGAATCACAGACGACCATATCTCGCTGTTGTTTCTTCTCGGCACTGGTCTTAATGCAGGTTTTGTTGTGAGGGTTTGGTCTCTCTGACCTTGGCAAGACTGCTTGCATAGGTTCCTCCTTTATCTCATTAGGCGCTTCATCCACCGTACCCAGGGTCTTGTACCTATTCTGTAAGGGTACTTTAGAGGATAAGGAGGGGTTTCTCTCTACAGCTCTGTGCTGTAACCTTCTTCCATCCCTCCTTATCCCTTTTAACACTGCCTTCTTCCTGGCACAAAACAGATCCTGGACCTGCCTCCATAGTGGCCACGCTGAGTTGGCTTGCATGCATTAGAGATGGCGGAGTACGGCTCCGTTGATCAATCTCCTTCTCAGACTCTCAAATACTCCTCAGTCTGTCCACCTCCTCCTGCAGCTCAGCCACCAAGCAGAGCAGTTCACCTATCTGGTCACACATCCCACAGGCTTGCTTGCAATCACTCTCCACCTCCAGTAATATCCCTTTGCACATCCCACAGCCAGAAACCTGGGTGGTCGCATGCTTGGGCAGGAGTTCTGCCTATGTGGCTGCATTGTTTCTGCCAGGTGCTAGAAGCTCAGGAAAAGCAGAGGACACTGGTTTTTGCCGGATGGTCACCATGCAGCCATGCACCTGCCCGCTGCCGCGCGCCTGCCCGCTGCCACGCTGCCTCTGCTTGCCCTTCTTGTGTCTGCAAATAGCTTTCATGAGGACCTGTTCTATAATTTTTCCCAGGAACTAAAGTGAAACTGATTGGACTATGGTTTTCAGAATCTTCCTTTTCCCCCCTTTTTTGTAGACAGGTATAATGATTGTCACTTTTTTAGTCAGTTCTTTTCATCTTCATGACCTTTCAAAGGTGATAGAGAGCAATTGAAAATTGAAAGACTTTTTCATTAACCTTCTGTTTTAAAAATAGTTTGTCATAATTTTGAAGACTATAGTCTGTAATAATGTCAAGAAATTTGGAAAAAATAAATAGTACTCTAAGATCAAAACCAATGTGAATTTTCATTATTTGGATACCTATATTAAAATACTTTGCTCTGAAACACTTCTATTTTCTACTACTAGATGTTCTTATTTTACTTTCTTCAGTACCAGCATTTAGAAATGCATACCTCATATGAGTTAATATTTTATTTAAATTTAACAGTTACGAATCAATGTAACAATAAATTTTATAAAAAATTTTTATAGCAAAGTAAATTATTATTTAGAGTATTTATTTATACACATGTTGTATCATACATTCAAGGAAAAATTCAGAGTGTGTAATCGTTTATGTTTCCATCTTTGTATGAGTGTTTTGATGAACCCTTAATGTGACAGGTAAAGATAATGTAATGAATGTCTTATTGCACTTGGAAGACCATGAAAAAAAGTAACTGACACAATATTTTGTTCCAGGTGGGAGTAAAAAGTAACTGCTTTCCTGGCCCTTTACAACCTAGTTAAGAAGCTGACTGACAGAATGTTGGCACCAGCTGTGGAAGAGCTGATCAGCCTCAACTCCAAGTAAGTGAAGTCTTACACGTTCGGAGGTTTATTTCAGACTAAATTTACAAAAAGTCAGCTGATTTCTAACAACAAAAATAAATTAAAAATGCAGTTTCTAAGATACTGTACAGCACTTTGGTTTTCTGCGTTGTGGAATTCAGTTTCTTATTTAAACACGTCTTTAAATCAGTATGTAAGTTCATCTCTTCATAATGTTGTTTTGCAAACTTAATGACATCACATTCTGATTCCTCTTCCTTTCTAGACAATTGAAAGCACTCACTTAAAGTAATGACAAATTATTATAAAACATAAATACAAAACATGAACATATATGCATATATTCAATGATAAATAAAATATAGGTAAATAATAACCTGTTTGACGTAGAAGATAAACTGGTGAAAAAATGTAAAGAACATTATTTGGGTGCTAATGAAATGGACCTTCCTTCCTATTGCATTTCTTATGTGAGAAAATATGGGAGACAATTGTGGATGAAGGACAGAGTCAGAAGGCTTGGTTGTGCAAAGATGGTCTCTGAGGAGTCCAACAAGTTATCCTTTGTATGCTAGGAGCTAAGGTAACAGCAGTGCTAAAGCCACAAAGTACAGGAATTATACACGCACATAAAAAAAATCTGCAAAGAACTTCTTAATGGAAATACATGGAAGGCACCAGCTGTATTAAAGCACACCTCTCATCCTTGTAGTCTTAGTTTTTTATTATTCATGAACTCTGATATCTTGGTTCAACTTAGAATATTTTATTTTCCCTGGTATTCTTTCCTGGTAAATGTCAAAAAATTCTACTTTCCTATAGTTAATAGGAGCTCACAGAGAAGATAAAGGCAGGATGGTTTTCAGTCATATCTGCTCTTTACTCACAGTATAACACAGTATAATTTCTCAGTGAAAGTCTATTTTCCTCTTTGAACAACTGCTAAGAAACCTGGAGGATACTAGCCTGGGAAAAGGAGAAAAGAGAAAGAGGGAGAAAGAGAAGAAGAAAGAAAGAGAGGTGGTGAGGGTGGAGTATCAATAAAAAATGTTCATGTATCAGAGAGACAGGGAAGATATATTGTAAAAAAAAAATTGAATTTCTGAAAACGTGTTAGTGTCACTGCAAAACAAATTCTTAGCTTACATTATTACAATACTTGACAGTTTGAAAATTGTACAAAATGTTTATTTTTAGAGCTATTTGCATAGAGACAGCCTGATAGAGACGCCAATTTCCTCTCAGTGGCTGTGTTAATCTTGGATCACCAATTGCTTTACTGATTATTATAAATGCTGATAAAGTTGAATGGATGCTTTGTCTTCTTTATCCACAGCGAGCCAAACCAAGCTAGGCCATGACTCATGCACAGTGTTTGCTACATAAAATAAAAGAACTAGGACTCTTCACAGGTTCTCAAATGTATAGAATAAAACATGTTAATCTTCTTTAAGAGTCTTTTTAGATCAGGCGTAGAGGGGAAAGAAACTTTGTAGCATATTCTTGATTCAAACTGAGAATAATGTTTATGTGAGCTGCTTTTTTTCTTTTAAAACTTTCAGCTAGTGATTTTACTCTCTATGAGTGTTTGATGTGTGACTCAACATTTTCTGGAAGAGTGAGAGCATTCCTTCAGCAATTTGGTGATCCATAGTTGCATTTAGGAAACCCTTATTAATTATAGGCAGCTTTTTTTTCTCCAAATCTCTATTATTCTTTGAAAGCAAAAAAGCCTGGGAGTTTATTAGTGGTTACTGATAAAGATGAAGCCCAGCAATGCTTTAAACTAAAAAAAACCTGAGACTTTGAGAAGGGGAGTTCTTTGTTATTATTCAATTGCTGGTGAGAAGAAGCAACTAATAAGCAAGATCCCATCTGCTTTAGACAGACTGTGGCATTTTAGATAAAACATGATTAACTGTAAAGTTTGGGTGCAAGAAAAAGAACATACCTTTAGCCTTACCAAACCTTAATTCTGATATGACTTTCTATGGCATCCTAGAAGAAATAGAAAGGGAAAACATCTTTGAGTTATCTTCTAACAGTAGTGCTCCTTTAACATCTTTGAGTTATCTTCTAACAGTAGTGCTCTTGCTGTGGCAAGACCTCTGTTAAAAACTCCATTTGCCACCACTCCTTATGTTTAATGCAGGCCTTTTGAGATAAGCAACCTGTAGCAGACAGAAACAGCTGAAAAATTGATAAGTTATCAGGTTTCTTGGGATGAACTGACAAGAAGTAGCATCCTAAACCACAGATGACAGTGAGAGCCATCCTATACCAAAAGATCATATTTATACATAGTATGCAGTAGAGCTACCTTGATTTCTGCATGAAGTCTAGAACAGTTCCTCAGTGTTAACAATAATTTCCCAATTTTTTTTTTTTAATATCTTTTTTTTTTATATCTTTACCAGCAGCCAATCATGAATGGGATATATACCTGGAGAGGGGAAATCTCAGGCAGGAGATCTCAGGATAGAAAATATTTACCTTGTTAGCCCTACTGAGTCTGAAGAGGATGACTGTGACTATTGCCTAGGTATCTTGGAGACTGGTAGGCTTCCTTAATATACATAGATTTTGCAGTTGCCAGCTTATTGGGTTTTGTTAACCTTTTGTGGTTGCTTGTGAATAGAGAAGGGCTTTTTACGTTAAAAGTGAACTATTAGACACAATTAATTTTCTTCTGTTTTCTGGCACAAATCAGCAATCTTTAGATTTTTAGAAGGTAACCCTGAATTACTAAACCTGGAAAGGTTTGCTGCTGACAACAGTTTGTGGAAGAGTATTTCTTTTAAATTCATGGTCTTATTGTCTATTTAAAGCAGAACACTTTTTATAATTGTTTACCCAATATTTCAATACTATGGGGTTGGATAAAGAAATCAAGAGTTGTTCTAATTCTCAAGCAGAAAAAGGTTCTACTTCATAGATACTTGGATATTAAGCAGAAGCAATGTGGGGATATATTGGAGGTTGCCTATTTCTTCAATCATGTGCAAGGTGAAATTAGCACCAGTACTTCTGTATTGACACACTAAATTTTACTGGGTGTTTCATCCATTTTGTTTACAACATCATGTTAAAATTCTGTGTCTCACAAACTCATCTCAAGATCAAAGAAGCTACTTAAGCTAGTGGCATACAAGCAATTTCAAGCTTCTGCTCAACAGTGCTGAGCTCTCTGCTATGTTTTATGCAACATGCTAAGCTAAAGATGTTCAATGTAATGTTCGAAGAAGGAAGAATATTTTGTCAACTAATTTAATATTAAAAAGAGAGAATTATAGGCAGTGGACATGTTCAAAATGTTTAGTTGATTGACACTTGTTTGTCATTTTACAAATTGAGAAATGTCTTCTCATCGAAGAGGAGTATTTATGTGGCATATCAGATGACCAATATTTCTGAAGTGGGAAAAGGCGATATGAAAATATCAGAGTTAATAAGCATAGTGATGGAAAAAAACAGACCTCAACATTGTGATGAGGAATGTGAATGGTGTGCACATCCCTTTGAGGTCATAGTCACTTATAGTAGTTTTATTTTACTTATTTCTTATTTCAAAGTGAAATTATAAATTTAGGAATATCACAACAATCATGTAAGGCAGGTAAGTAGCATCTTAACTTTTTAACAACTGCTATGTAAACTGTAGCACAGAGGTTGCTCCAGATCATAGGCACAATACTTAACAAGTTCAAGAAAATCCAGGTCCATGCAAATCATGCCTATTCAATGTGATAGGCTTGATGAGAAGACCATAGACAGGCAAAGATGTGTATACTTGATCATCCTGACTTCAGAAAGTCCTTTGACACAGCTTTCATAGTAACTGTGTTCCCAGGTTGGTGATATATGAAGCAGATAAACAGCCAACAATGTGGATTGAAAACAGCCTGGACTGCTGGGCTTACTGTGTTGTAATCCATGGTACAAAGCTCAGCTAGTGACCAGAAAGCAATAGTTTCTCTCGGGGAGCAATTCCAGGCCCAATACTGTTTAATGTTCTTCATTGATGGCCTGAATGATGGTACAGATTTGACTCTCATCATGCTTGCAGATGACACAAAGTGTTCATGGAGCAGTCAATCTTCTAGAATACAGTGCTACTGCTCAGACAAATTATCTGATAGGAATCCCATGAAGGTGAACGCAAAGTCCTGCATCTGAGAGGTAACAGTAGAGGCTGAGGCTGACCAGCTGGGGATCAGCTCTGCAGTAATGGCCCTAGGAGCTCTGGGATACACTAGGCAGCAGTACACTCAGGCACAGCACTCCCACATCCTGGACTGCATTAGCAAGGGTGCAGCCAGCAGGTCTGGGGAAGTGATCCTGCACTGCTGTTCAGTACCTGTGAGATAGCATTTGGCATGCTGTGCACAGCTTTAGGCACCCCAGTATGAGACACATTGGTGTAATGGAGATAGCACTGACCAATGTAGTCTGGGGATGGAGGACAAGACATCCAAGGACAGGCTATAGTGGCTGGTCTTGTTGAGCCTGGGGAAGGGACAGTTTTAGTGGGGGAAGAGAGGACTTACTGGTATGTACAACTACTTGATCGTAGGATGTAGAGGAGGCACAGCCAGACTTAACCCAGTGGTGGACAGAGGAAGGACAAGAGGCAACAAACACAAGTTGGAACAGAGAAAATTTTTACTAGAAATAATGAAAAAAGCTTACTGTGATGGTAGGCAGGTTGCCCAGAGAGACTGTGGAATCTCCATGCTTGAAAATATTCAAAACCTGACTGGACATCGTCCAGAGCAATCTTTGCACAGAGATGCAAAATCTAGAGGACTAGATGACATCCAGAGGTCTTCTCTATAGATTAAATCATTCTCTAGCTTTGTGACTGCAAACACTAAATAAAACACCAAAAGAATGTATATTCAGAGGCTTGACCTTTACTCAAGAAGTGCATGTCCATGAGAATCTGTCAACTAGTCTCTGCTCCCTGTGCTTTTCAGAGATTCAGCCCAGATTATAGTTATGGAATTTACCCATTGAAGGAGGAATAAATTAATTTATTTAGAGACACCTCCTTACTGTAACATACAGAGCTCTTTTTATTATGGATGTCAGGATAACCTTCTTGAGGAAAAGTATGAAAAGTAAATGAAATGATCAGAAATATAGAGTAGAATGTGGACATGCTGCATATTGTTACAGGCTGCAGCTAAGTGCACCCCAGATTCATCTTTACATTGGTATATATTCGGTACATACCTTTCCAATAGATCCCAAATATGTCCCTGGCATATGGTGAAAAACTTTTACAAAACAAACAGAGTGGGCTGACTAAATTGTTTAAGACTTGGAAACCATTTGTATCCTCCGCAATACAAAAAAAGTCAGATGAACAGTAAGCAAAGTGCAAAAGTTAAAGCAAAAGATTTTTTTAGATTAAAAATAAAAACTGTGTATATTAATCAATATAGCTTAATGCTTGCAATCTCAATGATAACAAATAGATCCCAGTGAAATGAAGGATATAAAAGCAGGAACTATTACTGTTCGTGTTACAGCAGTTTAAAATACCCTGACACAAGAATGCTTTTGTGCTGGTCTCTTTCTAGGCCATCTTTGTCCCATTGTTAGCAAATAAAAGGAAGGAAACACTACTGTATTCATTTTACATTTGGGAACCAAGCCATAGCAAATGAGCATTTGACACCAGGATTCTGGTGTTAAGCCCAAAATGGAACATGTTTATCTTGACCCCTGCTCCAGGGCTTCAGCTTTCATCTCTAAGAAAGGTTAAAGCTTTGCATCTGGATAACATCAGGATGAGATTTTCACCAGCTTTTAGTAGCCGCATTGGATGAGGTCTTTTATTCTTTCCCCAGCGAGCACTTATCTGATTATCAACTGATTATCCCTGATTTTAATACATACTGAAGGTCAAGGTTAATATTTTTGCAGCTTTCCTGAAGTCCTGTGTGATGGCAAAATTCAACAAGGTAGAATTGGTTATGATTTGTCTCTTAATCTTATAATCTCCTATAATTGTTCCATTTATATGTGTGAAGATATCAGAGTTTAGAGACACACTGAACTGACAGTTCCCTTCAACAAAGAAAAAGAGAAACCATATATGCACTGATGACTTCTCTCTGGAATGATTAAGGTTGTAAACAAGGGCAAGAAAAATGCTTAACCCTTCTGTCTCCCTATTTTTTAGCCCTTTGAATAGGCCAGTAGTGAGTATGGGCAACAGCTTCTGTTGCCAGTTTTGGAGCTCTTATTTACATGATATTCTCTGCAGGGTAAGAAGTTCTATTTCCTGTTTGGTCATCAATAATAAGTTTTAAAGTTATATATAAACAAAACAGCAAACTGATTCCCATTAAGCATGATGAAAATCCTGTGTGCACCTCGTAAACTAAGATCTGTTAATGTGTTAAAATTGAGGCTCAACAGCATTTTACATAACTTTTAAAGAATCTTCTGAATAGTAGCGTGTTTATGTAAATAACATATTCTTGAAAGTGTTTGAAACTAGAACATCTACAAAGATAGAGTTTTAAGTAGTTTTGCATATTTATAAGTGCAGAATTTGCTGATGGTTAATAGTAACTATACTGTGTAAGTATAGTGTAACAGGCATACAAACTATTAAATAAATGAGGCATCTAAGAGCAGACCAAACAGCAATCGTATGTGAATATAATAATCTCTTCTAGCATACCAGTATCATTCCCAAACATGTAGGAGCCTGACAACTTCTATTTTCATAAGTCCTGTGGAGTGGAACTACTCTCCTTTTTATGCAAATGTGAAATTGAGGCTCAGAAAGAGCAATTAATTTCCCCAATATTATATAGGGAATATATGGAAAACTAGGGAGATGCTTTCCCAAATCCTAGGTTAGAGACTTGAAAATAAAGCTGACCTTTGTGAAGGGCTGTAATGCAGAAAACAAGTAGTGCAAGATCATTACTTACAATTTCACATACAAACTTTTGTATTTAAAAAGGGAAAAAAAAACTTTGGAAATAATTTATTGAAATGGGAATATAGTGTCTTTGTCATATTGTAGAGTATGGCATCATTCGAAGGTTAACGTGTGTCTGTATTTCATATGATACAAATCACAGGAGGATTATTGAGGAATTTTCATGTATTTTAAATCAGGTAATATCCCTGACTGATTTTTCGGGGTTCTTTTAATATGAATTTGGGCAGATCTCTATCTGTTCACACTAACTTGATCTCAGAAGAACTTTGTGCAGACATGTCAATCCTCTTGCATGAAAATCTCCATCTAGAATGAAACACTCCATTTTGAAATTGCCTACTTGATTTAATAGGGTGAATGGTATGAACATCACTCCTAATTTGAAACAATATGCAGTACATAGACAAGAGTTATATAATTTGTTATTTAAGTATACCAATATGTATGATAACCTCTGATATACAACACGCACAGCATGTCAGCTAAAACTAACATTAAAGTAATAGTATTTTGTTATTGGGATTGCAGCCTAAAATGCATGTTCTATGTGTAGTTAAAATATATATTTCTCTATATAAGAGTTGCTCCAGTTTTCATCTTATAAAACCCTGATTTCAGCCACTTTTCACTTGTCAAACTTAAGCGTTCAAGCTGACAGTTTTCATACAAAGTTATTTGCCTTGAGTGGAATATTAAAGTTTCAACTAAAACTGTTCAGTCATTTCCTAGGMGAAGCTTGGACAAAATATATTGTTTTGTCCAAGATTCTTTTAAAAATATACAGCTTTTCCTAGAGATAAGCTATTGCTTCTGTCGCTGGAAAACAGTGTGATGTTTGACAGGGCTGTGTTTTGGTGTTGCTTCAATTCCTAGCAAAGGCTGCCACATTTTGCAAAGTGATTTGCCTCTGGAAATCTCTGTGTACATGTTCTCTGTAACAATGTCTTAGAGTCATTATCTGCATGGAGGATATCCCAATATCCAACTGCTGCTACATGTGGCTATGCAGTCTTTATGCCTGTGTGCTAAGACGACAATGTTTGTACAGTCAAAATCTTGTTAAGGTTGCAAAGGTAACACACTTTATTTGTAAAGGCAATAATTTATTCTTAGTATAATAGAAATATTGACAGTCTAGATAAAATGGTATTATTAGTCGAGACCTGATTATTATACAGAAGGAAAGAAAGCAAGTTTGCTGATGATACCAAACTGGGAGGTGCTGTTGAGGGACAGGAGGCCTTGCAGAGGGATCTAAATAGATTGGAGCATTGGGTAATGATTAATGGGATGAAATTTAACAAGTCAAAATGCCGCACTCTGCACCTAGCACGGAGTAACGCCAGGCACAAGTCTACATTGGGAGAGGAGTGGCTGGAGAGCAGCCCTGCAGAAAGTGATCTGGGGGCGCTGGTTGACAGCAGGCTCAACATGAGTCAGCAGCGTGCCCTGGCAGCCAAGAGGGCAAACGGCATCCCGGGGTACATCAAGCACAGCACAACCAGCCGTTCAAGAGAGGTGATTATCCTGCTGTATTCAGAGTTGGTGCGGTCTCACCTTGAATACTGTATGCAGGTCTGGGCCCCACAATTTAAGAAGGATGTGAAAGTCCTCAAATGTGTCCGGAGGAGGTCAACAAAGCTGGTGAAAGAACTGGAAGGCATGTCCTATGGAACAGGCTTCCTAGAGAGGTGGTCGATGCCCCAAGCCTGCCAGTGTTTAAGAGGCATTTGGACAATGCCCTTAACAACATGCTTAAACTTTTGGTCAGCCCTGAATTTGTCAGGCAGTTGGACTAGGAGATCATTGTAGATCCCTTCTAACTGAAATTTTCTATTCTATTCTATTCTAATCCATTCCATTCCATTCCATTCTATTCCATCCTATTCTATTCTATTCGAAAGAGTAAATAAAAAAAAATATTAAAAAAGAGATCTCCATAATAATAATTCAGTTAAAACTGCTATGCACACACTCCTGGTATCTACCCCTTTTCTCTTTCACTGCTCCTGTAGCTTCCAGGATTGGTGATTTTTGTCTCGAGTTGGGGAGGAGGGTACAGTGAACAGTAGGCATCCTGACTCCTTTGATGGAATGAGTATGATGTTAGGTAGAAAGTTTCTTCCTGCTCAATCTAGGATTTACTTGGCATCATTTTTGCATTTCCTTAAAACTCTTTACACTTTGCTATTTCTTCATTGGCTTGCTAGTCCATATTACATCGCCCATGAGTTGGCGGGGCTCATTGAGAGGGCTTTAAACTAGGTATGAAGGGGGAAGGGGGTAGAGCCACGCTCGAGAGAGATGAGTATAGGGATGGTGTGCCAATCTCGGGGGTGAGGTCGATAGCCCGGCTCAAGTGCATCTACACCAATGCACGCAGCATGGGTGGCAAGCAGGAGGAGCTGGAAGCCATTGTGCAGCAGGACACCTATGACTTGGTCGCCATCACGGAAACGTGGTGGGATGACTCTCATGACTGGAGTGCTGCGATGGATGGCTACAAGCTCKTCAGAAGGGACAGGCGAGGAAGGAGAGGCGGTGGGGTGGCTCTGTATGTCAAGGAGTGTTTCGACTGTACGGAGCTTGACGTTTGTGATGATCGGGTTGAGTGCTTATGGGTTAGGATGAGAGGGAAGGCCGGCGAGTCGGATATCCTGCTGGGAGTCTGTTATAGACCACCCAACCAGGATGAAGAGGTCGATGAAGCATTCTACAAGCGGCTGGAAGAAGTCTCGCGATCGCTAGCCCTTGTCCTCGTGGGGGACTTCAACTTGCCCGACGTCTGCTGGAAATACAACACAGCAGAGAGGAAACAGTCTAGGAGGTTCCTGGAGTATGTGGAAGACAACTTCCTGACGCAGCTGGTGAGTGAGCCTACCAGGGGAGGTGCCTCGCTCGACCTGCTGTTTACCAACAGAGAAGGACTGGTGGGAGATGTGGTGGTCGGAGACCGTCTGGGGCTCAGCGACCATGACATGATAGAATTTTTGATTCTCGGGGAAGTAAGGAGAGGGGTCAGTAAGACTGCTACCATGGATTTTCGGAGGGCAGACTTTGGCCTGTTCAGGACGCTGGTTCAGAGAGTCCCTTGGGAAGCCATCCTGAAGGGCAAAGGGCCCCAGGAAGGCTGGAAGTTCTTCAATCAGGAAGTCTTAAAGGCGCAGGAGCAGGCTGTCCCCGTGTGCCGTAAGAGGAGCTGGTGGGGAAGACGACCGGCCTGACTGAACAAGGAGCTTTTGCTGGGACTCAGGGAAAAAAGGAGAGTCTATCGCTGTTGGAAGGAAGGGCGGGCGACTCAGGAAGAGTACAGGGATC